>VXBC01005827.1:379570-386703 GCA_013399945.1 Ploceus nigricollis
GGAGGATACAAAATTTGATTTCCAAACTCTTTTATCTGCATCTGAGGTCCCCTAATTTAGAATGACCCAAAGCAAAATATCATATTTAAACCCAAACACTCTTCCTGCCTTGAAAGCAGGTACATTTGGAAATAATACAGACACGAGACAACCCATTTTTCTCTCTGGGGATCCAAGTGAACTCATGCACAGTCTTGAATAACTTAAGAAGATCTTCCAACAAAGCTGAGCGCTGGTAGCTTCAAACTGGACTTCATCATGGTGCCCTGCAGAATAAAACAACTGCCCTGCTCTAAGAAACAAGAAGGAATGTAGAATTCCATAAGGTCTCTGAGCACAAGCAGGCAGCTGAGTGTGTGACATCTCCAACAGGTCCGTGTCCCACCACTGCTGGGCTGAGCGACAGAGAAGGACAACCTACAAGACTGTGTCTCTTTTACTATTTTTTTCCCCCCTAATTGTCCTGGTGTGATATAACAGGGCAGGGAAGAAAACAAACCAGCAGCCAGTGCATGTGGCTATCAGCTTAAAAATAGTCAGCTGGGCTGAGGTTTTAGCCTTTATCTCCCTGGCTGACCTTGCTAATACAGTATGTAGATCTCTTGCCAGCTAATCGGCCGACTGTAAAGCATGGTTTCAAGCTGTGGGCAATGATCTGTAACAGGAATGAATGAGTGGGTTTTAGCAGCCAGGATCTGTAGCCTACTATCTGTATCTGACAGCTGTCACCTCCCGACAGAGGCCAAGGCCCAGCCCTGCATTTAAAAGCAGCATGGCTGATCAGATTACTGGGACAGTGTGTCAGGACTCGCTGCACTGAACTAGAGAGACAGAAAGTAAATCTATAAATAGCAGTTTTACTTGTCTCCATGAGCCACTGAAGGATAACCAATATTGAGCAGCAAATGCAATGTTTAGTCTCTGAAACCAGTGGAACACAGCTCCTGCGAGATCAGAAGTGCTGCCCAGTGATGAAAGGGACAGACACGGGGAGCTCTGTGGGCAGGAGAGTCACTGTCCTGGCAACAGCACTGGCTGTGTTTGCACAAGGAAATAAGACATTAAGTTCTCAGTCCTTGAGATGCTGAAAGCACCACAGCACAAAGTCACCTGAGAGCAAAGCCACCTGTGTGCAGAGGGCAGGGGGAAAGCCAGCAGTTCCTGGGAATCCTAACCCTGAAACAGATACTGTGATAAAGTGAGAGCTCTCCAATTGATACCTATCATACATGAGAACCAAGTGCTCAGCCAGGATGGATGAGCTTTGAAAGGACCTGAAGGGCAGGGATGTTGGAGCTGTGGCTTCCAGAGGCCATGGTGATGGCAAAGCTTGGTTACTGGATGGCAAGGAGCTACAAAGGACCTGTCAGCACTCTGCAGAATGGATCAGAACTCTGAGAAGCTCCTGCTGATTAAAATATAATATCTGAAAAATTGGAAACCGCTTTGGAAACACAGCCCAGAGATGAGTGGAGAGGAATGGAGAGTGGGATCATGAGCCAAGGCAACAGGAAACAAGGATGGTGAGAATAATGTGGGAGATCCCACACCACTGCAGAACTGTCAGGTAATACTGGAGGCTTCTGCAGGCAAAAGAGGTCCAGAAAGGCCTCAAATGACATGAGGAGTCCTGAGTGCCTTTTGCAGTAGAAACCAGGAGATAATTGCAGTTATTTATTTGCATCTGCAATTGGGAAGGGGCATCTGCTGCTCTCTCAGCCTACTCAGCTTCTGGTGATGATATGCAGCTTTTTTACCATGGACAACCAGCAAAGAGAAACAGGACAATGCTTGATCTTTTGGGTAACCTTGTTAGTGCCAGCTGAACTCTTGCTCTGGCCCCCAACACCTGGCTCAAGCCTTTACCACGACTGACTCTGCAAGCTGAGGATTGCTCGAGCTGTTGTGTTCCCCCTCCAGGAAAAGACACGCTGCCATCACACAACAGCAAGTACAACTGAAAGCACAAAGCATGCATTCAACTACACAGATTAACTCCTTAAATTGAAAATAAAGGATAAATGATGGAACATAAAGAACTAGATGCGAAGAATACATTTTTACATTGCTAAGAAAAGAGAAAAAGCCCACCCCAGATAAGTCAAGGTACATAAATGTGACTGTCTACTTAAAAAGTAGCTCAGATGACTCAGGCAAATTGGTGACACAAGAAAGCAACCAGCTCAGTTCCCTGTGTCCTGCAGAGACACCAGCAGCACACACTCATCCCTGTCTCCACACGCTTCCTGCAGCTCAAGGGCTTCTGTCATCTAAAGCTGGGCATGGATCTTTTCCCCATGAATTTGAAAATAGGATGGAGATTATATTTATTCCCTAAACTGAAGAATAAATCAACATTTTTCCAGCCCATAAGTTTCAAAATAGCAATTTACTGGTACCCAAGTGTCATGCTCACCCTTGGCCACAGTGATGGATTTCACTAAGAGCTGAATTCTTTTGTCAGTGTGTTTTTCTCAGCTAATTTAGCACTGATGAGATGGTCCTCAGTGACAACCCTGGCAGCTGCCCCCTCC
Organism: Ploceus nigricollis; assembly: GCA_013399945.1. Lineage (NCBI taxonomy): Eukaryota > Metazoa > Chordata > Aves > Passeriformes > Ploceidae > Ploceus > Ploceus nigricollis. The sequence goes on from VXBC01005827.1 coordinate 382,105, forward strand.
TCATGTCAGCAAACCCGGCAGTGTCCTCCCCCTGTCCCCAGCACACGCCGAGCCTGAGCTGCAGGAGCTGTGCCTGGGATGGGCAGCCAGTCCTGCCCCAGAGTCCTGGCAAAGCTCAGACTCTGCCAGGCCTGTCCTGAGCTCTGCCGTGGGCCTGTTGGGAATGGGGCTGGCCCACAACGGGCTCCTTCCACGCAGGCCAGGACAGCGTCAGATGGTGACGGCTGCAAACCAGTGACCTACATTGCCAGTCCCCAGAGCCATCTGAGACCCCTCCATTTCTCATTAGCAACAGATTCTTATTTATTTCAGATAGTCACTGGCTTCTGCCAACAGACAGTGCACTCCTAATTAAAAGCTGACTTCTTTCATAACCTACAAAGTCCTACTTCCACCTCTGCCCCAAGGTGCAGGGAAATGTGAGCTTCTGTGTGTCCTCCATTTAGAGGCAGGCTCCACAGACAAAGCAGAGATGCATTTTGTTTTATTTTTTTTTAAAGACAGCATAAAGCAGCAAAGTTTGAAGGACATTCAACATTTATGCTGTGTGCCCACTTAATATCACAAGGGACTTTCCATGGGAGCAAAGGTTTTCTTAATAAAGGGTCTCATTGGCCAGCTGGATCAAATCATGTATACACCGATATCTTGCTTCTGGCAATACCTTAAACCCCCAGTTAGGTGAGCGTAGAGATTGCAGTGGCCTTGAAACTGTAGCATGGTTTATACATGGTGTACACATCTTTGAGGATTTGGAGAAATCTACAAGGGATCTAATGCTTTTCCACCTATTGACATTTACAAAGCAGTTTAAATCATGCATGAGAGGCCTCAGGCACATGTAGTTCACAAAACATAACTCTGTGCTCCCAGGGAATTGGAGCTGACCACGGCTCTTTATTAGAACCGACAGTGAAAGACAGCTCGTGCAGAACCCGAACCAGGGGTGCAATGCAGAGATGACAGACTTAATGCCACTGGATGTATTATGCAGATTACCCAACCCAAGCCTTGCTTGTTAAGTAAGTTTCATGCTTTCCTCACTCCCACTGCCCCTCTTAGGAAATATCCTCCCTGGCTTTATCAAGGGAGCTGTTTCCTAAATTCCTTGATCAATCACCTGCTTTCCAGGACTTCAGACACACTGAGTTAGCTCTGAAGATAAGACAGTGATGCTTAAAGAGTGGAAAACAGTTAAACCTTTGCACCTATTAGCACAGCAGTGCCAGGCACAGAGCAGATGAATACCTTAAAAACTTAACAGCTATTTTGCTGATGAAAGAATAGGAGGGATTTTAAGGAATCCATCATCCCTGACAAGTCACCTTGTAGCTGTGAATTCCCAGTGCAATGTAATTTTTGAATGTATGCTTTTGCTGTGTACATTCGAATGAAGAGCAAAATCCTGAAATCCTTGCCCAAGTTTTGACCAGTTTTTAATTAAGCTCTGAAACTCTCTAATACAAATTATCTGAGGATCAGCCTTTCTACCAGGAGAGATTTTTTGTCATTTGATTGTATCTTAAAGCTCGTAAATGGTGCCTAAAAAACACCTGTACAGGAGAGCATTCTACGTTCTTCATGTAGAAGTGTCACTTGTGAAGCCCCTCTTTTTGGTGACCCCTGTTCAAACAGGCATTTTCACTGAGTCCTCCTGGACTCAGACACACACCTGGGAGGTTCTATGCTGTACACAGGGAGTTTGTTTTGAGATGTGAATTTAAACCACTAACTGGTACACTGACAGGCTCCTGGCACTGCATGTTCCAGTGTCCACCCATGTAACAATTGCATTTGCATACATATATAAAATAAAATTTAAAAAAAAGTCCACTCAAAATTAATAAATACAAGTTTGTGTATAAAATGCATGCAAACGTACACTCAGATGCAAGTTTTTTATATATTATATTACATATGTATGTGCTTTTATTTTCATACTAATTGAAGGAAAATAAAGTTTTTTTAAAAACTGAGCTTTGCAGTGACATATCTGAATTATTAGTACTGGCTTTCCCTAGAAGCAAGCTAGGTCACATTAGGCTTGACCTAATAAAAATAAGTTGCTTAATATCACACTTCCAGGGCTGCAGAAGTGCTAGTGGCAAATTGAAATTACTGATTTTATTTTATTTTTTTTTTACGAAATAGGAAGCAGAAACAGATGTAGACTAATTACTCTGCTTAAGGGGGACGAAGAGAAGGGAATGTTTTTCACAACACCAGTTTGGTTTTCCTTTAAATCCCCAACTCCAAAAAGCCATGAAAGCCCCTCCCAAAAGGCATGTGATGAACATCAGCACAAACAAGCTTAATACAGGGCCCATTTCCAGCCTGCTTTTGTTACTGGCTGTAAAACACATGGCAAGGTGTAAAGGCTGACACCAGTGGGGACATAGGAGGCATTTAACTCTCATATGTAGAATCATGGAGCGACTCCACCTCCTCAGAAACGAGGCTGAACACACAACAATGAACGTTTCATACGATTCTAGCGCCGGATTCACAAAACAGCAAAGAGGTTATAATTGACTTCAGTGCTACTGGAGCAGGGCCCTAAATAGAACAGGCACCTGCACATTGTAGAGGGAGAGAAGTTAAATCTGTTCAGCTGCTTTGTTCCCAGGTTTTTCTAAAATACCTTTGCCATGGATACTGCAGCTTTCTCACTGGAGAGAGGGTGCTCCGGGTCAGTGCCAGGCTCAGCAGCTCCCTGGGGCAGGGCTGCAGCCACAGCTCAGCTCAGCCAGCACAGCCCCACAGAGTCACAGACAGACAGAATCACAGCAGCACAGGGTCACAGAGTCACGGAATCACAGCCCCACAGAGTCACAGCAGCACAGAGTCACAGGCTTACAGAATCACAGCCCCCAGAGTCACAGATGGACAGAATCACAGCAGCACAGGGTCACAGACTCACAGAATCACAGCAGCACAGAGTTACAGACTCACAGAATCACAGCCCCCAGAGTCACAGACGGACAGAATCACAGCAGCACAGAGTCACAGAATCACAGCAGCACAGCCCCACAGAGTCACAGAATCACAGCCCCACAGAGTCACAGCAGCACAGAACATCCTGAGCTGGAAGGAACCCCCAGGGATCATCCAGCCCAGCCCCTGGCCCTGCACAGACACCCCAACAATCCCAGCTTGGGCATCCCTGGAGCTTCTGGAGCTCTGGCAGCCTCGGGGCCGTGCCCATTCCCTGGGGAGTCTGGGCAGTGCCCAGCACCCTCTGGGGGAAGAGCCTTTCCCTGATACCCAACCTGGGCAGGAACAGCAGCTCCTGAGAAGTTTTACTCATTCCTGCACTCACCCACTGCGTTGTCTCAAGTTCAGCCATTGTGTATGTTAAATCCAAGATGAATTTCCAATTGCCATAGGTTTTCATCAGGTAAAAAAATTGCTTTAGAAATATTGCTCTCAGTTCACATCAGATAGGAAGCACTAAAATTAATTTTACAGTGCACCTAAACATTACTTTATACATAGAGGGATCACTGTGATACAGGCTGGTCTACCAGCCACATGCCACCATAGCTGATCACACACTTGGAAGAACAGCAGCAGAACACCAGTGAAAGACTGGGATAACTCATCAACTACTGACCAAACTGCTGCAAATGCCCTATGAGCTTTAAACACTGAAATTCATCACACATGTCAAAATTCTGATGTTGAACCATTTACAGAGTGTTGAAAATTGGCAGAGAATAAATACTGAGAGAGGAAAAAAACCCCAAAATCAAATAGTCACCTTGAACTGTATGAGGGAGGCTGTAAGTTGATGACTCAGAGATTGAGGATGGGTTTGCATATTATACCAATTCACTCCTCAACTGAAACTCTAAAGAACTTACTAATACCAAAACAGTTCATCTGAAAAACAGGCAGAGATTATTTAGCAGAAATAGCAAGGAAAAACTATCTTGTATCAGTAAAGCTGACATGTCAGCAGCTTCTTTGATCAAATTGCAGCTAAACTCAGTGCAAATGTAGTTGCAATATGAAATAAGCCAGGATTGTTTACCTTCAATAGTCTATAAATATCCTTCTAAGGGCAGAACAGCTGCTTTACTGAGAAGTGCACAGATGCAGTTACAACTCCTCATCTATAATTACAAGAATAAACTATATTTCACATTTCTTTCATTTCCAGGTCTTTGATGTTACATCTGATAGAGTGGCAATGAGATGGAGAGACCAGCACGGGTGAGTCTGGCAGCTTCAGGTGGTTCAGCTTAGCCAGGCCCAGGGCAGGGTCACCTGTGGCCACTGCTCAGGGGACACCACAGGGCAGGGTCACCTGTGGCCACTGCTCAGGAGGGGACACCACAGGGCAGGGTCACCTGTGGCCACTGCTCAGGGGGGGACACCACAGGGCAGACTTCTTATGAATGACAGTCATGAAGAATGAGGTCTTCTTATAAATGACAAAAACTGGGGAATTCCAGGGACTGTTTGTAGGTTTGATGTGGCCTTTTTGTAGTTGTTCACTTACTAAGTTTTTGAGAATATTCCATTTTTTCTGTTCAAGAGGGTCACCTATGGCTGCTGCTCAGGAGGGGACACCACAGGGCAGGGTCACCTGTGGCC
>VXBC01005827.1:386813-424595 GCA_013399945.1 Ploceus nigricollis
AGGGGACAGCACAGGGCAGGGTTACTTGTGGCCGCTGCTCAGGAGGGGACAGCACCATCCCTCTGTGAGGGACACACCTCCTGAGGGAGAGGCAGGGCCGGAGCTGGAAGCTGCAGACACACGGATCGCCCGCGCCGAGGCAGTTGTGGTGGAGCAGCTGTAAAGGCCATTCCCACATTCCCAACACACCGCCGGGGCGCTGGGAGCCATGGGGGGTGAGCCCTGCTGGGGCAGGGAAGGAGGGAAGGAGGGAAGGAGGGAAGGAGCCCGAGCTGCTGCTGCCCCCCGAGCACAGCTCCCACCAAGGGCAGCCACAGCCACAGCCAGTGCCGGCCCTGCAGGCCCTGCCCGGGCGCCTCTTAGCGGCCAGCACTCGGACTCAATATCCTTGTGGGTCCCTGCCAGCTCAGGATACTCCATGATTGTATGAAAAACAAGTGTGGCTCTGTCACAGCCCTGCGTGTGTGGCTCCGTCACAGCTCTGTGTGTGTGTGGGGAGGGTGGGCCAGGCCGGGAGCTCCACTGCACTGAACTGGCTGCAAGCATTGCAGAGTAACCTGGGACTGCTGCCTGCTGCCCGAACCGCTCCTTCCCCTCCCTTTGATCCAGCAGCTCATTTAAAACATTTCTCTCTGTCCTGTGAGTGCTCCGTTGTCATCTCTGGCCAGTCCCCAGTCTGTCACTAATTGGCACCGCTGTTGTCAGGCTTGGGAATGAGGCCAGGGCCAGAATGGGCAAGAAAAATAATCCCCTGCTCATTCCCCAAAAAGGCTGGTTCTCACTGGGAGCATTGCTGATACACACACACGGGAAGGCTACGAAAATCTGCTGCTGCCCCTGTTCTCTGGGAGCCCAGCTCACTCTCAGGGGATATTGATCTCAATACGCGATTTAAAAATGCATTAAATACATTTTTTCTCCCTCTATTTGATAGATATAATTATGGCAGTCCCTAGAACAACATGCCTGTTTGTAGACTGCCTTCAAAATCATCTAATTTGTATTGCCAGATGGTATGAATGATTGCTACAGATAAACTTTGGATACGTTCCATTATTAATTGACAGAAGCATGGTCACAGCAGAACGCTCATCCCACACTGCCTAGCTGACAATTAATGGTTAAAAGATGAAACTACTGAGGAAAAAATGAGTCCCCTGAGTTCCAAGTCCCATTTTATAGCCTTGAGAACTAAATTTAAATAGCCAAAATGTATTATGCTCTCAGATCTCTCTACCAACCTCCTTGCACTTGTGCAATTCCCAACCCTGCCAATAAGCTCTTTAGAAATGATGGGATGCAGGCTTGGTGTGCCATCCAGTGGGATGGGATGGGTGGAGTGTGACAGTCTTATGGCAGGTTCAAGAAATCACAGTTGTAACGAGCAAATGTCTCCACTGAGGCTCACTGCAGATGGCTGGTTTGGAGCTTATCTTCCACAGAAAACACAAACGGAGCCATTGCAACAAAGAGCACCAAATGCTGGGTGTTGTAGACATGAGACTTGCACTCAGAGCAATGGGGAAGTCACCAGGAAATGAGAAAACCTCAGATCTACGTGTTTTAGAACACTGATCTCAAATGATCATGTCTTCAGTGAATTAAGCAAAAGCTGAGAAAAAGCCAAGTGTTTACTGATTAAAATGTTTCATTTTTCAAGCTATTCCACACAAAATACACAGACAGAACCTTTTTTAAAAAAGGAGACAAGCTTTTTTAAAAGAAATCTCCAGATTTGGGATAAAGATCATTCACCAGTGACACAGACCTGAAATACAAATAGATGATGAAGGGTGCACTAAGATGTGAAAAAAGAAAAATAAATGCTTTTTAGCTTCTTGACTTGCAATGTTTTTTCCTCTTAGTACCTACTGAACAGCATGACAGATCTTAGAAACAATATTTATACTTATAGCATAACTTTCATTTGCAAACTCTTATATGGATTTGCACACTCCTTTTCATAAACACACATCCTGAGCATAAACAGCTGAAAAGGTAAATAAATTACTTCTCCTGAGGTAGGACAATATGGCAAGCTGGCAGAGAACACCTATGTGTGACCTAGAGACTGCTGTGAACAGGGCTCCAGCTGCAGAATGGGTTTTGCTCTGCCCTCCAGTGCACATGGAATGGCTATAATGGTTTGCAGTGATCACAAATATCCCAGTTCAAAAGCTGAGCTGTGGATACAGGTCTTTAATGATGGTAAGACACTGATTTGTATGTGCAGAAGGTAAACATGCCTGGCAAAAAAAACCCACCCCAACTTGTGAAGGGCAGAGATTTCCTTTTTGTTTTATTTGTTTATTTATATTTATTCCTTTTTGTATTTATTTCAGGTCCAGCCTCATGCTATGCTCTGGTGTGTTTCTGACCTCGTTCCTCAGGCCTAGGCATGGCTGCCTTTCCTCTGGCTGGTATCTGTGGCATAAACACAAAGGTGATACCCACAGTCAGCATCGGATCTGACTGTTCCCGACAACTCCTGTGATACAGCAACCTCAGGGACTCGAGGACACATCTGTGAGTAGATGTAGTAGCTGCCATCTGCACGAACTGCATTATTTAACTGCATTGGCACTGATTAACATTTGCTGTAACCTATGGTAATGGGCTCTGGGGGCTTTCCATGTCTGCTACACAGTGGCAGCTGATGTCTCCTGCTCCATCCTTAAAACAGGATGTTTTAATTTTTAATGGAGCACATGTTCGATTGGCTATACAAACAGGCTAATCTGCAAAGCATGTGCTCAATAACAAGCCAAGCTATGCAGCCAGAATAACAACACTGCTTTGCCATGCACGAGATGCAAAAGGCTTCCTGCTCTGTGCCACCATCGCTCAGCGCTGATGGTCAAGAGAAATGACTGTGCACGTTCCCCATTTCAGCAGCAGCCCTCAGGAATTGCCTGTTCCTCAGCCGCACCTCGGGCTGCCAGCTCATTTCTCATTTGGGAAACTGAACTGGAGGGTTGACAAAGTTCAGGTGCCTGGAACAGCAATCATGGGGGTGCAGCAGAAGCATTTGGAGGCAAAGCTGAGAGGGGAGAGCTTGGCCAGGGCTAGTATGCAGGGAGAAGAAATCAGCTGGTGGGCATTTAGGCAGAGAGCAGAGATGTGGACACTTCCCCAGTGCTGCAAAGAATGCATGAATAAAATCCTACATGACCGTTCCTCCTCTCACATCTCCATAACCCCCAGCCACCATCCTCAGGGCTTGTCTCCTGAAATCAAAATGTCAACATGGAGTGTGCAACAGCCCAGGCAGCCCTCTGACCCTGCTCTGGCCTACATCCACCCCATGCACCCTGTTCCTGCTCCCAGGGAGAGGAGGATGCTCCAGATGCTGTAACACAGAGTTTTAACCTGTTCCCACTGCGTTCCCACAGCCCCCAGGGCCCCATCCTGAGGGAGCATTTCTGAGGTGGGACACTGGCCCTGATTGAAGTCCTGCAGCCAAACAGGGAGCAAACATCACTTCCACAACAGGCACATGCTAAGAAAACAAAAGAGGAGAAAAATAAAGGCAGCAAAATAAGTGTTGACATATTTCTTGGGGAGTCTCAAGCAGATGGGTGGGAATCCAGGAATCTTGGGCCTTCAGGGTGCCTGTGAAAGCTCGTCAGGTTATTAATTTTCCTGACTGAAGGAGTATGCTTCAGTTTCAGATTTTTTCTTGTAAAGAAGAATGTTTTCCACAGTTCAGTAGGGTTTTTATCTATTTCTTTGAATCACTTGTTACCTCTGACCTGATTTGTCTACAGAATATGTCAAATCCATAACAAGCATGGGCTGATTAAACAATTAATGGAATGCTATTTTAGGACAGCCTTGTCTTGCTCCAAACCTGTACTCATGACTGTTTCTGACGCATAAACATGAACTGACCTTTCAAAAAGGTCATTTTTATTTTTCAGTTTTCTTCCATGATGAATTATGCTTTTGAGAAAGACACTAAATTACGGAGCCTTTCATTAGATGTAAGAAAGTTGGAGAAATGTTAAGCGGGATTTCTTTCCGCGGGTCTTTACAAAGTACACTTAGGAAGCTGTTTCATGACTGCATTAGTAAATACATCTACCGAGCTAATGAACACCTTTTCCTGCCTTAAGATATGAATTTTGAAGATGCTAACTCAATTATCCCCCTCAGAAGTGACCAGCCAGGTGTCAGTGCAAGAACTTCAGCACTGAGAAATGTAATCTGCCTATGGAAGCAATGGATCTATTTCCAGCAGTGTTCTGCTGCCAGAGAACAGACCTGGCATTCAACCTTTGCCTCTGGTTACCCTGGAAGCACATGTGAAAAATCAGACTGTTATTGCTTATTTTAGGGTTTTGGAAGATGATGGAATATTCCAAAAAACACTTATAAAAAGCATTGTAAATTCTCTGTGAGCTCAGAAGAAGGGGTAAAACATCCTCACACAGCAACCTAAAATCCCATTTGGTGAATGCTGCTCGGTCCTGGGTGGAACAACACAAGAAATCCCAGCCTGAGCTGAAATGCTCCATCTCCCTCCCAGCAGCATTATCAGCCTGAGCTGAGCTCCACAACGAGATCTAAATCAGTGAGGGCAGTATTAGAGTTTAAAGATAAAGCAAGTATTGATTGGTGTGCTGAGGCCCAAGCTTTGAACTCTTTTGATAAGAGACCTTGTCTATTTGAGAAGTCAAAAGCTCCCAGGATTGTAACCAGGTTCTGGGCAGGCACAGTCTCCTGCCATGTGAGGGGACAAACAGAAGACCTCTGGTTACCTTTCCTTCTGTCACAACAGCCCTTATCATGTATGAAATAGTCCCCAGCACAGCAGCAATTGTATGAGCCCAGCTCTCAGGCAGTCTGGGGAGAGAAAACCAAAGCCATGGAATTCAGGTCTCTGCACTACACATTGAGAAAGCTGACTCCAGCTCATCTGTAACTCAGGAAGGTTCAGTCTGCCCTACAGAAACCAAAATGCTGCTACATTAATGCACAAGGGTGTCCTTTCCATCAGGTTTCTTAATTAGCTTATCTGGAGAAAAAACTATACCAATCAAATTAAATATTAATCACATATAAACTGCTGATCACAATCAGCTGGGGGTTCACGCATGCACAACGTAGGGATCGCAGTGTGGTTTCTTTTCCCAGAGAGTTTCCTCCTGCTCTCTTTCCATTGCAAATTTTGCAAATTCATCTAAGAAACAAAGCCTGAGTTCTCAAGTACAACATGAACAACAGACCAGAAGTTTTCCTACACTAAAATATTGAACTAAAAATTCAGTTCCTTTAAATCTTTCTAAATCCTTGCCTCTGATTGGGTTCATTAATAAACATGCTGGTTTTGTTACAGGGAGTGACATATGGCATAATCCGCTAACAGGAAGAAGTATTTTGCATTTTATTGTAGAAAACAAACATGCAAACAGGTTTTCACAGATGGCTTTCTTAGCTTCTGGGAGGAAAAAAAAAAAAAGCTTAATAATGCTTGAAAACAATTCTTTCCCCCCCTCCCCCTTCTTATAAGAAGAGAAGGAAAAAAATTTTGACTAGAACTGCTTTTCAATTAAAGTAAGTTCTACTCTAGATATCAGCTGTACCCCAGCTCCCTTCATACTACTGCTGCTTCTTTAGTTATGCATGAAATAAAAGCCTATCAACTTGCCAGTGTCTGACAATATGTGCCCAGGGAAAAAAGCAAAAAAAAAACTAAAACAAAAAAACCCTGGGTGAAATCCTTGTCTTTGGTTAACTGCTGAGCGCTGTGAGAAAACCACCAAAGTAACCACAGAATGCTTTTAATCAGGAGGGATTTGGATCTCAAGAACTAGACCTCTGCCCATATTCCCTTATCACACTGCTGGCTTGATCACGTGTGAGGATGTGAAATCTATGGTCCATGGGATTGGAAAAAGAGTGTATTATTTAAAATTTAAATTACAAATAAGCTGCAGTAAGTCTGAGAAATACTTCTGTACACATTGCAATACTTGCAAATGTAGGGCACCTTTCTCTTCTGGTCATTGTCCCTTAGACTTGTGATGCTGTTCCCTCACCACCTTCTTTCTGCAGCTGCTTGGGAACAACACAGACCTCACCCTGGACCTCTCTGTATGAGATCTGCAGGATCATTTTACAGTTCTGCCCAGCATATCCACCACCATACAATCCCAAGGCAACCCAGTTCTCTGCCCATGGCATGAACACTCCTTGCAGCAAGCACAGACCTCCCTGTCTGTCTGTGAGGACTGTAAAGAACCACCAAGCATTACGGCCCACTGTAGTGCCCCAAAGCTTTTTGGGATCTGATGTTAAATAAATCCTTTCAAATACCTGCCATTTCCTCCTGATTAAACCTCTGCCTACCTCCCCAGAGGGTCCAGCCAAGAGAGGGAGGTGATCACTTCCCACAGGTGACAGTGAAGTTGTCCCTAACAGTGAGAGAAGAGTCTGAACAACTCGTTTGCCTGAGCTTGCAGATTTCCACCCTGCTCTGACCAGAAATAGGGCTGCAAACCCAGCTGGCAGCCTGGACTAGTGGAAGGTGTCCCTGCCCATTGCAGGGAGGTGGAATTGGATGATCTTTATAAGGTCCCTTCTGACCCAAACCATTGGAGGATTCTCTGACCTGCTCTGAGCACAGAAACCAGGTCCCTTTCCTGCACTCTGCAATGCTGCAGCTGTCTCTTCCTCACCCTCGGTGGAGGAGAATTGCTCACCCATAAAAAGGCTGAAAGCTGTGGCACTTCTGCAGGTGAGGTAACAGTGGAATCAGGAATGGTCCTGCCTGTTAATTTCCACTTGTATCCCCAGGACTATACCAGAAGAGAGAAATACTCTTTCTAACAGGAAGAACAGTGCGTTCCAAACTCCTACAACCCACCTTGCACTTTGGGAAGGTCCCACACTCCCTAAGGGACCAAAGCCTAGAACATTTGTTATTGCCATCCCAGTCTCATGGGAGTAGGAAAGACCCAGTTTCTGTAGGATGGGAAAAGGGGATTGGCTCAGTCCAGGGACTGCAGGATTCAGGTTTGCCCTGTGCTAAAACACAAACCCAGTGTTGCAGAAGTTCCCTGCATTAGGTGTGCTTAAGCACTCGTGTTATTTAGGTGGTGAAAGCAGCCAGCCTAATCCCTGTATCTCCTTTGCATAAGGGATCTGAGCTGACAGCATTTAATCAGCTCCAAATTTACACTACTGATACCTTTTCCATTTAATCACAACTGCAGCCTTTTGAGAAGTAATTCCCTTTGGTTAAAATTAACAATGACAGGCTGTGTTTTTACACACTGTTGAAATGTGTAAAACAATCAGATGGAGAAAAAAAATATGCCCTCCTTTTTCCAAGCTGATTTACGATATATATGCAAACCCTATTAAAGTTAAACCATGCTTTTCAGTGAAATGAGGATTTCCAACAAGCTGCTCTCCATTTTATTTAAGGATCCCAATGACTGATACAAACAGTGGTAATCAGCTCTATTGCTAATACAGGATATTTGGGCTGAGAGATAACACTTAACCCCTAAGTGAGAAACAGCTCATAAATCACAGCCACTTTGTGGGGAAACTTAAGACCCTCTCTTGTGAGCAGAAATCAGATGATATCCTGCTGAGACCCATTATACTCCTTTCTCCAAAATCTAAAGGTTAAATATAAAGAGAAATTAATGTAGAGAAGGAAGGAGATCAGGGGAAGTGGGGACAGGAGTAGGTGGCTAAGAGGAATGCAAATACCTACATAACTGGGTTAATCTTATCACAACAGATAAGACAAAACTGGGCAGGATGTGGTTACAGCTTGGAGGAAAAGCTCAGCTCTGGGGAAGTGGCAGGGCCTGGCAGATGCCTTCTCACTGCCTCAGATGTAGGATACACCCCCACACCTCCCAGCACCTGCACAGAGGCAGCAGCACAAGTCCCTGCATGTCCCAGGTGTGAGGACACGAAGGACACATCAGGCTGTGCAAGGCTGTGGCTGTTACAAGCTCTGGGATAATGGGATGCCCAGAGCTGGAAAAGGCCTTGGAACCACCCTTGGAACAACCCTCCCTGGCACCAGACATGGAGCCAAACTGACAGGTACCATGGGTTACCTAGAGTCACAACACACAGGATGAATTTGAGGCCAGCACTGGAAAGTATTGATTTAACCCTCCTAAATGAAGAAACACAGAAGTCCAGTGAGGAATTTCTCTGTGTCCAGCACTAACAACAATGTTAGGAGACAGCAGCTCAGTGGATTTGCTGGGAGGTCCTGTCCCACTGCAAATCAGCAGCAAGGTTTGAACTGGTTCATCTCAGCCACCAAATACTCCCTCAAACTGCTCAATCACAACACGCCAGCTGGAAATTATTCATTGTAACTGCTCCCTTGAGGATTCTTCTGTGTTTTCACCATGGAAAAGAGAGGTAAAAGCCACTACCAGCAGCCTCCACAGCCTGGGACTGTTGGTGTCTCTGCTGTGCCCAGGTTCCCAGTGTCTCTCCCTGGTTCTGGCACAGGAATGAGAACACCATGGTGTGATGAGGTGTGGGGTTTTGCAGGATGCCGATGGGAGAAGAGCAGGAGAGCAAACACAGAGGGAATGTCCCTTTGGAGAAGAGCAGAAGAACCCTTGGAACATCCCTTTGGAAAAGAGCAGAACCCTTTGGCTCTGCTGGTTTTCCTGCCTCCCAGCTGCACCTCTTACAGGGCTTATCACTCTGGGGCTGTGGGCTACGAGCAGCCAAGCCCAGCTAAAGCTGTGGAACTCTTGTTTTTCTGGGAGCTGGTTGGAACTGTGTTGTAGATAAACATGGACATTTCCTCCAAAGATTACACTCCACTACAACTTTTTCTGCCTGCGTGTGCTGCTTGCAGAATGTTGAACTTGTTTCCAAAATAAATAGCTCCCAAAGAGGGTTTAATAGGGTTTGCTGTTTTCCAGAGGAAATAGATTGCAAACAAACTGTTTCCTTCTCCTATTTCAAACGAATTTTGGTCCAATTATTTTCTTTTTTAGCATAAAGCTAAATGGACTATTCTGCCCTGTCCCTGACTGAGTCCAAGTGTAATTTCTTTTGATTATGCTTTTATGTTGCAAAATGCAGGGCTCTGGCGACAGAATGGATGGCTTGGGGAGACGGGCAGCAATTTTTTTCTCCTTTTTTATTTTTTCCTCTTTATTTTTTTTTCAAGTGTGCCAAAGCTTGTCAGCGTTCACTTTTGTGCCTGCTGTGCCTGAATAAAAACACTGAAGGAGGTAGAGGGTGGGAGGGAGGGAAAAACCCCTAAACAAAATAAGCACTGTCCCCCATGCCCAGAGGAGACTGGCACAGAGGTGGGCAGAATTCAATAGCCTCTATGTAGGGCATATCTCAAGCACTGGATGAAGCCTGATTTCCGTTTTCTCCTTATTATTCTTACTGGGTTTATTTTTTTCCCTTAATCCAGTATTATTTATTTTTTTTTCCCACTGGAGCAGTGACAATTAGTAGCAGTGGGGAGGGGAAACCTTGGCAGATTTCCCATCCTGACCTTTAATCCAAAACACAACTGCACAACTTGTGGTCCAAAATGTTCCTAAAATAAAGCTCCATCCTTTTCTTAGTTTAATTTATACACAGTGTTGATCAGAAAAGGGAAAGGGAGGGAAGGTGCCCTTGTTCCTCTTGATGGGAGTTGAATAGCATCATGTTCCTGGTATGGTGGGGAAAGCTGGAAATTTGTCACTGTCTGGGTTAGTGGAGTATTACCAAGAACCAAACCTCTGATTTCCTTGAAGATAAAGACCTTTATTTTGGCTGCAATGTAGGAATGTACAAAACATGTTCTCATCTTCCAAGTCAAAGAAAGAAAGAAAGAAATCTGTTTCTATTTGTCTGGCTGTCTATAGCCCAGGGGTAATAAATTCTATTGCAGGGACAAGGATGAAAACCAATGTTTTTCATTTTTGATATCTGGATTAAAAAGAAAATATACAAGAAAAATCTTTATATGCCAGAGTCTGAATCAGCCTCCAAGGTTCTTCACAGGGGGAACCCTGGTGCAGGTTCTCAGCAAAGGCACCACCTCCTAGCCCTAATTACAGACAATTTTTTATATATATTTTTACATCTTTGACAGATCAAGAGAGAGGCATGTGCCTTGGTAATTACAGCACAAGTCTGGAAGGTTTCATTTTTCTACTGATTTGTAGTAATGGCCTTGGGCAAGTCACTTAATGCCTCTGCTAAACTTTCTGCTTGGGATCAAGACCCCAGTTATACAGAAAGACTCCAGAAGGAGAGAAGGAATGTCTGTGAGCATCTCCTCAGGAGGGTTTGATGTGTTTGCTTGGGAAACCAAATCTGGATGGGCTTTTCAGTCTGGGAAAGGCTGCAACAATGGGGTGTTTCTTAGTTTGCATATCAGATATGAATTTGTATCACTGCTTGGGCTCATACTCACAGAAAAAAGATTTTACCCTCATACTTATCTGCAAATAATTTGCTCCTGGGAAGGCAGAGCAGCTTCCAGTCTATTCCAGGTTCATCTCACACGTGCCCTGTGCTGCTTCTCAGCACGAAAATAAATTCTACCTCTAAGAGCCAACAGATGCACACGACAGGTTCCACCTGATACACAGCAAAAGGCCTTGGGACACATAAGTGACTACCAAATACCTGCTAGAGAGAGAGAAACTCAAACTCTTTGGTGGCTTTTAACTTAATATTTCTTAATTAAAATAAAATTGAAGAGAGGGGAGAGAAAAAAATCCAACCTTTAATTGTGTCAGCCATGGAAGAAATCTAAGATTGAGGGCTCCAGAGAAGAGAAAGTCCTTTTGGATTAAAACTCTACACTTTATATTTTATCTCCAAAAGGCTATAAATGAGGTTTGGGATTTAAAAAAGATTTCATATGATTTTGTAATTACCCAAGTTACTATTACCTGATTAACGCAGGAATCCTAATAGTCTGTTGCACTTTCATTTCTCCAGTTGTGGTTGTCATGGGGCTTGGCACCTGTCACCTGTTCATTTACAGGCATTTTAATTAACCTACATTATGTATGCTTTTTTTTTCCCTTGGATTTAGTGCCTGAATTTCATATTAAAAAATAAAGTTAATAGCTACCTGAAGGAGGGCTGCTGCCAAAACATTCACAGTCGATTCTGCCACATCCATCTACCAGTACCTGTCACAGCTGAGCATCCACCAGTGCTTCATTGCAAGAAGTACAGGGTAGAATAAATTCCTCCTCCAGTGATATAGGCCTGACACCCAGCACTACAAATGTAGTTTTTTATGTGTAGCTGTGGACAACCTGGATGTGCCTCGTTACATTTGGACATACTTTATGGGTCCTAATGCAGACAAAAAATCTTTTTGATTTTGCCTGAATATTGACAGAAGAATAAGACCTGCACCTTTGAGAACATAATCCTAGGAAAAGGAGTAAAGAGATAAAAATATCAGTAACAAAATTCTGTCAAGTTAAATGGTTCTCCTCAGCCACTCGGAGCAGGTTGTTTCCATGTTTCACCAACCATTGCACCTGGACTGGCCTCAGAATGGGGAATTTACCCCAAAGCCAAGGAGTGGCAGGTCAGGTCCCAGGCCCTTACACCAACTCCAGCACAGGTTTCACTGCAGAGCCCCAGGAACCCCCCAGGGCTCTGCAGAGAGACCTCTGCAAAGCCAGCCCAGCACACACAGGAGAAGTGCATGAGGTGGGAGGGATGAGCAGACACTTCTTCCTGTGCAAATCAATTACAGGGCCCTAAGAAAGGTCCCTGGCAGAGAAGGGAGCCAGACAGGGCACTGAGAGCCACCCCTGGAAAGGTCTCCTGGTCCTGCAGAAAGACTGCTAACACCTTGGACAATCATTGCAGGGAACTGGGTACTCCACCTGCTAGTACAGACCAGCCCTTACTGCCTACACTTTTACAGTGGCCTGTACAAGACAGGGAGATGCTTATCTTTGACATTCAGATCTGAAAGAAATGCAAAGCAGCAGTGAGTATTTACTATTTACTGCTCCCCCAGCTGTGCCAAAGAGCTCTTCACACCTCTAAACCTGGCCCTTACCCACTGGGCTCTGTCCCTCTCAGTCTGACTCTTCTTCCCCTCTGGGTGGAGGTAAACCTGCTCCAACGGCAAGGCCAAAATAAAGGAAACAAGCTGCCACTTCCCTGAGTGAGCCACTTTCCTCAAAAACCAGTTTTAATTTTCTAAGAAGATGCTCTGTGCTCTGCACTGTGAGAGTAACCAGGCTTGGGTTTCCAGGAGAAGCGTGTTTGCAGTCCAGGTCCCAGGGTGAGTGACCTCCTCCTGCTCTCTGAGCAGGGATGCATTTGGAAGCACACTCGGGTTACCAGCAGCGGGAGCATGTTTTGTTAGAATTAACAACGATAATGTCAGGAGGGCTCTAATATGTTAGTTAATATGAAGCAGTTAAACAGTTTTTTTCATTTCACACAGGCCCATGATGATCCTCAAGGCTGACAGATGAAGACACATGCATTGAGGAGAGACAGCGTCGGTGATTATGGATCTTATAACCCACTTGGGCCATTAACTCTCAGAATTGTCAGTATTCTGCCCCTTCCAGAAGGAATTCACGGGTTGGTGTAAATGCAACTGCAGAAATTTTGCAGTGACAGTCCCTGCCTGACAGCAGCTCTCAGACCCTAAATGGACTCTGTAGTATTTGACAATTCCACCCCCTTGGGAGGCCAGGCTGAAGGACAGGAATAACAAACCAGTCCCAAACTGTGTGAGCCCCATGCTGCTGCACGTGGAGGAGTTGGCAGTGCTCTGAGACAGACTGGGGGCACAGCACAGCCCGGCACAGCACAGTTTATGGGGAAATGTTTGTGGTTTAAATCAGATAATCAATACACACCTAATCGCATACAACTGTCCCTTTTGACAACAGGTAAACAGAAATTACTTGTTGATTGGGTCTGCCAGCACCAGAATACAGTTTCCAGGGAGACATGAGCACAGGAGGAAGGATGGGAAGACACAGAGCACCTCTCTACTGTGTAGGCATGGTACCTACCATGAAGCCATGGTGTTAAACTTGGCACAATCCATGGATGGAACTCCAGAGAACAAACTCTGATCACATAAACATGAATAAATAGATGAGACCCCACCACCAAACAATCCAGAGATGGACTAAGCCTCATTCAAACAGGCCACCTGACTGTGCACCAGAAAATTGCTTTATTCATTCATTCAAAATCTTCTTCAAAACCTGTTCCTGGTCCCACAGATACAGGGACACAGCAGCCCCAGCTGATAAACCAGCAGCAGCAGCACATCGCCCCTTGGTCTCACACCTCATGGCTCCAGGAAAATTAACAGGAAGCCTGGATCAAGTCCTTTAAAAATGAAAAGGAGAGCACAGCTCCAGGAAGCTGATGGCAACATTGATAATGAAAACACAGAAGACATTTCATTTAAGACAAGAACTCCAGCTTCCTTGGAACAGGAGGGAATTCTGCCTGCTCGCTGTTCCTCTGTTCTCCCTCCTCACCTCCCGTGTACCACCAGCTCCTTCTCTGCTCACACTCCCAGCCCTTTGTTCAGTCCTTAGAGCTGAGTATGGGGCTGGGGATGGGAGATGGGGACAAGGGGGAACTCGAGCTGGTGCCAGGTTTGACAGCTCAGCACTCTGGGGCTTGGCTGCCAGAGCCTGGTGGGAAGAGCCGGGTTCTGCTCTCCAGNCACATAAACATGAATAAATAGATGAGACCCCACCACCAAACAATGCAGAGAAGGACTAACCCTCACTCAAAAAGGCCGCCTGACTGTGCACCAGAAAAGTGCTTTATTCATTCATTCATTCATTCANAAATAGATGAGACCCCACCACCAAACAATCCAGAGATGGACTAAGCCTCATTCAAACAGGCCACCTGACTGTGCACCAGAAAATTGCTTTATTCATTCATTCAAAATCTTCTTCAAAACCTGTTCCTGGTCCCACAGATACAGGGACACAGCAGCCCCAGCTGATAAACCAGCAGCAGCAGCAGCACATCGCCCCTCGGTCTCACACCTCATGGCTCCAGAAAAATTAACAGGAAGCCTGGATCAAGTCCTTTAAAAATGAAAAGGAGAGCACAGCTCCAGGAAGCTGATGGCAACATTGATAATGAAAACACAGAAGACATTTCATTTAAGACAAGAACTCCAGCTTCCTTGGAACAGGAGGGAATTCTGCCTGCTCGCTGTTCCTCTGTTCTCCCTCCTCACCTCCCGTGTACCACCAGCTCCTTCTCTGCTCACACTCCCAGCCCTTTGTTCAGTCCTTAGAGCTGAGTATGGGGCTGGGGATGGGAGATGGGGACAAGGGGGAACTCGAGCTGGTGCCAGGTTTGACAGCTCAGCACTCTGGGGCCGGGCTGCCGGAGCCTGGCGGGAAGAGCCGGGTTCTGCTCTCCAGCCACGGCGCACAGATGTCAAACGGCTGCGAAGCGTGGAGCCAGCCCCCAGATCTTAATTCTTAAAGGATTAATTGTCGAGATGAGCTGCACTTCAGTACAGAACAAGAGAAGAGCTTTTTCCTTTTAGCATCAGCGCTGCTCCTCAGAGCCTGGATCTGAGCCATCCCTCCCCTCGCTGTTTGCCCCTCCATTCCCGGAGCCATCTTTGCCTGCAGTGCCTCTTGCATCAACAGCCAGGCAAGTACAGCTGGGAACTCTCCCAGGGCCCATAACTTCAACTGCACACAGTCTCCTGCTCCAGGCAATGATCTGCTCTGCTTCTTCCTACTTCAGCAGCTCTTTCTCACTACCAAGAAGGACAATAAAACCCCCCACATCCATCTCCCCAACCGTGCTCCTGAATGTTCTGCATTTGTGTCAGTGCCTTTGAGTCACGCAGGAAGCGTGGCCACCAGGAGAGGGGGGGCTGCCAGGCAGAGCCAAGGACTCGCAGTTCAATCCACCTTGCCAGCAGCAAAACAGGAGCATAATTCTTACCACAGCACTTCAGAGCAGGGGCAGGGAACACCAAGGGAAATGTCACCACGACTGGGTGCACGAGGTGAATGTGACCCTCTGAAATTAGCAGGAACTCGCACATCCCCTTTTTAGTGCTGCAATAATTTTCCCCGGGAAAATAAAGACTGGAGCATACGGTTTCTATCTGTGCTGCACAGAAACTGATTAAAAATGCTAACAACCATGATTGTCCAACAACCAGGAGCTCCCAAGAGGCTCATACACACAGATGGTGATTAGTTTGGGATGGCCAGAACAATCACTAGTACCATGTTGCAGTAACACCCACAGACTATCTGTCACAGTCCCAGGAGACACTTAAAGGCTGTTTACTTCATACAGTTAACTTGAACCATAAGCTTTACAAGCCTCTTTGATACATTTTTAATCACTCTCCTCATAAACCTATAACATTTCCCTGCACTGGTACATGGTTGGGTTCTGTGTATCACAAACTCCTCATCAGGCTGGAGGGAGGATGGCAGTGATGTTCCTGGCGAGCCCACTGTGTCACTGCTGCCCAAAGCCCCATGCCACCTCTGCCAGAACGCCCCGTGTCCCCACTGTCCA
Organism: Ploceus nigricollis; assembly: GCA_013399945.1. Taxonomy (NCBI): domain Eukaryota; kingdom Metazoa; phylum Chordata; class Aves; order Passeriformes; family Ploceidae; genus Ploceus; species Ploceus nigricollis. The sequence continues at coordinate 402,354 of VXBC01005827.1, forward strand.
AACCCACCATGTCATTGCTGACTGAACTCACTGTCACTGCTGCTCAAACCCACAATGTCACCTCTGCCCAAACCCCTGTGTCCACTGCTCAGTTCCACTGTGCCACCTCTGCCAGGAACCCTGGTGTCTTCACTGCCCAAACCCACCATGTCCCCACCACCCAAACCCACCGTGTCCCCACAGCCCAAGCTCCCACTGGGTCCTGAGCCCCCCCTGCTCTCCAGACAGATCAGATCCAGCACAGCTCTCCCTGGCAGTGCCAAAATCAAGACATTGATAGTGGCCACGTAACAAATATTAAAATATTAAGCCAATTGTTTATCTTTGAAGATTTCCATTTCCCAAATACTCTGGCTTTGGGTAAGTCAATGCTTGCACTAAGGCTGGTGCAGGGATTGGGAGGGGTTTTTCTGTTAGGTCCAATATCCCGCATGTTTCCAAGCACTTTGTGAATTGTTGCTGCCAGTACTGTATTTCTTCCAGAGATCATAATCTTTCTTTAAACAAAATGAACAGTTTTGTAATTTAGACCTCTCAAAGAAGACTCTCCAAACAGCAAAGCAGCCCTGCCCTCACCCCCCAGGCAAAGCACAGGGGCTGGAGGCTGCAATCCATCTCACGTGAGCAAACAGGGCTGTTTGTCCAGGCAAAGCCCCGAGTGCCGACGGAGGAATTAATCACTCCTCAAACCTTGTCCAGAGGCAGGGCTGGGGAAGCAGCCCCAGACACCAAGCTTAGTTCTGTCAGGGCAGTGATTGCCCCGGGGAGCTGGTGCAGTGAAGTCACTGGGAAAGCAGGTTAATTTACAGCACAGGGAGATGTGGGGCACCGGCTGTGGAAAGCCACTTCTGCTGCCACCCTCACTGGTGTAAATTTAAATAACTCCCACAGAGAAATCCAAGATTCACACTGAGCAAATGTTAGTAGACTCTGCTTCTCCTTTGTTGTCAGTTTTTCTCCTTTAATTGCCTCATCTGTTTGGAGAGAATATGTGCCCACGAATGGATTTTTTTTTAATGTTTCCTTTGCCACCTATAAAGTTGTTTCTGCTTCTGTCCCTTACCCATATGAGATCACTTCCCACCTCTGGGCAGTGTGAGGTAACCCAGTTTAGAGGTCTCAGGACAGATCTCAGAAACTGGAAAGTCATGGCTTCACTTGGGGACCTTCAGTGAGTGAAAAGGGGATGGGGTGTTAGTGCCCTGTACAGAGAAGTGGAACGAAAATATTGAAAAACCAACAGACAAATTAAATGTGAAGGAATCAATCAATATACAACTCTGAAAATGTAAAATCCTACAGTACAGAGGTGCCAAATGGCATTATGGATAGGTATCTCAGCTGTTGTGTTAGTAGTGAAAATAATTCTTTCTTTGTAGAAAAAATGAACAAAATACATAGTTCCAATAAGAGATTTCTTAATACCAGAGAAACTTCCTGTAGTTATTAAAAATATAGATTACTTTAAGAATTTGATGCAGATTTTGAAAAGCAAAACTCAATTCTATGCTGTTGGGGAGCTTTGGGTGTTTCATTATCTAATTTTAAAACGTATCACAGACCTGTAGCTAAAAGCAATTAAAAACATAAGTATTGGAAATTTCCAAACATAAAGAAACGCCAGACAATATTTGTTTTCACTTTATTTTTGCTTCTATTCACACATTGCCAGTCTGAAGTGTAAGAATCTGTACTGGCATCTCCATAGCATTACCTGTCACGAAGATGTCCAAGCCTTTTTTTATCTCAGCTTTGCCTTACAAAGCCTTGTGAAGACTTTATATTACATGTTGTTTAATTTAGCATCCCATGGCTTCCAACCCAGCCTTATGGAGCCACGACAGCTCCCACTGTGAGTGTGGGGCTTGCACACCTGCACCTGCAGTGGTGGTGGGACCTCTCACACTCTGTGAAGCTCTGCAGCTCCTCTTCCTTACAGACCCAAGATCCCAAATGAAACCCAAACCCACTTGAGAGCAGAGTGTGGCTGGTGTGTGCAGACACCTACAGAGGGGTGAGCCAGCCCTGTGCCTGTCACTTCCCTGTGGGCTCCTGTCTGTGCATCCATCTGGTCTCACCTCCTGAACGGTGAGGTCCTGACAGGCACTGTCTTGGTTCAGCACCTACCAAAAGGGGCTCTTGTCTGTCCTTGGACATCCAAGGACCATTGCTAATTCCAGAGTGATGGTGGCACCCAAATTCAAGGAGCCTGAACAGTGTGAAGGCCACAGCAAGGCTGTTGAGTGGCCGTGAGCCCCTGTGACACTGGAGCTCAGTAATCCCTGGGGGTGACCAAACTCGTGTTTGGTGCAAGGCAGCAAAGCCACAGCAGGGATGAACACAGAGCAGCCAGCCCTGCCCTGTGCCCCCACCACCAGACAACACTTCCTCCTCCATGAGTCTCCTTCCACATGGCACCACAGCTCTGGGCCCTGTTTGCCAGAGGCAAATACTGACACAGAGAAACTCTTCTCCACCCAGCTTGCATAGATGGGAACATATTGCCCAATCCAGCAGCCAAAAGGAAAGCAACATGATTAATGGAAATGTGCCTTGCTTACTTGTGAGCTCTCTACTCCCCCACCCACCCACAGACATAAACTTTTACAGCTTTGGCTACTTAAGATCTTAACCAGACAATCTGCACAGGGTTATAAACCATGGTAGGAACCCCCAGGCAACAGGGGCCCTACATTAGCAACCACTTGGTATTGAACAATTAGATTGATACTCATCAATCATTTACTTGAAAAGAAGAAGAAAATATATTAAAAGGGACTGCAGGGGATTTATCTCCCCATACTGATAAATTGTTAAAAATTAATGAACTAGAGCAACTCTGAAGGAAAAGTAAAGCAAACCCCCCAAAAACCTCAACCACCACAAAATACCCACAGGCCCTCAGAAAGCTCTTAAAGGGGCTCCTGTGTTAAAGATACTTTGTCCTCTCTGGCCTGATGGGCTTTTTGCTTTTGTTTTCGTGTGTGCCTGGTAGTGTTGATGATATTCTACATCCACTGGTCTTTCCCTGGCACTTTGCATCTCAAGCACAGAACCATTTTTTCGTTTGTTCCTGGAGGAAGGGAACAAACACCACAGTTTGCAATCCCCGTTCACCAACCAGTTCTGACCTGCATATGGGCACTGTTCTTAATTTGGCAGAAGGCTATTTAAGAAACTTCCCACCCCTTTCTATCCTTTAAACTGTCAAGCCCTGCAGCACAGCTAGAGCCATGAAATTCAGCAAGGTGCCCAAACTTTGTGCCGTACAAAGCTCCCTGGCAGCTTACAAATAGCCTGAGGGCTGTGCAGAGCTCACATTAAACAGAACAGATTGCAGCTGCCTCCCCATCACACAGAGTTGTGGGCATGGAGATCAGAGGTCCTGTCAGTCACTGCTCTGCACAGGCCCTGCCACTCTGTCTGCTGTATCTCTGCCTGTGTCATTGCTGATCATCAAAAACATGTTCATTTTATTTCCCTTTCATCTGACTCAGGCGTCCTCGGATGCAATAATAAGGAGGAGCTGATGGGGAATGCTGTCCATTCCCTGGTGCAAGAGGAGATCATTCATGGCTGCTTTATTTCCTTGTCTCTGCTGTTACACACAGGAATGATGCTGTTCTGCAGACTCCAGAACAGGCTTTGTTTTGGGAGCTCTGTGAGAACTTTGTCCATGTGCTGCTGACTCCTCACGGCACAGGGATTGCTGCTGGGGATATGGATGTGTGTGTTGTGGGCAAACTGATGGAAATAATTACGTGCTGAAAGTGCCAACCCATGTTGACAAAGCAGAAACTCATGTTTCTACTGTTCATCCCTTTCATGAGTAAAGGAAATGAGAAAAAAACACTAAAGGAAAACTAAACTAACCGACCAACAAACAAAAAAAACTCAAGGGGGATTTTTTTTATATTTATCAAACCTAAAGATTCAGTTCTGAATATGATTATGAAAATAAGAAGGTTTTTAGATTGAAAAACAGATACTTGTAGTCACTCCTAATGGTTTTTTTCCACAAAAAGATACCACCACACAAAAAAAAAAGACCCATGAGCCATTCCTTTTTCATGACAGAATTCAAAACATTGAAATTCCCTATTTTTACTAGATAATAGTGTTTCATTACTAAAGGAAAAGAAGTATTGAAGTTGTGTCCAAAATGAAATTAATCCAAATACAGTGAAACCTATTTACCATTAAAGAATGTTTTTTCCAGTCCCCCTTGGATTACACTATAGGCAAATAAAATTTGTCCTTCCTGCTCCCTTGTATGGAGCTTTTTCTATGAACATTCTCTTGAGAAATAGCCACTCCCACCCTCACTGTGTCCATGGCAATAACAGACAAGACCCCCAAAGACTAAACATAAAAGATCATAAGAAGGATTCAGATTGAAAAGGGAATAAAGGGAATTAACCCCTCCATGTTTGCACATACATATATGTGTCTGTACATACCAGCCCATGTGCATTGAAGGACACAAAGATTGATTTAATTTTCAGCTGCTCACAGATGGCAACTTCCCATCCTGGCTCCCATGAATCATTCAAACCTTCCTCTGCAGCCTCCCAGATAAGACTGAAGCGATGCAAGAGGCCTTGAGCCAACCCCTTTGCACACAGGTGAAATCCACCTAAATTCTTCATTATGTAGAGAAGAAAATGAAGCCTATCTAATAAAATTAATAGCAATAATAATACTTTGCATTGTTAAAATGCCTTCCAGCTCAGGAACTCAAGGCTCGATAATTAATGTCTCTTTAATTTTATTTCTATCGATTAAAGATCCAGCGGAACAAAAAAAAAAAAAAGAGTCTATTAACAAAAGCTAATGTGATTTTCAGGAGGAGCTGGTTACAGGGAGGAGCAGAGATGCTGCCACAGACAGACATCTAGACAGTACATATGTCCATACATTCCCTAAATTAGCACACCCTCCACTCGGCGGTTGTTCGGGGAAATTAGGCGGTTGTGTATAACTGTAATGAGGTCATACAGGGTCTGATCTCCACTGGGATTTAATTAACTCTGAATCTTATAAATATTGTGCTGAATTATCGTTAAATTTGCATAAAGGTTAGAATCGAGCTGGACCAGCCCCATTTACCAGAGAGGGCTGAAAATAAAACCTCGGAGTAAAGAGCCTTTAAACAATGTTTTTGTATTGCAGCACAGCCTTGTTTTGTTCTGGGACTGAAAATATATTTAAGGGGAAGGAAGGTTGAAAGGGAGGAGAAGAAGGAGGCTATATTTCACACAGACTTTCTAGATAACTTCAAACAGACTAATAGAATGGTGGTTTGCAGCCCAGAGATAACCCGTTCCTCCAATGGCCTTACCCTCAGTAAAAGGAGATCGTATCAAATATATACACAGTTATCAAGAAATCTTTTCCTCTTTTTTATTTTTATTATTAAAGTAATGCCAGACATGAAATACCATTGCCAGGCAGACCAGAATGACAAAAACTGTAAAGGTGGAGGCACAATGCACTAACTCTGCTCCAGGGGAAAGTAGGGCTGTGGCCTCCTTTCCAAAAATTCCTGCTCAGATTTTACCCAGGCACGAGCCCCACTGTTTCTGAGGAGAACCAAGTGAAGATGACACAGGCAACTGCAAGATTTGGTACCACTCACAACCTCACGTACATCAAGGCCAGGCTGGATGGGGCTTGGAGCAGCCTGGAGTAGTGGAAGGTGTCCCTGCCCATGGCAGGGGCTGGAACAGGATGGGCTTTAAGGGTCCCTTCCAACCCAAACCTTTCTGGGATTCTCAATTAATTTTAAACTACTGTCATCCTAACCAAAGCCTTTGGAGTGAGGCAGAGGAAACAGAGCCATCCCTAAGTTGTTGCTTGGCTACTGAGGCAAGAGGGATAGAGCTGGGAAAGGAGACAAGGCACAGCTGCCCTGGGCTGCAGGCTCTGGGCTGCAGGGGCAGCCAAAGGGCAGCTGGAAGGGCCACAGCTCCTTCCCAGCCCTCCCCCTCCTGTGCCAGCGTGCTGTGGCTGTGGCTTTGTTTGCTTTGAGCATGTAGAAACAGCAGCAGCTCCTTTGTGGCTGCACTGCACCACTGAACTTTCACTCCAGAGCCATGTAATTCCTGGGCAGTGCTCCTGCTTGCCAAGGCTCACCAGCAGCCCCTGGCCAGCCAGGCCAGACTAATCCTCTGTCAGCAGGACCTGCTGGGCCGTGCCTCCACCCTGCCCTGCAGCAGCCCCACAGATGTGAGCCAGCCCATGTGGACAGCCAGGGACTGCAGAGCTCCAATGCTCCTGCCAGGGCTCCAGAAGCTCCAAGGAAGGTGTTCCTCTCTGCCAGAATGTACAGTGCTGTTCAAGAACAGCTCTCTGTGCTGATCACAGGCCCTTGGATCTGCTCAGTGATTGTCCCAAAAACCCCTCTGGCACCAATGGCAAAGCAGAGCTGACTTCCCAGAGCTCTGTCCCAGGGCATGAGCTGGCATGGACACATGGACAGTGTAGAAATCACTGATGGATGAGGCCATCCAGAGATGTTACAGTCCTGGAGCAGCCTTGCTGAGTGAGGTGATAACAATAAAGCTCCCTGGGGCCAAACCTGCACTGGAAGCTTCAGACAGGTTCACCTGGGCTGGATCACATTCCTTTGGGCTTCACTTCACCTGGCACTGCACTCAGAGCATGCTGGAGCAATTGGCTCTTCCATCCCTTGCCCTGCTACATCTCTGGGTGGGGAATGCTTTGGAATTGACTTGAGGTAACCTGCTAAGGAATGTGTTCTACAAAGCAGCTGAAAAATGTGATTTGAATCAAAACATGAACAAGAAATTAATTTTGTTAACAAGACTCATCAATGAGGGTGACTTACATGGCAGTTTTATGGGAAATGACCTTCAGCAGGGCCCAACCAGAGTGGGTTACAGAGGTCACCATGAGAGGACAAGCACACCAAGACCTGCTCTGGGAGCACAATTCATGCAGGAGGAGATGACTAGAATGAGCTGGAGTGACAAGCAAAGACCTGTTCTGAACATCAAAATGTCTTGCTTGACTTCTCTCACAACGTAATTCTCTTCATACAGCAGCACGAGACAGAAAACCTGAAGGGAAATGAGTGTGTAAAACTAATTCTAGGAACTGTCTGTGTGACAGCTGCAGCCTCACCATGTCCTTCTCTCAGCTTCCCTATGAGTGTATCAAACACTTCTAAAAAATTAAGAAATGGGAAACATAACAGTTTCTGAATTATGCTGCACATCCAGAGTCACGTGTAAAAGTGCAGCATTAAGAGTCACCCATAAATATTCCCCTGAAAGCAGAGCTTTACTTCCACAAGCCCATGGTTTGTCAATATGCCTCTCTGCCAGCTACAATTCTGCACAAATCAGTGAAGTCACAGATCAAAGGAAACTCTTCTGAGCTTCCAGGAGCCCTACAACACTTGACTCCCTGCATGTGTTAATATCACTGCATAAACTGTTATGCTTATGGCACATTCTGGCCAGAGACCATTTGTTGCTTTGTTCTGGTAAGTGGCATTTAAAACTGGTACTCTCCTCTTCAAGTCTGTTCTTTCCTTCTGCAATTCCCCTTAAATGCATGGTAGGCATGGTGATATTAGGTCAAAGCTTGGACTTCAGGATCTTTTTCAACCTTAATGATTCTACAGTTCTATGATTCTATGATCACTGAAGCTTCAACCTGTCCCGTGGTCTTACCCTGGCCTTCTACAAGCACTTCACCTCCAGGACTTCTCCACAACTGAAACCTGCCCACTGTTATGGGGAAAATCACTTTGTCCAGCTCTCCCCACACTCCTCATGAACAGCCACCATTGCAGGGAGGCTGGAGCCCTCTGCCAGCACGGGGCTGTGCTGAGCAAAACCCTTCAGCCTCATCCATGGCCAGAGTGGGAAGGGATTTTCAGGGGACTGTGAATTAAGCAAGGAAAACTAGAAGGGGGAAAAAAAATAGACTTAGGAAGTCTTTTCAAATATAGGACCCAAAACTAACATTTGGAAATTTCCAAGGTCTAAGGAAAAACAGCAAGAGCTGTTCAGCTACATTTGCTCTGGCCTCAGCCAGCTCCCTTAGCTGAGCTCTGTTGTCATCACATTTCACATTATGATGGTGTTGTGAACTACAAAGAAAACAAGAGAATTGGCAAGTCAAGTATTTTGCCAGCTTTTCTGAGAGAAAAAGCATCCAACTGAGAGGTGCTGATTCCACCTTCCTCACAAAGCACAGGCTGCTCCACCAGCCCTGGGTGGCGTGACTGCACCTTCCCCTCACTGCTAATTCTTTAAAATACCCTTGATGACCTTAAGCCTCATTGAAATGATAAATTAATTTTAACATTACTGGATAGAAGGGGCCAACTGTGGATGGAGATAAATACCTTATTTGCAGTGAAGACAACAAATTGCCTTCAGGAGAATGGATGGAGAAAAAGAATAAAATCTAATCAACTTTAAATTGGACCATGTAATCCGGCTGGGATTACACACAGATGCAGGGCAGGGAGAGGCTGGACTCAGCACAGCAAGAGGGCCCTGCCAGACCTCATGTGCACGAAGCTGACAGTGGAGAGCAGCTGCTGGGCATCTTCTGCCACAGCCTTCCCAGCCTGCCCGGGCAGGAGTGGCTCACCCTTAGCTGGGAACATCCACACCAACTCAGTTACAGCCAACAGAGCCGTGGAATCGTGGAAGGGACCTGCCAGGATCAGTGAGTCCAACTCCTCTGCCTGGCAGCCACAGCTTCACTGGCCCAGGACTCCACACACCTGGGCCAAGACAGCTGATACTGCTGAGCTCCAAGCCCCACACCTTGTACAAGCTCTGATGTTTATGTGACCCCAAAAACCTGGCAGAAACAGTCCACAAAGGGCTAGGATAGTTTTCCTCTGGTTGAAGGGCTCTGTGGGCTCTCACAGGGATGGAGGAAGCACAATCCCCTTCCCCACCACCACACTAGGACCTTCACACCAGTCTCCCTAATTATATCCACACTACCCAGTAGGACACCATAGAGAACAGATCATTAAAGAAAATAACCCTTTTTTTTGTGTGTGTGTGCTAACCTGAGGACATTTTAATCTGCATTATTCAGTGATGTGGTTTCAGGCTGCTCCCCAGACCAGAGTCACCACATGGGGAAGGGTGGCAAGCAGTGGGCCAAGCCCCAGCTGAGGCACCAACAGGTGAAAGTGTCACAGCAGCTTTGCTGTCACAGCCTGGACACAGGGTGTGTCCAGGGCCTGACACGACAGCGGAGTGCAAGGCACTTGGGTGAGAGATGTGACAGATCAGAATGGTTCAGAAATTGATGGAACCTGCTCTTCTGACACCCCAAATCCATGATTCACTACAGCAGTATGGTCAGAGCTGCTGCTGCTGGGGTGTTTCGATGTCTCTGTTTCCCAAAAAGAAGCCAGACTGCCTCTTGTCTGTGGAAAGAAGGGAGGAAAATGGAGACGAGGGGGGATAAGAAGGAAAGACAGCACATCTTGTAGGTAAAAATCATGTTGCTTAGCTTGGAGCTAACCCCTACGACATACATTACTGTCTTTCTGTTCAATCAGTGTTCTGCTACAAGAATCAGTTACATTCAATCATCTGAAAGAGCTATTAAAATGCTGATAAAAAATTCATAAAGTAACACACAGTAATGAATCAGGAGAATTCAGTAAAGTGAGACCTACCCTTAGAGCAGGGCAAGAATGAAGGTGAACGATCGTTTGGGCCTAGCGGGCATGAAATACCCTTTTGGAAGATGAATAATTCTGTTTTGGGCTGATAAGTTGAACTAATTTATAATGCTGTTTTAGGTCCACTGCTGAAATATTTCAAATCCCTCAACTTTAAAATGCATTGCCTGTCAGAAACGGGTCTCTTAACAGTTTCCTCTTAACATTTTTCAAAATGTAACCTAGACCAATTTGCATGATTTACTGCTTTATTGTATTATACCGTGCATGATTTAAAATGGGAAATAAAATTTTTAAAAAAAGAAAGACAAGGTGGTGTGAAAGAATTGCTGCAGAAGAGATGCACTGGTTTTTCAGATCTCTGCACAATACACAAAGGTGCTTTTCCTGCCTGGATCAGGACGGGAAGGCAGGCAGCCTTGTGGGAATTAAGCAGTGGTTTGTCACAACAAAGCCCAGCTGTGTTTGCCTGGGGTGGCTCCCACTGTGCAGGAGGCTCCTGTTCCCCGTGGTGTTGGCTGAGGCCACTGGGAGCTGAAAGCAAAGAGAGCTGGGGGCCCCCAGCATCCCTGCATGTGCTTGTGAGTCTGTGGGGACCAGGATCGATTTGAGCTCTGCCGACTCCAAGGTACAAGGCATGACTTGTCTCTCTGCAGGTGTTTTTCTGACAAGTGGGTAGAGTTTCACGGTTTCCCAGCTGACTTCTCAAGAGCCAAGTCTGAGAGCCTGAGGGAGGAGAAGCAGCAGCAGCAAAGCCATCTTCTCTCTGCTTTCACTTAAGAGATATTCCTCTGAGAGCACGCAGCTCCTCCAGTGCCACGCTCCTCCCTGGAGTGTCTGTAATTGCACAAGGGGTTCTTGGCCACAGCATTCCCATGCCCAGCCAACCTGCACTCCAGAATATTGCTCTGCTAACCCCCTGGGACATGGTGGGGTGGCTGCCACACATGGATGGCAGCAGCCTGGCCAGTGGGGTGAGGGTGTGGGGTGCCTAGCCAGGTGCTGCTGAGCTGGGATTGGTCCCCAGAGCTGAACACCAGGAACCCTGTCCACACCAACCCATCTGCCATGGACAACAGCTTGCCAGGTAACCTAAACAACATCTAGTAACAGTCCAGGACAGAGGCAGGTGGCTGCTTTCCCTTCAGCATCAGGAGATGTCCAAAGGAAGGGCTGGACTCCTTAGGGAGCACCATGGTGACACAGATATTTACTCATCCTTGGGTGAATGCCCCCAAAGAAGTCACCTTGCCACTTGGTTCCACTCATTCATTTTACAAAGAACACAAACCTTTGCCATTGCAATTGTAAGGACAGGCTGCCATTTTAATGGATTCTTTCCCATTGCAGATATTTGCCCTCAAAGCAGGAGAGCAAAATGGTGAAAATGTGCAAAGGGAATCAAGGTGTGGTGCACCCCTCATTCCTCAGCTCAACCCCTTGGTTCTGATACCAGCTGACTGCAGTGGACAGTGTCAAACACTCTCACAACACCTTGAACTGGGTTTGCACAGCTGGTTCACAACCTACAGCTCTGGTTTCCTTTCTCGCTGGGGCTAGAAGCATTCATTCCATCTGAAAATGAAGTCAATGTGTTTTAAGTTGGAACTGAGGACAGAGACTGTCCAATTCATTTCCAACTCCTAAGACTATATTGTGTGACTGATATTAAAGAACAAAGGCAGATACCCTCCCCAGCTGTAAAATAAGGCCATGACTCTGAAGGGCACAGAGTTGTTCATTAGTGGTTTCTACAGAAAATAGTAAGGGCACCAAATGATCCCACCATTTCCAGCTTCTCTTTCAAGTGATTCATCTCCAGATCAGACCTGGATTCAAAACCCCATCATTGGAAGGACCCTCATTACCTGTGCTATCAGCACCATCCATAAATGTATCCTTTACCTCCTAATTAGGCCAACAAAGGAGGGCTATTAACAGCTAAATGTGTTACAAATGCAGCATTAGGGATAGAGACTATTGACCTTTTTACTCCCAGAGATCTATATACCCCTTTGTTCTGCTGAACACAGCTCCCCCTTGTCAGGGCATCACTGGTAACGGGAATATAATCTGTTCTCTGATTGCACACAGGCTTTCCTTGTACTCCATTAGAAAAGTAAAGAAAGAAGTTATCTGTACATCTTGCAATGAAAGTCCCCCCCCTCAGCTTCAGTACATCCCAAACTCACAGAAAGCACTGAAAGCCTGAATTTTGCTAGTACTTGTTGAAGTGGATGGGAATGGCCAGTGCTTCATGCCACACAAAATCTGCCTGTTAGTAACCTCAGATGACCTAGGAAGACTAAAGAATAATCCTGTGTGTTTCCATACACTCTGACTTTTATATCAGTTGAAATCTTGGGAATCATATAAGTATTTTTAGATACAATTGAGATCGTCAGTTGGGAAAAAAAAAAAAAAAAAAAGAAAAAACCCTCAAGGAATTCCAGCTCTACATAATATGTGATAATAAGGCTGTTGTAGTGAAGGACTCTCTAATCGTGTATTTATTCACCTGCTCCCTATTAGGCAGAACTGTTAAACCAGCACTTTGTCCATCAGCACTTGAGTGCTCCAAGCTGAGTGTGCCTCTTTCAGAACTGCTGGCACCAGTGAAAGCCAAATTTTGAGACCTCTCTGAATAGGACTTGCATTGTTAGGCATGTCTGAGAAAGCCCTGCCAGAGGTGTCACAGCCCTGCCACCGCCTCACCTGACAGGAGTTCTATTAAAAGACAGAGCAAAACTAGGAAAATAAACAAAAGGGGGGAAAAAAAAGAGAGGCAGGGGGTGGGGGAATGCAGGAAGGGACGTCCCTCACCTGATACTTTCCTCTCCTCCTCACTTTATAAAGTTAAACACTGTCTGAGATTTATTGCTGTGAAAGGGAAAGTTAACCACATAATCAATAAAAAAAAAATCCAATTACAGTCTATGGTGGAGCAGCACTGCGTATAATAAAAGTCTCACTTGCAAGGCCCTTACCCCAGTCTGCAGCTCAGTTAGGCAGGGCAGATGAAGTCACACAGCCCTGAACATGAAACCAGCGGCGCCAGGCTGGGCTGGGGCTGCCAGCAAGGCAGGGAAGGTTTTCCTGCTGCTGGGAAGGGAACAGGCAGCACAGACTGCACAAAACCTCCTCAATCACCACCAAGCACCACTGAGTGCAGAGCAGCCTCCCCTGCAGCCTGCCCTCCCTGGAAAGGCATTTCTCTCGTTTAGTGACTCTTTTCGAGGCACGCAGGGGTATTTCTCCCTTTCTTTCCATCAGCCACTATTCATCCAGGTGGAGCTTTTGCTACCTCTAGGAAGTATTCCCAGCAAAGCCATTAACGTGGTTCCAGACACTCAGACAGTCCGTGCTGCAGCTGGGACTTGGTGATACGGTAGATTTGGGGGGTAAATTGGGCAGCTCTAAGCCAGAGGAGAAACCATAACCACCTCATTTGCAGAGCACAGAAGGGCTTTGTAGATTTTAAACCTGGCTCGGCCCTGTTTATCACAGGACACCGAGGAAATCAGAGCTTATCTCAGTTCCTCTCCTTGTAACAGAAGGATGAGAGTTTCAGTGCGAAATAATTTAGTAAAATAATTTAATATCTATAAAAAAATGCACACTGGTATCGTGCCCTGAAGAAGGATTTCAAATGCTGAAAGCATCAGGCCATAGTTTCATATTCCTTCAGGATCACCACTCTGCCACACATTCTGGCATCTTGTATTTTATTTGAATTGGGCAGGAAGAAACTGGCAAGAAATCCTTTTATTCCTGTTTGGGGGCAAAGATGATGCCTGGTTTGTGGTGAAATCAGGATGACAATGCTGGGTCCAGCTGCAGTCTTCCAGAACAAAGTGATCCCTTCTAAATTTGTGACTACATTAGAGTCAGGGTTTCTAGGACATCAGCACATTGTGTCATATGACCACGGACTTTTTAAAATCCAAAATTAAATCCCAAATCAAGATTTACCTTTCATGGAACCATTGTTTTAGTTCTCCTTGACATGGTAGCAAGAGTATCAGCACTGGGACAACCTACATGTGACATAACCTTGTGTTTTAGCAACATCACAGGAAAGCTGGACTTGTGACTTGTCCCATGAAGTCACTGAGAGGAGGCTGTTCACACCTCCTTGTATGATGATACAAGAAAAAATGTGACGTGTAAGAGGAAACTTCTGTTAAAACATGCAGAGCAGAGATGTGAGGAAGCAGCACAAGCCCTCACAGCAGTTTTAGCATCACAAGGCAACACTGAACATGTCAGAGTAGATGACAATGACCTTCAGACTGGGTAAAATCTGAAATTAACCACTTTGCTTTCAGCATCAACCAGCACACAGCTTCCTCACACAGAGCAGCAGGATTGCTCTGCCCCAGCTCAGCAGAGTGAGGGGAGGCAGCAGGGCCCAGTGCTCCTGTGGGACAGACAGGAGGGGACAGCAGCTGCTGATGTCCCCAGCCCTGAGATATGCCTGGCAAGCAGCCTGGACACCCTGTGCAGTCACCTAATGATGATCTCTGCCAGAAACTGGCTCCTGGTCTCCTCATTGATCATCTATGGGTTGGAGTTTGTTCTTAAAGAAGAACAACAAGGCAAGGTAGTGTGGACATGGGGAAAATATAATTTCTTTTCTGGATTTTAGTCTAATCTTTAATATAGTTTTAGCCCAAAAGAAAAGGCAACCACCAAACACAAAGCATCTGATTTTTCTTTTCATTTGGGTTTTATCCCTCACTATCCATGTTGCAAATGGTTCATGGCTAGTTGAGTAACAAGAGAGAAAACAGCAAAAATCAGTCACTGCTGCTGGACCATTTTACAGAATGACTTCCAGGAGTGGTGGATTCTTCATGGAAAACAACTGGCACTGCAACTGCACTTCAGACTACTCCCAGGGTAACAAAGGAAACAAAGCCATCCAGAGAGCATCTATTTTGATTTGAGATTCACTCCTGTTTGTGCTGCTGCTCCTGGGCTGCCATGGTCCCACCAGAACAGCTGCCAGGAAAAGAGCACCTCCTGCTCTGCAAATGCTTCCCATGGAAATTCCTCCTGAGACCTGACTTCCCAGGCCTGGAAGGGTGCAGGTACCAGATAATATTTCCTCTGAGTGGGAAGAAGACAGGAGGAGAGTGATAGTCTCGAGGCACAATCCAAACATCAGGCAGGAGCAGCACTGCAGCACCAAGGGTGGTATCTGACAGTCTCCCACAAACCTCAGGCTGTGCCTTCTCCTCTCTCCTGGGCAGTTCTGCACAAAGCTGCAGCAGCACCTTGGCAGCTACTGATCACCAGCCCAGCTTCCCTCTCTCCTGATGCAGGCTGGGCCTCTTTTCTGGGAGGAGCAGCTGCCAGGTGAGCAATGCTGACTCTCACTGGAGCACCTCAGTCCCACCGTGCAGGCTGGACACAGCCACGTGCTCCATCCTGGGATGCCTGAAGACGTGGAGCTTACACAGTGCCCAGGATCAGGGGTGTGTGGAGCACGTCCAGAGAAAGCTGCTCCTGCAGGTTCCTGCCCAGATCCCCAAGCTGTGCAAGAAGGAGCTCAGAACCCTGGGTGAGGACACGTCCAAGCAAAGCCAAGGCACTGCTGAGTGTGTCAGAAGGGAACAGTCAGAGAAGTCTTGGATAAACGTTGCTGGACACAAGAGCTGGTGGAGGGAAGGAGGATGAAGGCTGGGGGCACAAGGCAGCTCCATCCATGCTCTGGCTGGGCTGAACCCATTCCCTGCTCACTGCCACCCTGCCAGTCACAGCCCCTGGGGATTCAGACCTGCCAAAAGCACTGAATCTGTGTCTTCTTTGCACTTGATAGCAGCATTCTTGGATGCAAATGTTAACACTTTACCCTAACCCAATTAATACCTAGTGTTCAGCCACAGCACTGATTAACATGTTGTTCACAGTGATTAAAACATTTCTTCTCCATTACCATACAGTTAAATGCTTGGAAGAGAGCTGCACTTAATGGGATACAGGCAAGGTTGCAAATCATGGCTGTCACACTTGGGGAGGGGAAGGAAAAATCCAGCCTTTTTTCCTGCTTCTCCCTCTTCTTTTAGAGTTGCTAATTAAGGGCTGACTTTTTGGGCAGAGAAAGAGGGGGGTGGAGGATGGGGAAAAGGAACTTTAGGTAATTGAAAGAATCCAATTCATGCAAGTGCCTGACTGGTGCTAACCTACATCATTAAAGTTGCCAGCTAACAAACATCAAACACAGGCCAGTATTAATGAAGCAGATGTATTAATTTCCGATTTCTGAGAAAGCTCAGCAACTGGCTGGCTCGCCAGCTTCCTCTCCCTCTCCCTCCCTCTCTCTCCCTCTCTCCCCATCTGACAGCACTATTAATGATCTTTAATGCCCCACAGGCACTAATGGGTCCCGCTGGGAGTCCAGAAATACTGCAATTTGTATTGAGGATTTAGACATAACAAAAAAAAAAAAGGGAAAAAAAAGGAAAAAAAAAAAGAGCCCTCTGCTCTGGGGAGCAGGCGCTTGATCAGTCGCTTCCCCCTGCGGAATAGCACAACAGAAAAATAAATGACAGCTCTGCGATTAAATCAAGCCTTCTGCTTTAAGTGCCAGAGAGTGTGTGATTGTCACTAACAATCTACGGCTTGTTAACACCGCTGGGCTATGAGCAAACAGCAGTCAACACTCCCCACCCCCGAACGGAGGCGGGCTACCTATTACTTCATTTATCCAGCTCTCTATCCTGAGGGGAAACAATTCCCTCTTGGCATGGCTTGGGGAGGGGGGTGGGGGGGTTGTTATTGTTATTGTTGTTGGTTTTAAATAACTTTTGTTATTCATGTATTGAAAACCTGAAGGGAAAAGCGAGGTGGGGGGAGGAAAAAAAAGCCATCTGCTGCTGCATTCAGTCAGGCAATTACTCCTGGAATATTCGAGTGCAGGATATGACCCATCCCCTGCTGGTCCCCACCAATCCCCCAGGCTCGGGGAGCAGCGCTGGGACCAGGCAGGGATGGGAAGAAGGAGGGATGTGTGTCCCTCTCTGCAAACCTCACCAGAATCTCTCAGATTTTAGCAGCGATCACAGCAATCATTTCGTGTTGTTTAGTTCAGGACAAGTTGTGTGTCTCTGCCTTCACCCATCATCAGTCCGTCGAGGTTTAGATTCTGCTCATTTTAACCAGCAAAGAAAACCCAATGGGCCTCGTGTCTAAAGCTCCATTTGGCCATGGATGCTCTGAGTGGCAACAGCAGACCAAAAAAGCCTGGCTGGTACAATATACACCCAGAGCCCAAGGACCTCCTCCCATTCCAGTCAATCCCCAAACTCCCACCGAGTTCAAAGGAAGCAAGCCTGAGCCCCCAGGCTGTTTCTGAATGTGCCAACAGCATGAATTATCTGAGCAGGATAATTATTTTTCTTAGCCAAGAGGCAAGGTATCCTTCTCACGGATACAAACTTCAAATATTACCCCACTGTTTCAGTTAGACAAAGACCAAAGAAAGGCACAACAGCTTCTTATCATGGAGTTTTCTGTTCAGATGGAAATATATCGGGGATAAGGCTTTAAGTCTGACATTGGCTGTCCAGACATTTTCATAACACCAATAGCATTTGGAATTTCACCTGTGAAATTACTCATATCTTAAGCATTATAGATTTATGGTTGAGATATAAAGAAGAGACTTTTTGACTCCATCCAACAGAAGAAAGCAACAGATGGAGAGGAAGGCTGGGCAATAAAAAAAAATTGGGAACATCCACTTTCCCCAAAACAATTCCTTAAAAATATGCCTTCATATCTGCCTCCAGATGAAATGGAGATGCTGTTACATGCAATTTAATTACAAAGTACTTCTAGATGGGAATGGAATGAGTCAGAGTTTGGGTTTTAAATACTGCTACCTGAAACTTTTCTAACTTCATAACCAGGCTGTTGATTTGACAGTGCAGATGCGTGTGCCCGAACTTTCAACGTGCTCATACAACACACACAGAGCCATTTATTATGTTTCTCCTCTGCTCTCAGAGTTAGGCAAAATACCCTGAAGACCTATAATAAACTCATGATTTCTTGGAGGAACAATTTAGGTTATTTTTAAATGTAGATCTTAAAAGTTGTAGGATTACTGGATGGGAAGATATCAATCAAGTGATTCAAAATGTCCATTCTCCTTAAGTGAGTGATGTATCTTCTTTCTTCTTGCCTGTCTTCTCCTCTTTTCTGTGTCAGTCATACATCCAGGCTGCTATTCACACTTCATTCACAATCCTCTGTACCTATAATCTCTGTTATTTGGCTGTCGACTCCTCATGCCTCATTAGGCATGTTTGACACCTGCACCTAATACCTTTTCACTGGCAGTGCAGGACAGCTTTTGACAAGAACAGATATTTTTCCACAACAGCTATAAAGAAGGTCTTCCCAGTGTGTACCATGTGTATTTTATGGGGTTAATGTGATTTTCCCCCCCTTATTCAATAAACTTACATCTTATTCCACTCTCCTTGTTAGACACAAGTGGATTTTCTTTGTCTTGGCCAAAGGGATGTGTGCACGTGTCTGTGAGAGGGTAAAGCTGCAAGAGCAAAGCAGTAATTTGGGCCAACGGGGCCTGCATTAAGTACCCAAATCAACACAAATGTCTGCACGTCTGTGTGTCTATTTTAAAATAGTATAAACCTAATTAACATGATAGCTTTTCTATATATAGGCATAGATGACATTATTCCTAAAGAAAACCCTCCTATTAATTTGACTTGAACTAATTAAAATAGAGCACCAAATCACAAGAATTCCTGGACTAATAAATTACTGTTCCACTCAAGAGCATGAAATGAATTCTTTTGGGACCGTAACTTGATTTGTTAAAGTGCAGTGAGTGGTTGTTCAATGTCATAAATGAGTTAAAAACATGTGAAAAGCTCCAGGATCAGCACAAGTCAAACATAATCCTGCATGCCACTTATTTAGGGAGGTTAGTGCTAATTGTGGAGAACCCCACTGGGCAGTGCCAACCCAAAACTCAAGGTGTACACAAGCTGTGTGAGGCTGGGGGAGATGGGGCTCACACACCTACACCAGCCTGGCCAGACAAATCCCTCCAGGTACCAGTAAATATCCACAGGACTGGAGGCACTTCTAGTGATGACAAGGATGACTAAAATATGAGGATAAAGAGGCATTCCTCTCTTACTCTGGTTTTTTCATTCTTATTAGAATAAAAATTGTGGAGGGCAACTTGGTTTCTGCTTGGCTCCTTTCCCTTGCAATTGAGCAAAGCTGGAACTGATTTTTCAACAACATTCAGCCTCTCTGTGAAAATCCAGCTCTGTGCTGTAAACTGAGAAAAACAGCCCAGTGCTACAGAGAAGGATTCCATCCTTCTGTGTCCTGAATCTACACAGATTTGCTGGTACCTTCCCTACCTGGGTTGGGTGCCCTAGCTGGGGGAACTAGGTCACATTTTCAGAAATAGTGATTTCAGTAGATGTCAAACAAGATTTTCCTGCAGCTGTTTTTCAGTTTCCTTTGGTTCTTCAGACCAGCTGAAAGGAGTGAGGATAAAAGCAATCTGAGCACCCCTGGCACACCGTGAACTCGGGACCAGGGATGCACGTTGCCTTTTCTATTTTCTCCTAAATAATAGATCTTTTGTTGTTTTTTAATTTCTCTTTCCAGTTCAGTGCCAAGGCAAATGTGAGTAAAGGTTGAAATGGCAACTTTACAATAATAATAATAATAATAATAATAATAATAATAATAATAATAATAATAGAAAGAATAAGCCCCAGGAATCAAACATAATGATTCCAGCCCAGTCCCCCCACACACCGTGTGGCCAGTCCTTTAGAAGACCTCCCCTGCTATGTTCTTGTACAAAGGAAACTATCTGCTTCCCACATCTGGCATTATATTTGGCTGTCCTCACATTAAAATTAAATTCTGATAAAAATGGGCATAAAGGCACAAGGGTTAGTAGGAACCAGCTCGCAGCAGTATTGATGAGAACAGCTTGCAGCTGGAAGCCTGAGATAACACAGTTTGTCAGAACGCTGTCACACAGCTGCCTGCATAATGAGGGAAGGAAAAAAAAATGCTCTTTCATTTGTTATCAGTTGAAATCTCTAAAAGAGATGCATCATTTAGAAGTAGCCTGACTAATGGTCAAGTTCTACAGGGATGCAGATGGGATGTGGAAAATATTCCCCACCAGCAAAGCCCCAGGCTCCATCATCCTTAGCAACTGGAGCTGTTGCCAATGCAAGTGGACAGGCCAGCAAGTACCTTTTGCTGTATAAAATGGGATCTCAGAAGATGAGCTGGGGTTTTAAGAGGTGCCAGTGGTAAAATCCAGTTGTTAAAATGATTTTGCTACAACTGTCACTCTCATGCCTCTCTTAGACTCGATGCCCTAAGTGTGTAGCTTTTCTATCTCCATTTAGGATTAACTCAGACTAGCACAACTGGAGCAAAATCACTCCTAATTTACACTGCTGGCAGGGAAGGCTCAGACTCATAAATCTTTGGAAATACATAAGGCACATTCTTGCAATGTAGAAATTTATTCAATTAAAAGTAATTGTTTTAAAGCACCATTTTTAAATTAATTTCCAGTTCTTCAGGATTTCCAGCCCTCTTTTCACATGGCACAGTATGGAAAATGAGGCTGATGCACCTCAAGAGCTGCTGGAGGTGGGACCAAGGATCCATCTAGCCCAGTGTCCTGTCAGTGACTGCTGGAAAAATACCTCCACCCAAGGGCACCCACCACAGACCTGCTCATCAGGAGAGCTTCTTTTTGTCCTCACTATCTGCCAACATGTAGTCTGTGACACTCACAAGGAGAAAAAAAAGTCTTTAATTGGACATTTCCAAGACTATTTTCTTCGGATGCACAACATCAGGGCAGGAAGTCAAACAGGAAAACCTCTCACTGATTTATTGCTGTCAGGAATCAGATGTCTGGATACCAAATTTGAACCCATCCAAGTATTTCCATGAGCCACTTCAGGCTCTGTGCAATGTCACAAAAATAATCTCCCAGAGCTCAGAGCACCTGCAGCAGGTGGGGAGGCAGGAATGGCAAAGCTGAGCAGACACTCTCAGCTTCCAACAGCGACATGAACTGTAATTTGTTCAACTGGTTTTGACAGGTAAAACTGGGTGCAGGAGACACAAAGGAGAGGGAACACGGCCCCAAAGATGCCAGGTATTGATTGTGACCTTTCACAGAGGCACACCTTCGCCGTGTGACCAGCTGTCTGTGCAGTTAAAAGGCCAAGCACTGCTGAAGGTATTTTCTCTCCCCTCGCCAAATGTTAATAATCTGTGCTGAGGTGTTCTCAGGGACTTCACAAGGTTCCCAGCCTTCCACAGAAATCTCCTTCAGACTTCCACTGAATTGTGAAAAACAATTCTTATGATTTAAAGGGAGTCATATGTATTATTTCTCCTGTCTCTCTCCATTTCTAAAGGCATCAGGGATGGTTAGGTGATTTTGATGTGTCTCTCCCCTCTCTTTACATCCCTCATGAGTTGCTCATTTTCTCCATTCCATTTGGCATACAAGCCATCCTCTGTCATGTCCTGTTTCCTGATCCTTTACCCTTGTACTCTGGGTTGCTGCTGCACTTCAAAGGGGGTTTGTGTCTCACCGAGGAGGGAAACAAGGGCAGCTCCTGCCAACACTGCACTGGCTACAAAGCTGTTTCTGCAGCACCAGCCTTGCCTTACTCACACGAGCTGCACTGGCTTCTGCAGACGCTGGGATAACAAACAGCTCTGATTTTGAAAGGTGTGTTTCCTTACCATCATTCTAGACTTTCAGAAAGATGGATCTAGATTTGACTTATTTTTATTTATTAAAATTCCTGGGCTTCAAGCGATCCACTTACAAAAAGGGAAATTAAGAGGAAAAATAGGAATATGGCACATTAAAATAGGAATATGGCATAACTAAAACTGTTAAAGAATGACAATTTAAAAGCAAAAAAACCTAAAAGCTTCGTATTAAAGGGAGGCAAAATTAATAAAATCTGTAAATCCTTGAAATGGCAACAGAAAAATTCCCTCCTTTCAATCCAAATCTTGTAGATACTTCCATGTAGGTCCTAAAATCATGGTATTCACCCTTTTTTTGTCCTCTCCTTTACTATGGATGATGCCCTGGCTCTACAGCACCTTCCACTACTACAGTTCTGAATAGAGCTATGCTGGCTGTAAGAACAGTTTTAGTGTTTTACGGAAAATAAGAAAATACCACACACATTTTTTAGGATTGTCCCCTAAAAAAGCTCTTTCCCCATCTACTGCACCCTTCTCAGCCTGCCCCCAACTCATCCACACTGCTTTTAACTGGGCTTGCCTACACCTACAGACCTGATGGAGGAAGCAGGGTGGAGAAATCAGGAACTGGGAAATGGGACGTGGCTTCTGCTGCTGCTGAGCTTCGCTCTCCTGACACAGGAAGCTCCAAAGGGAGGGGAAGGAGGAACATCTGGGAGGTGTGTGCAGGGTTATTCCAGTCTGGAGCAGGGTGCCAGGGACACAGCACTGCTTCTGAG
>VXBC01005827.1:424713-440760 GCA_013399945.1 Ploceus nigricollis
CTGGCCATTGACCCTGCAGAGTCAGCAGCTCTGCCTGTCCATGACATGCCCTGCTCCATCTCCCAGGGCAGAAAGTTCAGGGCAGTGACAGCTGGAGCTCCCAGGACTGGGTGAGTTGCTGTCCTGGGCATTCTTCATTCATGTGGAATTTCTCTCCCTTAACTCTGAGGTGTGCTTCTCTCCTTGGCAAGCACAGCACTTGTTAACATCAGGGGCGAGCTGCACAGTGTGTGGGTGTGATTTAATGCTCCAGTGAGCTCCAGCTCTCACTCAGCCCCTCATCTGGGGACACACACTCCCATTTTCCCCTCTTGACTCTGATGGATGTTGCTTTGGGGACCGAATGTGTGAAAATGGGAAAGGAAAGGCACACAATTATGAAGGTTTGATTTTTTTAAGATGATATCTGGGAGTTTAATCCAATTTTGGCATCGATACTATGATCTGCCTGTAAAACACATGCCCAGCCACCCACTGCTCCAGCCTTTGGGTGAACACAGGGCAGCAGAGGCAGGACTGGGGCAGCACTCTGTGTGCAGGAGTGCTGCAGAGCATCAGGGAGAGGTTGTTCTTCCTCGCAGCTCCCTGAGGATTATGGATTAAGAAAAGGGAAGCCAGATAAACCCTATCTCATTTTTTTTCCCCTGGGCCATTGTACCTACTACTGACATTTGTCAGAAAAGTCTGTTCTGGGAAAGGCAGAGATTCTCATAATGCTGGTGAACCCTCAGGTTTGGAGCAGTAACCTGTCCTCTGTTCACCCGATTTTCAGTAGTAAGCACAAAGGTGTTAGCATTGAAACTTGTCTGCTCAACCTGTGTGACACCACACCTCCAAACCTCTGCCCTCTCTGCCTCACAGCAGAACAAATCAGCTCCTCAAAACGTGCCCACCTACTGCTGGAGAGAGCTGGATGCTCTGCCACACCACAGCTGGCTCCTGTGGCAGCAGGAACTTCACAGAGCTCAAAGTTACCTTGGCAGCCATGATTTACAGCAGTGTTTCAGTGAATCTAATCACAAGTGTGAATACTCCCCTCCTATCTGGCACACATCGTTGGCGTTCTAATTATTCACACATTTTGGCAAGCATTATGGTGTTCCCCTACCAAGCTCCTAATCCCTGCAGATCAGTTAAAATAAATGAAAGAGAGAATCAAAAGGCACTTAAAAATTCAACGGTTCTCTAAATGGGTTTGAACAGGCTCCAGATTATCAGTTGTTGCAGTTGACTAGCACTTAAAATTAGGCCCTCCCCTCCACCACACCTCACATTTCCCCTTCTCTTTTAAAGGAACTGTCTGCTAGTCCCATTCCTGGATGTACCAAAATGTCTAAATGAGAAAAAGGGAAAATATATGCACATCACCTACATTCTGTATATACTGCAAAGTGTTGAGGTTGGTAGTCTGAATGTGAAGCTATTAACTGCAATGAGAACAGATCCCAGTGTGGAGAACAATCACAGAATATGCTAAATCAGGAAAGTGTGGTAAACCCCAAGTTTTCCTTTAGTTATTTCTGTGTGGCAAAAATATCCCAACACCAGGGAACGAGCTGCTGTTTTACAAAAGCAATGTAACATTGAGATCCATCCCATTTGCAGTCATTAAAAATGTATATTCCTTAGTGCACATGAAATATCTGCAGAAGAGCCCTCCTACGTGTGTTACCCTGCCAGGCAGTTCACTGTGTCCATGCAAACATTTACTGGCTCTCTTCAAAGACACCTGAATGCTGCTCCCAGTCCTTCCCTCTGGCCAGGCTGTCCCTTCCCAGGAAATCCACTTTGGCACAGGGGCCCCAGCCCTGATTTCCCTCCAGCCCCCGGAGCCAGTGCTACCCCTCACCCTCACCCTCCTTCCTGCATACAATTTTCTGCTCCAGCTGCTCTCTGTGACCCAGTAAGCAGAGCTGGGAATAAACTCTAACCTCTCCACTTCAGGTAGTTTAGCATTTAGGTCTCAGAGCCAGCTTTCTGCTGGACCCTCCGTCACTCACACACATCCACATCCACACTGTAATACTTTTCTATTCCACCGAGCTGTTTCTCAGCCAGGTATTTATGAGAGAAGAGGCTGCTTTATACTGCACTGTTCTTTTCCTTCTCCCTTCCTTGCTCCCAGGTGCCTTGTGTAACTGTGATGCTTTTGTTACCACCTCGGCATCCTCCCAACACAAACAGCACCCACACACGGCTATTTATTAAAGACTCTGACCATTGACGCACCTCTGTGTTCAGAGGAAACACCAAAGGAGTGAAAATGTTGATGTTTCACACGTATGAAATAACACAGGACAGGTCAGCACCTCGAAATGGCTCGTTTTTAGGTGTCACCATGGAAACGGGCCAAGATAAATCTCCACATTACAAACACCAAGGGTTTTGGAGTGACTCCTGGTGAAATGCAGAACTAAAAGGAAAGGGGAAATTCTAATAAGCACATTTGTGAAGACTCTAATAAAAAATGGATGTTTTCACGTTTATGTGTAGTTGGCAACAAGGAGAGGCTAATTTCTTATTTGGTGTAAGTCAATATAGCATCATTGAGCTCATCAGGATTTTGCAGATTTACACACAACAAAGATCCCAATTGTGCTGCTCTCCACTTCCAGTTTTTAGGAGAAAGAGCTGGTCATGCACCAGTAAAACAGCAGTTCTAGTTCACTGGGAGCTGCAAACCAGTTCTGGAGGACAGGGAAGAAGAAAAGCAGAAAAAATGGAAAGATGAAGTGGTGGAGAGGGGAAATGTGAGTGAATGACTGACATGAGTGTCTGAGGACTTCTCCCATGTGCACAATCTCCTTGGAGCTCTCCTAAGACAGCCCAGTCTGGCAGGTCTAGTTGAACACATCCACTCAATGAAAACAGTTACCACAAAAATGTCACTTTCTTGAGCACTGAATGCTTTGAAATCAGACAGTAAAGGCATTAACTTATCCATACATATTCACAAGTAATTTAACTATGAGGTCAAATACTGCTGGCTATATCTGTCAACTTCCATGTACATATTTTGATTAATCAACTAGTTCCTATTTTTATTTTTAACATCATTGTTTAATACTCATCAGAGGTCCATGGTCCATTGTCTTAGGCTCAACAGAGTATTAAAGCAGAAGCTTTAGGCACTGAAGACTTTGTTCATAAGGGCCTCAATGCTATATATGAGTTTTATAAATTCCCCACCCCATGCCCAAGCACATCCTTGCAGCCTCTGGGCTGACTTTTATGAGGAGAAAAGCCAGGGAGGGACATGGGGACAACAAGGAGCAAGTGGCAATAGTTAGAGGGAAACCACATGGAGGAAGGAGGGAGCAAGTTTCCATTATTCTTACCTAAAGGCTCCATCTCTGTGGTCTTATTCAAATGTACAGAAAGCAGAGTGAATTTGGGGGAAAAAAAAGTAGTTTCTTTTTCTCTGGTCTTCAAACGACATTCTTTTCCTCCTGCATCTTGCATAAGGCCAGCAACCCCCCTGAAGCTGGTGTGCATTCCACATTGTGCACACTGGTTAATCCAAAGGCACGGGATTGTGTGTCCCCAGGTCTGGTATGAATTACTGCAGAACAACATTCCTCATTTATGAGCGCAGTCAAAACATTAAGGAGATTTAAATTTTCTTTTTAACATGCACTCAGTTTCAGTAGACCCCTTCATAAACTTGTTCTGGAATGATTTTTCGATTGTTAGCAACAGAACAAAGTTATCTAGAATATGTCTGTATTAAGATTGAACCTCAATAGATTTTTAGATAAGACAGATTAATGACTTGTATTTATACGGCAGCTCAAAGTGTTTCACAAATATTGATGAATTAAAGCCTCTTGACAGACTTCCAAGCAGGACAATGTTAACATCCCCTATTTACAGATGGAACTGTAAACTCTGTCAGGAGATATTCAGAGATTAAATTATTTGCTTAGGGTCACAAAGTCACCAACAGCACTCTGGAGTCACACGC
Source organism: Ploceus nigricollis (assembly GCA_013399945.1). Taxonomy (NCBI): domain Eukaryota; kingdom Metazoa; phylum Chordata; class Aves; order Passeriformes; family Ploceidae; genus Ploceus; species Ploceus nigricollis. The sequence continues at coordinate 428,678 of VXBC01005827.1, forward strand.
TGCTCCCTCGCCAAAACACACTGGTCACATCAGGAGCAATCAGCCACAGGCACAAACATCCAGAAACCCAGACTCCACTCCATGGCAGAACCAGGGTGTTTATAGGCTACAAAAATGTAAGTTCTGCTCTTTTTTTTTTCCCCCCATTACATCCTATTTCATCTGCAAACAAGAATAAAAAGGAAACAATCAACTAACTAAATAAATAAATAAATTCCTAACTTTGGCCTGCTGAATGGCAGTTGGGTTTATTCACAACCTCTGTGCTGGCATCAGCAGCAGCCCATGATCTGCTCTTTCATAGGATAAATGGATGTAAACTGGAAAAGTCTACAGCTCATAACAGATAACGGCTTGTACCTTTAGTGTCTTAAAGCTTGGCACCTTTATGTCATAAATGATTCCTTGTCTAGCAATAATGGTGTGTAACATGCTCTCAGGGAGAAAAAGGAGGAGAAGAGGAAGGAAATAAACCACGGTGCCATTTGACTAAAAATGCAAAAGTATTCACTGGATGTGTTGCGGTGTCCAGTGGGTCTGAGCCATTCTGGGACCTCCCTCAGTAGCTGGCAAACAAACAAAACCCTATCACTGGGCTGGATATGGGGCATTTCCAGCACACAGGTGGTTCTTTGACCATCTCTGTTTACTTTGCAATGGCTTTGGTTACCTGTGCACATCCTGAGGTGCTCTCACCACTCTCCCCTGCTCTGTGCCTCAAATAGACACAGGATATTAAACCAGAGAGAAATTAACTCAAATCACGGGAAAAGCTGCACAAGAACCTTACACAACACACCTAAGCATAAACTTAAAAGTGACTGCTGTGAATCCTGGCCTGGTATAAGCGAAACCACAGGAGGAAACCAAACATCTGGGCCCCATGCAGTGTGAATCTTTGTGCATGTGTTATTCCAGGCAATCCCTACAATTAGAGATCTGACAGGGAACTCAGGGCAATGCACGCGCTCTTGTGTTGCAGTAGTGGAACAGATTGAGAAAAAAAAAACACCCCAAAAGGTTCTTCCAGACAAAACGTGGCAGAGACCCTGGGATATGCATTTCCTTGATGTTTCCTGCAGATTGCAGACCTCAAACCAAAGCTACCTCAGCTTCCACAGAGCTGGGGCAGCACCCAGAACCAGGTTCCAATACTCTGATCTGTCTGGGGACAATTACTCTCTCTAAATTTTGTGTTGCCAGGGGAAAGCCTCGGGATCTTCCCACTGCAGCTATTGGGCCTCTACTAGAATCACAGAACCATAAAATCATTCATGTTCGAAGGGCCCTTAAAACCATCAAGTTCCAATCCCCTTCCACTAAACCAGGTTGCTCCAAACCCATCCAACCTGGCCTTGAACACTTCCAGGGATGGGGCAGAGTTTTGTGAAGGATCCTCAATGAAAGAATCCCTTCTTCTGTCACACCAGCACTTTGTGCTCAACAAATGGGCATGATCATAGACATGGCTGCACTTTTGGACTGAAGTTGCAGGTTTAAAACACTGCATGCCTTTTCTTCTACGTGGTATTTTCTATTATTCTTTTTTAACTTAGCAAATGCCACAGTGCACACTCAGTTTTGATTTTAATAGCTAAAGATATGCACGCAAAAAGCATCCTAATTACTGCTTTCCTGGCAGACGCAGCCATTTCCTTGGGTTTTTATTGCCATTAGTTTTCCTCACCGATTTATCCTTAGCTACTCTCTTTGCATCTCCCTCGCCTCCCCTGAGCCCTTTCCTCCTCGCTTCTCAAGACTTGTCAGCACGCCTCCGATCCCCAGGAGAGATTGAAGGCCTTGTAAAACCCACTGCGCAAACAAGCATTCCTGTTCATTTATCACATTTAGCATGCGCACTTCCACACTCATCAAAACCAAGCCTGAGCTCGCTAAGTCATTTCCCTCTCCCAATTACAAATTAGTCCATTAGGCTGTCTGCAGTAGGCCCTCTGTTGCATCTTGGTAATGGCTTCTGAGATTTCCATCATAATCGTAATGGCTCCCTGTGCAGCCATGAGGGCAGATGGAGGCCGCTCGTGGGTAATGAGGTATCACACTACCAAAGGGCACAGCTCTGGGCTCATTATTTAGTCTTGGCTGTTTTGTGAAAACAACAACAAAGGTAAAATGCTGAAGGGAACACTTTAGCATATTAAATTAACACTTCTTGAAATTTCTCTCTGTAAACATGCCATATTTTTTCTTTATGAAACATCCCATGTGTCTGAGTGTGCGACGTGAGGGAAGAGGGAGGAGGGAGAAGGGACCAGAGCTGGTGTGTGCTGCCATCATCCCCGCAGGCAGAGCCTCTCCTGAGCTGGGGGAGCACCAGGACAGCCCGAGGAGCTCGGCTTGGCCCTTCCCCATGGTCCATGCTGGGCATTCACGTGGGACCTGCTGAGCACTGACCACCCCAGCTCATCTGAGCTGCCTCCCGAAGCGCCATCACTGAGGGATGGATCTGGGGAGGTGACCTGGCTGGGAGCCCGGGGCCAGCTGCTCCTGCTGGCCTCAGCACTGTGGCTGTCCCTGTCACAAGGCTGGATAACACCAGATACCAGAAGCTGTGACCATCCCTGGTGAAGCAGCACCCTAAGAAAAGCAGAGAGGGAAGCCCAGCACCGAGGCCCTGCTCACACCCCTGCACCGAGGGATGCGGGTCCTGGCAGGAGGCTCAGCTCAAAGAGAGAAGTAATGTTTAAGACAAGGAGGTTAAAATCAATATCAATTAGACACTCTTTGAACATTGCTGCTCTCTTTAGATTTTGTCTGTTGGATGTGAACTGTTGCTAATTTGACTTTGTTCCCAGCAGCACAATAGTGTTCAAGATACCAAATCCTACTGCGGGGTTGAAATTAGGGACAGCTAAGGCCAAGACTTTCCCTTCTCACTGGAGCTGGCCTTAATTTGCTTCCCTTGTGATTTTTTCTTACCCATCAGAGAGACTATAACTATTCAAGTGGTAAGGCCAGAGGTAGAATTTAAAGTGGGTGAGAGAGGAGGTGAGGAACAGGAGTGGGGAAGGGACAAGAAGCTTCTGTCCCTCTCCCTCATACAACTTCAATGCCATTACAAGAGTAAGAAAGGAAAATGTCATAAATGTGGTCTGGCACTATGTGGAATTTGCCTAAATGTCAGCCCAGCATATCCAGGGCATATCCAGGGGCAGGTCAGTCTGTGCAGGGAGGGAATTTTGCACACCTTGTGTCTCTTGCAGGATCAATCCCCGCCTGTCTGGAGGTGCAGCTCCCACTGGGGGAGGCAGGAGCCACCAAAACATTTCAAGATTCTTTCCCCAAGTCACTGAGCAGCAGCTCCTGTGCCCCTTTCTGAAGTCCTGGTGGCACCAGCTGTGCTGTCTATGCCAAAACACATTTTTAGATATAAGATAGTGAGTGAATATTGAAAATCACATTTCACATGTGAAATACTGTTTGGATAGGAAAAAGAAAGCAAGGCAGAGCAGTGATTCTGAGAGATAAGAGGAGTGCAAATCCAAAGTTAGCAGGCGGATTGCCATCCAACTCTGCTTTGGTGAGCAGTAAAACACAAATTTATGAGCTGGGTTTTGTTAAAGTCGGATATGGATTTTTGAAAATGAAAAGGATGGATGGGAGGACGGCAGTGAGACATTTAATCAATGTCATAAAAATGTAACATTCATTGGTCTCCTAAAATGAAATTAATAATCTGTGTAGAAGTATCATTAGGAGATAAGTGACATTTTTAGGCTTTGATTTGTAACTTGTAACAAATCTTACTTCCACATATTTCAAACATCCTTAGTGATATCCATCTTTATTAAAACATACCAAAACCTTTTCACCTCAGCTAGAGTGGCCCATCAAGCATTTTTTCCCCAGCATAATATCCTTAAGTAAAAAGACACATTATCAGGCACAGACTTTGCAGTAATGAAGGCAGGAAGAGACATGCTCCGTACCATATTCAAATTAAATCAGGGATTTCAATACTCCCTGATTATCAGGGAGTCTTGTCTTTCACTAATAAATTTCTCCTTCATCCCAGGCAGAGGCTTTCTAAGCTCTCTCTGAACTGATCAGACATTTCATTGTGTGCAGGAGGGCGAGGATGAGGTGTGTGCATGGAGGGAGCAGGAGTGTGGGGAGGGGGGATACAAAATTAGGCAAGTCTGCTCCATAAATGATTGGAGCTATCACATGAAAAGGCAGCCTTACAGGAACACAAATCTGATTCACATGGCTGCTGAATTTAGAAGGATTTGGGGGAAGGAGTAGCTAATATACAGAGGTTTATTCTCTGTACATTTAACATCAAGGCATTTTGCATCCAAGCACTTTCATACATTTTAATGGAGCTACATTTGATTTGCTCCAGGTAAGTGAGGTGAGAAGCTGGAGTCCAGGGCATGGATTATTAGTTCAGATCATCTCTCAGACAGAGGGGGAGGTGACACCCTTCCTCTGCCTTCCCCCCTTCCCATGCCTTTTTAAAAGGGCACCAAGAAAGTTTTTTTTGTTGTTGTTGTTTTTGGGTTTTTTTTGTGTCTTTTTTTTTTAATTAGCAACATAATCACAATCGAGTTGTGCAACCAGGAGAGTTTGCATCTTTTCTTCATGAACTCCTGTCAAGCATGTTTTAATTAAGCTGTTTCTGTTTCCATTGTGGACCAAGAGGAGGATGACAGCAGGGAAAAGTTGGTGAGAGTTATCACCACACACGTTCAGAAGTTACACAGATAAAGGACAAGCCCCTTGTTGTGGCTGTGACAACAACAACAGAGAGGGTCCCTGCTGGGGGCCACGTGCTGGAGCCTGGCACATCGTCCTTGCCTCAAAGAGAATACAGGATGAACAGGAAAGGGAGATAAAGGAAGGATCACAATCCTATCTGCACTTGGAAACTGTGGCGTGGAGAGATGTGATTCTTTGCCCAGTATCACAAAGCTGCTCTACATCAAAATCAAGTGGTGCACCTAATTCTCCAAAGTCCCAGTTAAGTGCCTTAATCAAAAACTGCTTCAGGGCCTAGAGAGAATTGTCCTGTATATTAATTATCCTTTACATTTCAAGAGTCGCTAGGAAAGTGTTCTTGTTTTTACTCCTAGGCCAACTTCCAAAGGGTCCCACTTAATAAAACATTCAAAACTTCACTAGGGATTTCTGGCCAATTTTGTTACCACCTTTGATTCTATTTGTGTTCTCCCATAATTGCTCTAGCTTGTGAGAAAGGACATGTTTCTTTTATTTGTACAGCCGGCTCTGTACAGATTTAGTCTCAGGGAATTTGGTGACACTATTACACTGTGCCCATGTCCTGCTCTCAGCAGCCCCATTAGGACTCAAACTGCCCATTTAAAATGTCTGATCACAAATGTGATCTGATAACAAACAGGAACTATCTGACCATTCCCAAATAGAAAGATGATATTATTACACATCTCCAAGGACTGTGGGCTCCCCAGTTTTACAAAGAATGGCCCAGCATTCAGATCTGCAGGTTTGACCCTGTGCAGGGCAGGGAGCTGGACTGCAGTGACCTCCTTCTAACTCTGGAAATTCTCTAATTCTATGATTAGGAATTATTTTGCTCACAGGAGAAAACCATACATAGTAGTACACATGCACATGTCTGTGACAATCATTTTCACACCTTCCCCAGCTAGAAAGCCTTAGACTGTCCCTTGCCTTCACAACTTCTGCGTGGGCTCACCTGGCCACGACAGGAATGTCACAGGTAACAGAGTGCAAACACCAACTGCAGGATGTCACAAAGGGCAGGCAGCTGCCCTGGCTCTCTCCTCACCTCTGAAGTTCCCCCTGTTGACAGGTATTGAAATACAATGACTAGGTAATTCCCACTATATCCCTTTATTGTAATTTTTGCCCACCTTGCTTTTCACTGAAATTATTTACTGAAAGAAAAACACAAAGGCCCCTCCCTTTGCAAAGGTTAGGTCTTTGCTCAAGCCCACAGATTTTAACCTCATAAATATTCCCAGCTATAAGATCTTATTAAGAAGGTATGTCTCCCAAGAGCATAAAACCATCAAGCTGTAAATTTTATTTAATTTCCCATGAGATTTCCTAGCCTCATACATATAATTAGAGTGCAGTATAGAGCACTTTTTGTGTTTTGTCAATAAATCACTAGGGAACAATCAACGTTTAAGAGGACAAGCTTTAATGATTTTTCAGACCCCTAAGCAATCATGCCTGCTACAGTGGCAAGCTGGTCTTTAACTTTCTCTAACTAGGATTGTGGACTGTAATGTTAGAGAAGGTCCCAAACACTTAATCCTATTAGACTCCGCAGCCCAGACAATCATAGCTTATACCCCGGGGACATATTGATTTTGATTTGGTTGACAGATAAGACCAGCCAAGCTACTGTAGGCTATGCTTTATTAAGTGTTTACAAATTAAATATCTTAAGGTCTGTAACAAGCACAACTCTGCGGCACAGCCAGCTGCAGGTTGGCAATTACCTGTGCAGCTGGACAGAGGAGGAGTCTCCATCCATCACCCAGAGCACATCTGGCAGCACTGGGAGCATGGCTGGTCCAGGGCCCAGCAGGACACACAGAGCTCTGATCTCCATTGCAGCCTTTGGGGAACCCAGATCTTCCTACAACACTTTGGCTTGTGGCAAAATATCTCAGCAATGCCTCTGTCAGGAGGAACTCATCAGGGAGTGTGTCAGTGTTGAGCCATGACACAAGCTCTGTCATATTTTTAAAAAGCCCCCGCTCACCTCACTTGTTTTGTCCTCTCTGTGCTCTATACTAACTCACAAAATGAGCATCATTTCCATGCTGCTGCCACAGCCTGGATTTCCTCTGTCTCACTCAGCCTACCTGGCTTCTCCTGGAAGCTCCCCCTGCACAGCATAGACAGAGACAAACCATTCTTTCACATGCACAACGTCTCTGACTTTTGGAAAGACAATCCCATTCTGTGTTACAAAAAAAAAAAAAAAAAATTGGACATGATTTAGAGAAAAAAATGCGTACAATCAAATTCTTTCTTGCATGCAAACCATAAAAATAACTTTTACACCTGGGAGAGCTGAATGAGTATATATCTGATTTGGCATTATTCTGCCCTTGACTTTGCAGTCATGTCAATGACAGAAAGGAGAAAAATAACTGCAGAGAATTGGATGCAAAGAATTCATAAATTTCCTGAAAGGAAATATCTGAAAAAGAGAAATTGCCTTGCCCAACTCCACAGTGCCTGGCAGTACACAGAACTCCTTGGGTCAACAGCCCAGGACGGTGTTTGTGTCCCCTGAATTACCCTTGTGATCTCAAGTGGAAAGCAGCTTATAGGCACTGAATGCACATTAAACACTTGAGCTTTCCATCGTATAATTTGATAATCACACCAGCTACACTATCAGGCAAGAGTCTCCCAAGTACTTTAAATATGTTAATGAAGCAAGATTTTATCTATAGTCTTATACAGCTTGCACAAATCTATAAATAGGCTTATCTCAGGGTTATTGCTGTTATAAATTAATTATGGAAATGTCAACCAAATCAGGTACATGCCAAAGGAGTAATGGGGAGAGCAGTGATTTGCAACAGAAGATTCAGATACCGGGTGACCTGCATGAAGGGTTCACAGCCCCTGGCAGCAGTCCACGGGCTTCAGGGGAATTTAACCTTGAAGAATACACTTAAAATTGGTTTTCATATGAGTAATTGACAGAGGCTGGAGAAGTGGACTGAATTAGGGAAGAGTTATTGCACTGTTTGCTGGTAGCATCTCATTCCTTAAGCCACAATTGTTTCTTTTTAGGCACTGGGAGCTGCTGGATAAAGAGGTTGGGGTTTTCTGGGGGAGGAAAGGTGAGGGAATGGAGATGAGGGGACTTGGTGTAAATTCCTTCCTTTACTGCACTATGCCAAAGCCATAGGACATCTAGAAATGATATGCAGTTATTTAAAAGGAAAATCCCAAGCAAATAAAAATCACTTTTCCCCAAAAAAAGGATTATATCTATTTGTTTTAAGGACAACACCAAAAGTCTGTGACTCCTGAATATTTGAAAGAAATTTCAAATCTCATCTAACCCAAGTGTCACTCTAAGAGGGATGAAAGATCTGTCAGAGCACAACAGCTACTTAGGTCCTAAATGCCATAGTTCTTCTCCTATTTATTCTTTATACAGTGATATGACCTGTGGATCCCAGCTCTGGATAAGTACCCTCACTACATCCACTGCCTCTCAACCTGAACAAAAAGATCTCCATGCCCCAAACATCTAGAATTCAAAAAGGAAACATTCTTTATTTTCAATAGTTAATGAATATTATCCTTTTATTTAATCAGAATAATAGCTTTAGAATTTTTTTTAATTTCAGGTTTTCTTATCATCCTTATAATAGGTTGATACCATTCTTGAGGCACTAATAAAGAAAAAAATAGGACATTATGACTGAAATACCACATTATAATGTGCCAGCAGTGCTGAAGTTGAAGCATGTTAAAAGTCTGTGTATATTGTCTCTATTCAGAAAGCTCAATGCAAAGAGCTGTTGATCATAGACAGCTTTAAAAAAAAAAGGGAAAAAGAAAACACTGTTTTGACAGCGATTAGTATTGGCAGTGTTTGAGTGTCCAGACCTATTCTGCTACAGCCAGTCTGAAGTTCCTACAGAACTCATTCCAAAGAGCTTGCAAAGCCCAGAACATCCTTCACTAGGAACTGGGCTGTTATTCTGGGTAGCAGAATTCTATTTCCCAGCTAGGATCCACTTTTGTGTGACTGAAACACAGATAAATTGGTGAAAGATTCTGCTTGTAGAATATCAGCTAATCTTGCACATACTTTATTCTTCTGGCTGCATCAATATAAATGGATTAAAATGCTTTCTATTGCTTGCTAGGACTTGGTGCTCCAGCTGGTCAAATACATTTCTGATTGTAAAGGTCTGGGGGCTCAATATTACAGATCTCTGTCCCTAAATGTGAGCTACAGAGAGAGGCCTGTGCAGTCATAACCTTGGTTGGGTGGGTTTGTGTCTCACACCTGCAGCTCACCTCAGATACCTGGGACCAACCAGACTCTCCAGATGCTCCACAGAAATGATCAAACTGCTGAAGGAAAACACTGCCAAACAGGCAGAGTCTCCCACAGCTTTAGTATTTAGTGAGAAAGTGTCTGGGAGGAGAGGACTGAGATTCTCTATATAACACCCACAGTTCAAAGTGGGAAGACAAAATGCCCAAAGACCTGATTAGCTCAAAGCAAAATATTCTGGATTTTCTTCCTCTTATCTCTATATGCTAAGACATGAAAGAAGGGTGAATGAGGTAAGGACTGTTCCACAGGCCAGGAGGCAGAAAGGATAAAGACACCAACAAGCCATTTATGGCCTATTTCCATTTGGGTGGGTTTCTCCTGAGTACCACAGGAGCAGCATAGCCCCTGCACTCTGTTTAAACACAGATTCAGCTGGGAACTCTGGTGGAATCAGCATTTATGTGGTGCTTAGATTCCCTTTGGGCTCAGCACTGACAGAGCTTTGGCCATACCCCACTCCTGCCCTTGGAAGACAAAAGCTCCATACTTTGGTTTGAATCCTGCAACTGGGGCAGCTCCACGAGAGCAGGGAACATGTGAAATTCTTCACTGCAGCATCTGTTACTGCTCCTTTCCATTAAAATTAAAAGCTCTATTACAGACATTAAAATCAGATCTCCTAACTGCTTAATAGGTAGGTAATGGACTCAAATTCTCAGTGAAAAAGTCACAGCATGAGGCAATTTTCTACAGATGAAGCTTGGTTTTAAGGATCTTGATAATATGCTTAATATTTCCTGAGAAGTGACTTAGAGATTTATAAATACACCTACTCATTTCACTGCCATGGGGTGTTGCACACTATCACCCCAGTCAAAACCAAAGAAAACCTGCAAAAAAGCTTGTGTGGTTCATCCAGTGACAGGGTGGGATGCATGAAATAAAGCAAGTGACCTCTGGTGACCTTGTTCTGACTGGTGTTTTACACAGCAAATGGTCAACCTTCCACTCCACCTCTACACATTTCTTTTTTCCATGGAGCCCACAAATCTTTAAATACAGCTCCAAATATCTGTGTGCTTCACAAGAGCATCCTAAGTGGCTCTCCAATGCAGCTCCAATTCGTGGCAGTGCCCCAGGATTTGTGGATGACAGCATGGCAGGCAGCATCAGACTGTGCTGTGGTCACTTTCCATCACCTCCTGCCACGGATTTGTGGTGCAGGTTCCACTTTTAGCTGTCCTGGCAGCTGTGGAGCTGTGCTCTTATGGAAAGCATTTGGAGAATAATGGGTGATGCAGGATCCAGTGAGTCTGGAAATACTGGTCAAAATATCACCTCACACTCATGATCTCCCCATTTACTGCTCCTAAAATTTTAACTAGGCTGGAGTGGGCAGCCAGACCCGTGGAGACACTGTGTGGAGACTGATGGTGCTCCATTCTCAGTGACCTGGTCACAGCTACTGCTCATAAACAGCCCAGGGAGTGAGTGTGCAGCTCCAGGGCCAGGCCATTAGGGCTCATCCAAAACAGGCTAACGAGGACTCTGCTTACATCCTGGAATTCATCAAACTTTTGGAAGTGTTATACTGGCCTTATAAAAGTGGAATGTGTGTAGTATATTCTAAAGATGTCTAAATGGTCAGAATTTCACACGAGGCTGAGGAAAAAGGGTCTTCCCCCCTCTGTTCTGGCATCAAACACTGTTCATGGATAATGGGAAGCAGAGGAGCACAGGCCATCAAAACAAGGGATCAGCCTGAGGTGAGGAAGAATAAACTTAATTACAACAAATCCCATGGACAGCACAAGCCTTAGACCCAGCAGAGTGGAGCTTCATTCATCATATCCAGGTGCTTCCAGGGCCTGATCCAAACCCACTGAAAAGAAATATTTCACTGGGCTTTGGATCATATTTGGAGCATGTACAAGTAGGGTTATGCTGTTTGGGGACATGATGATTAATTAATATTGCCACTGAAAAAGTATCTTCTTCAGATTGGGGCTTGAACAAACAGTGGTCAAAGAGTTCTGAAAAGTAAAGGAGTTCTCCATACCTTAAGGCAAGGGAGGATCACATGGATGTTTATCCAAACTAGGAAATGATTAAATCTCTTTTATTCTTCTCAGAAAATTACAGGTGAAATGTATTTCCCTTATGGCTCTAGACTAAGAAGACAAATGCAATAAATAAACACGAAATGTGGGAGGAGGGGAGAACCCATGCTACTGCACCACAGTAAATGAGGTGACTTAAACCTGGTATTTTCCATTAAAACCACACTTTTACCATCTCTGAAAAACCACAGTTCACTGCCATTTAGACCTTACCAGCAGTTCTAAAGGAATGGGAGATTTTCTGCCTTGGAATGAAATAAGGACTGTCCTGAGCCAGAAAAAGAGTCCAACAATGAAGAGGCAGAGTTCAGGCAGTCTGCCTTCCAGCCTGTCCCTGAGGATGCCCAGTCTCTAGGCACATGGAGAATGGCAGAAGGTCCATCTGACACTCAACAGGTTCATAAAGCCATTTTATTCCCTTTATTCCCCCAAAGCCACAGCCAGTGCTGTGCAGCAACTGGCCAACCATGTTCTAATTAAGCAATGCTAGTTTCAGCACAGGCTGTTTCCTGGGGATTAATGACCAACAGAGAGGCAGTTGATGATCTGAGGCCCATTAAAGCCAGTCAGTCATTAATCCCCAGCTACAGCCTGCATCCAAGTCATTACAGATATTATTAGGCTTGGGGACAGGCTGCTTGTGTGGATGCATGTTATTGGTTTGAGCACCTGATGTGGTTGTTGTAAGCTGGAGCAAAGGAGGAAGCAACATTTCTGATGATGAAGGTTTAAGCCTCAGAACACCAAACTTCCTCCCCGAGTTCAGATAAGCTCCCTAATCTCTCTGCAACTAAATTACATTAACTTGAAAGGGAAAAAAAGGATTACCTATTTACAAGAGATACAAATAACTAATCAGAAATGTAAGCTTCCACTTGTCAGAGCATCACACTTTCTACCAACCTCACACTTTGTTACAGGAATGATTAAAAAGACAAAAAAAAAAA
>VXBC01005827.1:452352-472994 GCA_013399945.1 Ploceus nigricollis
GACAAAAAAAGCCCCAACCACTACAACAGTTCTTTGCTATTTTTTTTTGTAGTTATTGGCAGTGGCAAAAGTATGAGATCACACTTTTTAAATTGTTCTCTCTCACCTGGAAGCAGATTGACACCTTTGCCATTGCAGAGATCCTCTTCCTGTTAATAAAAAGGCAATTTCTTTGGGTAACAAAGCCATGGACTTCTGGCAGTAAGCCAGGAAGCTTAAAGAGAAACCTTGAATTCTGCAAACATAATAGACAAGGGACTCAGCTTAAGAAAAGATTTCATCTATCAACTAACAAGAGGCTGGGGTCATGAAGTAGGGTATTCTTTATACTTGAGAGACCAAGCTAAAAGTCTTAAAAATGTGCAAGGAAATGCTGGCTGGAATGTTCTCCCTGTGTAACAGGCTGAGGTTTCCAGGAGGCTTATCATTCCTGCTGACAGTCTGACAGGACTGTGTAATACAGAAGTTTAGCAGTGTGGGCAGGTTAAATTATACTAGGCAGGAGAAATCATTTCAATGTGAATCGAAGCGTTTACTCTTGTCCACTTCCAGCTCCAGCTTGTTATTCTCTGCAGCCCACAGCTTCATGTTTCCAGCAGAAAAGCTTCATTTTGAAGTGGGTGTTATACAGGGGGTGCTTTGGTTCTAGGGCTTGCTGTTTACTCACAAAACATCCTTAACACACCACTTAAGTGTAACTTGGTTCCTGCTCATCTAGTAATTTTCTATGTATATTTCTATGCATTATTCTATGTGTTATTTTTTAATGTATTTAGCTGGTATGGCAAATATTGTGGTAAACAGATTACATATTGAGCAGTATGGTTATGGGAAGTTTTGACTAAACCTTAGTGAATTTATGTAGAGAAAATAGTCTTATGAATAAGAATGAACTTCCAGGAAAATGTGCCATTCCCCTGTGAAAAAGGGCAGAGTAAAGAGCATTTTCAGCTTCAGCTTTATTCCTACTGGAAAAACACATAACACTGCTCAGCTCAGCCCCCTCAGCCTATTTCATGGAGTCACAGAGAGGAGCACTCTGATTTTTCTCCCTGTCCCAGCAGTCCAAAGCATCAGCTTTCCTGCTTTTCCAGAATGATGCAATCCACCCCACAGCCCAGCCCAAATGACACATGGCCATTGTCCCTAAATCTAGAAAGAAAACCAGTCCATATACCACCTGTGTTTAAAGAAATACCTACAGAAATACTGCTGGACTCCTGTCCCTGGAGCACTGTGGCCATTTTGAGCTGTGAAGCACCAGCTGGAATTAGAGGGTCTTTAAGGTTCCTTCCATCCAAACCATTCTGTTTTCCTCAGTGTCTGTAAAGTAGGGTGACCCCTACACCAAATGGAATTCATTTTTTGTGTCATTAGCACTTTAGAATAAGTGGACACTAATTATTGGTAAATTACAATAAAATTTATACTGAATTACATGCAGCATCTGCATTAGTAGCCAATGAGTCCATTCTGATTAATGTTACCACAGGAAGTAGCAGGGAGTGTGTAATGATTTGCTACAGCAGCTCACTGAAAGCTCTTTAGTCAGGTTTCCCATTAACAAAAACAAGCATTAAATTACTTAAAGACAATCATTAATTTAAATAAGTATTTTGTAACCATACATATAAATCAGGCACAGAAAAGAAACATAAAAAGTGCCCCAGTTGTCACATCAGCTAAAACCCCAGGAATGCACAGTGCCAAGTGGTCACCTCTCATTTTCCTGCCCCAGGACCCCCAGAAATCACATTCTGGGCCAAGAATTGCAGATTCAGGAATCCCACTGTGGATTTTAAGGGGGTGAATCCTAAAAGGCATCAGTCCTACAGAGGCCTGTCAGACCTCTGTCAGGTGGTATATTTACTCATAGGGAGGAGGGTGGAACAAGATGATCAAAAATGTCCCTTCCAACCCAAACCATTCCCTATTCAAAGTTTTCATTTAATTCCACCTTATTGTCATACAATATCATTAATTTTTATCAAAAGATTTGGGAGTAAGGATGGTTTCTCTCTGTCTGTCTGCACTGTGCCTAGGTCCAAAGGAACCCAGTGTGGACAGGGTTTCTGAGGGCTGCTGCAAGAAACAGCAGTACAAAAATAGTAAAATATTAATTGGATCTCAGGCTTCTGTTGCCAAATGTCTCCTGTGTTGAACCTTATGTTTACACTGAAATGGAGCCACAGACAAAGACCATGGCAAGGAGTAAGGTCAGAGCTGCTCTTGTTCTTGGACCATGAGAGAGAAACAAAAGCTCCTTGGAGATCCTACAGAAGTCTCATGGAGCTGCTCTTCCATTGCATTTCTGAGGGTACACAGTAACTACCACCTTCCAGCACGTTTGTATTTCCCTGGGAGTACAAGATGCTGTGGATTTCTGCCACATTCAAAACAACTGCCCATCCTTGTAGTGCCCCTAACACTGACCCCACCCAGCTGTGGGCACTGGCACCATCAGCAAAGTGACCCTGGCAGTGTAACCAAGAGCAGGGGCTGCACTGCACAGGGCTGGAAGGGTTTATTTATATAAATAATAATTTATTTATATAAATAGAAATGAGTATAATTTATTTAGAATAAAATATAATTTAATTCCTAATATTNATTTATACAATATTTATATTCTGCCTCTTCAGCTCTGGGCAGTGGAGGGCTCTCAGCTCCCATCAGCAGGTAAAGTGGGAAGTGGGATTCGGGAGTGTGAGGTGATGAACAACCCTCACTCTGTGACTGATGGAGCTGCAGCCACAAGGTTGCCTGAACCAGAAGGAGCACACTCCCAGGCTGCTGCACTGAGCCCACACCAATGCCTGAGGCAAACCCAGTTCCTGGGAGTTTAAATGCTGGTTCAGGCCAGGAAAAAGCAGGGCACAGGAAGGGAAACACACAAACTGGGAAACACTGGGACCTCAGTGGGGCTGGCCCTGGCCTGTCCCACACCCCATCCCTCTGCTCTGCACTGACACCTCTCCTCAACTCCTCTCCTCATCATGATTTTGCAAAACCAACCAAACAAAAAAAACCTCTAAGTGCATTAGCAGGGATCCCCAGCAGTGTCCTGGCATCACATAAAAATGCCATCAGAAACCAAGTTTTCTAAATGGGGTTACTTGTAAACATTTGGCATGTACAGTCCAGAATTCACCTCTATCCTCCTTCCCAGACTCTGGCTGAGAAATTTGTGCTCAGTGGGCAGCTCAGAGCCAATAAAGCAGCCATCTATCAGCCCCTGAAACAAACTGTACCACCCATGTGTTGGCAGAAGTTCACAGTTTGAAAATGTTTCATGTCTTACCCGTTCCTAGAACAGCCCCTTTCTCTGAGATTATTATAGACTATCACTCATTCTTCAGTTTGTCTAGGATCTGCTAAATGTTTCTCTATAAATTCATCACTTGCACATTCACAGCCATGCATTAACTGCTCAGTTTTTCCCTGAAAGTAAGGAATTTGATATGATACATAAGTCACCATAAACTCCACAGGATTAAGTGAGTTATTGCATCTTACAGGACAACGGGTTCCTACAAATGATACCCTGGAAAATGACATTATCGCTCAGTGATTTGGTTCAATCTGATTGCTACAGTTAATGTAATAACCTAACTCAATTAGGATGCTTTTGTTATGAATGAACAACCTTGTTTAATATTGTCTGCCTGTCCAGAGTCAGCTGAAATAGGATGTTGAGGCAGCCTGCAAAGCCCAGAAATTCAGTGGTGCATTTTCAGGAGAGAGATCAGCATGAATTAAAAAGCCCAGGCAATTTTTAAAGACACAAAGGTCTTCTTGGTGTTTCCTACTAAAAGAAAATTACAAACCAGGCATCTTTGTAATGCCTGCAAGTGATTCCAGACTTTTCACAGAGGTCACAAAAAAGCTTGCAAGAGTCAGTGCACACAGGCTGACCCTCATTCCCAAAGCAAAGCACGTCAGGTTCACCTTAAACCAATTCTTCCACACTCCCAGCTCCCCAGTAGCTCCCAGTGTGCAGACCAGTAGCCACATCAACCACAGTGTGCCCACACTGGGAGCCTGGGAGAACCTGCCAGTTGTCAGATAAACTTGTTTTGAGCTTTTCCTGTTTTCCTGTGTGGTGCCTTCTGAGATGCTTCCAGCACATTCATGGAGTTCCCCACCAACACCAGCCAAGGTCAGGGTCTGCTTTTCTAAAACCTCCCACTCCTGACCCTCAGAACATCTCTGCCATCTCAGAGCCATCTCCTTCCAACAGAAAACCCAGGGGTTCACTGGAGGCTGAAAGCAGAGGCTTTGGGAGCAGGGGTTTCCTTGGCTGGCAATACCACGAGGGAGGAGGGAGGGAGAGGTTTTGCCAAACCTGCCCTGGATTAACAGGAGGACGAAAGCCCAGAATGATCTTTACTCTGCTGGTACCTGCAGGCCCAACGCTAATTCAAACCATGTGTTATTCTCTTCACTTCTGCCCTGTTTGGGGAATTTCTGGAATCCAAGAGACACAGTAGCTGTGTTATACCACTTCCAGGTCCACAATACCCTCCCTGAGCCACATGGAGAGAAGTATCTGGAGAACCAGCACGGTGCTTGCTGGAATCCTTCTCAATTCATCGGTGCATGCATTTAATTTCCTGTCTCCTTGTTTTCAGCCTGTCCTTGGATATGTTTGTGAGAAACCTGAGATGGTTACATGTGTTGTGGCCTCCAAGACTATTAAAACCATTAAATAACTGCCATAACTTTGTTCTATATGTATTTTTTTTTCTTCTCTTTCTAAAGAAACCTCCAAAGAAATGTCTCACCTTCTCAGCTCTCAATCCCAAGCCTTTTTCTTTTCAAGGAAAAGTGAGAACAGACATTCAGGAATGGGGAGCATGCCTCATACATGATTATAAAACCTGATTTGTAATGAAAAACAGATGTTATTCAAGAGCATAAAGTGTATATGAATATTGTGCTTGAATAACATATAATCCTTAAAGAACACTTTGTATAACCTAGATATGTTTGGCCATGGCCAAACTCCAAGATCCACAGACTGAATTTCTGTCTGTCTCCACACACAGAGATCATACATGCCCGCTCATCAATACCAGTAACACACCTCCAAAGCTCAGATCTAACCAAGAGCAGCTCCATGGGGATGTGGTGGCCACAAGAACTGGGCCAGCACCTTTCAGGACACAGATTTCCTTTCAGGACATCTCATCTTACTTTTGTGTGGATTGTGTACAGACACTTGCGCAAAAAAACAGACAAAACTTCTCAATCTACTAAGAGATCAGTTCAAACATTCCAAATTAAGTTTCAAATTCTCATCTTTCAGGGCAGAGAGAGCATGTGGGCACATGCACTGTGTGCAGACACAGACACACATCTTCCCTGAGTTGAAATCACAACTTGCTACGTGCAAGATCAGAAAACCACTCTGTGATTTCACTCACTCTGTGCCAGTGGCTCCTGAAAGTGAAATCTTGCCTGGCATTCCCACGTACACCCTTCATGGAACCACTTTGATAAAAGTTTTGCTGCACATAAAAAAGAAAATGTAACACTATAAAGTGAACAAGCAAAACTATCTATCATTTGGAATGTCTTTCTTACTGTGATCTAAGCTGCTGGGAAGGCTTTAGGAATTTGCATGTTATCCTTAGAGATGTCTGAAAGTGTCTCTTCTGTTTCTTGTACAGCACTGAGCACATCACCAGCTTTAATCTTTAATCTCTTCTTCTCTCCTCCCCTACTGAGAATGAAATCCTACAATCCAGGCACAGGTAAAACTCTGGGGCATAATAAAGTTTGGCTCCGAGTGTTGCAATTAGGATGGGAATATTTATTGCCAGGAATGTGTTATACCAAAAAAAACCTTCAGATCAGTATCACATCCTGAAACTCGGCTCTAGATCACAGAAACAGAATGCTTTGGGCTGGAAGTGACCTTAAAGCCCATCCCATTCCACCCCCTGCCATGGGCAGGGACACCTTCCAGCATCCCAGGCTGCTCAAAGCCCTGTCCAGCCTGGCCTGGGACACTTCAGAAAAAGTGGAGTGCACCTGGGATGGCAGGGTTGAACAGGGAAAGGTGGGGACTCAGGGCACTCTGGAGGTGGAATGGGATGATCTTTAAGGTCCCTTCCAACACAAACCATTCCATGACTCTGTGAGCCCAGACAATCTTCCCCCGACAAGCCCACGAGCGGCCCACCCCACCCCTCTTCTCATCTCACAGTGAATACAAATGCAATTAAACACTTCAAAAGAGAAAACAAAAAAGCTAAACAGACAAAACTGGGGTTTTTCCAGTCTTCCTCCATCTGCTAATTCACAGAACAACAGAATGAGGACAGAGGAGACCAGCTTGGAGGATTTCAAACACACACAATCCCTGCTTACCTTACAGAAACACACTCTATAACTATGTACCTTTTGCCTGAAATTATTATAGATATTAGTGCTGCTGTAGGGAGGAGAGCTTGTGGGCAGCACAGACGTGTGTTGTAGATATTTATAAAACCACCAGGAGGCTGCAATAAAATTATCATGGGGTATATATTATGCTTTTTCAAGAAGCATTTAAAACCACTGCTATGTTCAATTTAACCTCTCCCCCAAGTTTCCTCAGCATACATTTCTCTGTATAGCTATACCTCTAATTTGGAATGTCAATATATACAAACAGACACATTGCATATAATGTACATCTACATAAACAGATATGTTCAATGAAAGCAATGTCTATGATTTTCATAGTAGGCATGTGTATACATGAAAACACATGCTGCAAAATAATATACATGCAGATAAGCTATGGCTGGTGTTCTAAAGTCCTGCTGGAGTACAGTAATTGCTTATATAAAAATGATAAAAAATTAAAATACTGGGCACAGGTGTGTGCTGCTACAGGTGTAAATATGACTCTGCACATATGCACAGAGCAGAAAATCGAGTGCAACATGAGCACACATTCATAACATCAGCATTTGCTGCATTTGCATATTCCATACTGGTGATGCATCATGCTCCATGTCTGTTACACATTTAGCACGTACCATTCCACAGCCCTGGATGCTTTTTGCTATCAGTTTGAATCTTCATACAATGGTTTTATTTTTATCCCCACAAGACAGCCTGCAAATGACACTTTTTAAGCCCTGATGGCCGAGCAGTGTCTCAAGACACCGACGTGACAGTGCCGGGGCTTCCAGCGCATCGGGGACCCTCGGAGGGGCATCCGTGCCAGCCTGCCCTCCCCTGCTCCAGCTCTGCATTGTTTACTCCCTGCCAGGAGCTGGGCTGGAGCCCTGGGGAGAGCAAAACCTGTTTGGGCCATTGACATTGAGTATCCTTGGTGCAGCAAGTCAGGACCTTCGAGGTATCCGTCACTGCGGCTGCCTGCAGGCAGGCTGGAGCCAAGGAACTTGCCTGAGCAGCTAGTAAAATTTTAATGCACTCTGTAGTGTGGTCATGTCATACTCAGTTATGGCAAATAATCCCAGATGCCTGCAGAGGTAAAATGGAGCTGTAATGTGCTTGCCTCCTAACCCGAGCTGACAGCAATGATGTACGACTACCATTAGCGGAAAATATCACTTCAACTAACCCATGATCCAGCTCTGCTAAGGGTCACATTATCCATGAGGAACAAATTACACTCCCAAAGTAAATACAAATTTTCTACACGAAATGGGTACCAAAAAAAAAAAAAAAAGAAAAAATAAAGGAAGGGGGAAGGGGAGCGTGGAGAGGGCAGGAGCACACGAGTGACAGCGGTGACAAAGGACGGGAGCAGCCCGGAGCGTCCCCACCTGAACGCCGCATCCTTTACAGCAAACACGCTCGGCTTATTGCCACTCTAACTACGGGACCCTCCGTGTGGCACGTCAAATGAATAAAAAGGAGCCTTATCTCCGCTCCTAATGGGCCTTAAACAGTAAGAAATACTTCCCGATTGCCGGAGCCTCGCTGGCACAGAGAGGCTGGGTGATCTTTCACCCCTGGGGCAAGTTTAAGGTGCTGCGTTTCCCAGAGTTAAAAAGACAACACCTGTACAAATATGCAGGGTAAATCGCCCTTGTGGGAAACATCCCAGCTTTGCAGAAATAGTTTTTGGAATAATACTGAGGAATGATTTCTCTAATCCTACCCTTAGCCAAAATAAATATATGCCAAACAGTGAGACAGCAGTATCCCACGACCTGAAGTAATTGATTAAAATCGGGTTCTCAGCCACTGTTTCCCCTCGTTTGCCAAACGTGGTGGTTGGTAGCCACCATCCAAGGAGTTTTCAGCTCCCTTGTGAGCAATGCTGTGCCCTTCCTGGAGCACACAGGGGCTGAAAGGCCTGAGAGCTTCCCAGCCTTTACGTGCCAGCCCAACCTGTGCCACAGGACCCAGAGAGATCTGATCTGGGGAGGGCAGCATCCCTCCACCAGCCCCCCCGAGCTCCCACATAAAGCCCATATTGAGCCAGTCCCCCTTCAGGAACCTCAGGGACTCCCAACCCACAGGAACACCCCCAGTGGCTCCTTGCTGTTCCCTGACTGGGAGAAACATCAATGTCTCACACAACCTAAGGCCACACACCAATTTCTTTCTTCTCCTTACTAGACTGGAGTTGACACACTTTACATTTTGAAGTTTTATCTAAAAACCACCCCCGATCTTCCTATACCTGCACTTATGGTTGGGAAGTGTGAGGAATGGGATGAAAAAAAAAAAAACCCAACTCTGATGGCAAACCCTTCTTTCAACAGCTCAATAAATGCTCAGAGTTCCCTTATGACTAAAGTTTTTCAGACTAGGAAAATTGTGATTTATTATTTATAGTCCAGCAGTGCACAAACACCAAAGGAAAAGCCTGGCAGAGTTTTAAACTGTAAGAAGAGCAGAGATATTACTGTAGCACTGCATGGCTGTGGTGGTATAATTGTAGCTGGCTCCCAGCATAATTTGTGCCACAGCCCTGGCACCATCCTGGGGGATGTTTTCCCCTTGAAGTGCTACCCAAATTCTTCCTTCCCTCATTCCTCCCAGGGGTGAGGAAAAAATATCCCAAATACAGTTTTGTTTCGAAGCACCCTACTAAAAAAATCCCAAACTGATGCAACTGCTCCCATGAGAGTGGACTGCACCTGTTTAAAAATGTAATATATATTACATTTGTATATAAGGTGGCATAAAGCAATTTCACCACCATTTAATCCATTTATGACAAAGCTTTTGCAGAATGGAGAGAACACATTCTCTGGACAGAGAGACATAATTCTGTCTCTCAGGATTTTCCTAGAGAAGCACAGAGGGAAAGGAAAAAAACCAATTCTTATCTCTGCTCCTGTTTTCCCCATGTAAAATGTAATATAGAAATTGTTTACCTGAAGTAATTATTTAATTAGATTCTAGTAGTAGTTATTTAAGTTCAATAACCAATTGAGCCCAGCTGTGTCTCTAGACTCTCAACAGTCACGAGTTTTGTTAGTCAGTTAGCTAATAATTAGTAAGTAAATATGTAATATAATACAATATCTCTTTAAATAGCATATTAATATAGTATAGCATAGTTTTAATAAAACAAATATTCAACACTTCTAATCTAAAGTCAAATACCATTCATCATTTTTCCCTAAGTTGGGGATCACCTTTTTCCTAAACAGGCCCTTCCCAAGTTCCTCTTTGGTTTATCAGAGCATTTATTACTACCTAAATCAGTCGAGTTTGCAAAGTTGGAAAGAACTACAAACACACACAAACATATAAACACTTGTTTGTGTGGTTATTTAACCACCAAACACTGAAATGCAGCCTGTGCAATAAACTGGGAGACATACATCTGCCAAAATGCTACTCCAAAATGTCTCTCCAAAGTCCACACACGAAATAATTGGCCAAAAGTGCTGCAGAAACATACAGAGGGTGCAGGTGTGAATGCTTTGGTGCAGAATAGCAATCCCCATCCGTTTTACCTGGGCAGAGCAGAGACATTTATGGTATTTCCTATGCCACTCTTTGGTTTGTACCCTGATTTAAAGCAATCAGATGTATCAGCATTGTCATTAAAAATAATCTGATTCAAGAAAGATCATTCTTCAGCTCTCTTAGTGCTTTTAACAGCACTGTACTTTTCTCTTCAAAGAAGAAAATTTTCTTTCAAAGAGAAAAATCATGAAGCAACACAGTCCCACCAGCACAGGCTCCTTGCAAGCACAACACCCACTCATCCTAATCCCAATCCCTCCCTTTGTTACTCTCCCCTTCTGAATAGATGCCAACACCTGGCAAATTCAGGCACTGGTTTGGCTGAGCTCTGTCCTCCCTCCCCATCCTGCCCCAGGGGCACCAAGGCTGAGCCCAGCTCAGCAGGGACACTTGGGCTGCAGCCAGGAGCAGCCAGACACTGCTGGGCCTGGGACACCTTGTCCAGAGGCATTCCAGAGCCTCCTAAACCCAGGGGGTGCTCCTGAGATGAACACAGCACTAAGGCATCCATAGTGATGTGTTTTCAGGCTGCACATCCCACCAAAGCACAGCTCCAGCCAGAGCAGCCCTGCTCTGTGTGCACTGCAGAGCAGCTTCCCTGATCAGTGAAGTCTTTTCTTAAGGAGTGAAAAATCACTGAAGTGCCTCAGATCCAGCCTTTAATTTTAAAATTAAACTGAGCAGTGAGAGGAGATGGGAGAGATGGAGAATGAAACAGGACCTCATTTCTTACCTCATCTTTAGCACCTGACCTTCTTATCAGAGCTCTTTGTATGTCTTTTCCAAACAAGATTTCCTTTGATTTCCAGAAGACAAACTTTGTGTTTGCACTTATGTTTTTAATATTGTATTAATTACCATGGGTATCATTTATAAGATTGTATCAAGATATCAAAAGATAATACAGCTGCACTTAAACTTGTCAGCTATGCAATAGCTTGCCCTAATTTTAGATTATCAGCTCTGGAGACCTGCTCAAAGAGTAAGACTGACAGAGTTTTTAATGGAGAAAATCGGAGTTCCCCTGGGATCCAGACTTTTTTCTGATTCAGTAAGAAATCCCAGTGGCATTTGCTGAAAGGATCCCAGGATGGAAAATGACATCTCTCTAAGAATTAGTGCTTCTCACTCTGATGCGAGTCTTCCAAATATACTCTCCCTCCTCAGACATGCCTGCTACCTCTTCAGACTTCTCAGCAACAGGAGGGTGAAATGTCTACTCTGAGTGCTCCAGTCCAGTCCTGTGTGTCAAACTGAAGTGAAGGAGCATGAATCTATATAAATAGACAAATTATCCACCCAAAATATGTCACCTAAAATTGAGATGCTGACACAGCCTTAGCTACAGCGCTGCTAAGCAGGGGCTGCATCATTGTTTCAATTAAAGATCCTTGTTTCTTCTTCAGGAGAAACCTCTCATTTGAGGGCAGACACAGACAGAAAGTGTCTCTCTGTTGGCTCCCAGGTAAAGGCTGGATTGGAGGCACAGCCATCACCCAGCAGAGGTCAGATCTCAGCTGTGATTTACACAGCCAGACAGGCACAGATCCAAGTCAGGGAGAAGGACCAGGCTGAGACAGTGCCACTGCCACCCCTCACCATCCAGCTGCTCCTCAGGCTCCCAGATCCTGCTCCCTCCTTCATTCTGCTGCTCACAGTGGCCCAGCCAGGCCAGCTTCAACCAGCTCATCCTCCAGCCCCTCCATCTGCCCCACACCTTTCCTGACACTGATCCTGATCTGCCATGTTTCATTCAAAGGCTCTGGATTCTTCCTGGATTCCAGGTTTTATTTATTCTAGCAGAAATGTGTTCCTGTATGCATTACCTCTCATGGATCTCCTATGGAGGATCAGTGGGGGTTTACCCTCAAAAATCTTAAATGAAGCAAAAGTGCTTCCTTTGCATTTTCTGAATTGCTCTGCAGCAATTAACCCTGCATTCTGTACACAACAGGGCATCAAAATCTGTAAGAGACAGTCCTAAAGAAAAGCAGATCTCCTCTTCCCAGAAACATTTCAGGCCAAGCTGTGTCTGGTGGGAGGGGCACAACTCCACAACTCTCAGAACACACTGAGTGAGGTCCAACCAAGAGCAATTTGTCAATTCACTGCTAGAACAGCTCCACAGCTGGAGGCCAATATCCTCATGATAGAAGGCATTTGGGTAAAGGATCTTCAAACCTCTAATCCTGCTGAGCACCCCCAGCTCTCCTGGTTATTAATGAAAACTGAGGCTGTTGGGCACTACTGATGAAATGCTCCCTTGGACAGGATCCTCCATCCTCGCTTCTCCCAGTGCAGTTTGCTCGCAGGAACTTTTTGTCCTAAAAATGTTATTTTATTTAAAGCAGGAATTCAAAAAATCTTCTGGGTCCTATTGAAAGAGATCTAAAAGATCCTGCCTGTCTGAAGAAAAGAAGTTTCTACTTGTCAGTTAAATAAAGGAATAACGCACAGCCTCCTTTATAGTGTGTACTTTACCTGTCATCCAACAGCCCATTATCACGTCACGGCAGAGTGCACTTTCCTGCAGGTCACTTTGTTTAAAATGACATGGATAATGCACATGTCAGCGAGCTGACAGTCCCCACCGTCCTTCAGAGATAAAACCCAGCCACCAGCGCCTGTTCTTATCTGGGGTACATGCCTTGGTCTATCATCTAAGTCAGGCAGAACATGATTTCTCCAGAGAGCACTTTTTTCATTTCCTGATTTTAAGAAAATCAAATAAGCACCATTTGTCTTCATCTGAATATGCTTGACCTGCTCAAATGATGATGTCTCGCATTTTATAACAGGCTACATATGCTGAATTCAAATTAACAGCAGAACAAGGCCTTCAGATCTTTGCCTGGGCTGCCAGCACAGCCTGAATAAATATGCCAGGGTGAGCAGTCATCTCTCAGAACTGGGCCTGAGCTGTAGAGCTCAAAGATGGATCTGGTTCTGACATTTGAAAAGCACTAAATTTTTAGGGATATTTGGGTCTGCACTTAATCTCATTTCATTAAGGGGAAGAGAAAATATAGATCACAGAGATGAAATACACATCTGGATTTTAAATCCTGCCCACACAAGTACTGGGCTATTCTATGTGAGGTACAGTCTTGAGTCTCTCTTGTATTGTGTTGTGGAAACCATCCTGAACCAGCATCTCCCCTCCATCCCCAAAAGCTGCCTCTGCCTTTTTATACAGGAGTGCTGCAAGAGAAAAAAATCAGTGAAACAGGCAGAGGTTCAGCTCCATAAATGCTGCAGTGACAGGAAATTACACTTTTAGTTCTGGGTGCCATAAACATAGAAGCTGAAATTCAGTTTATCATCTTCCTCTGCATAAGGAACATCCTGAAAATGAATAATCACTTCACAGGATGGAATGTAATGGTAATGCATTAAAAATTCATATTGAAAAGTGCAGGTTAATATTCTGTGCAAAAACCCAACAAAACCTCTCCTTTCTGTTGTCACACTGATTAACTCCAGTGATTAGTTCCCTTATGCAAGGAAAATCATTGCATTTCAAAGTAAACAGCAGTTCTTTAACACAGTTAGCAAATTATTAAGAAACATGAGGAAAAAATCCTCTACTTGGGAAAAGAGCTGAAGGGCAAAGCTTTGGAAGTGATATACGGAATGGTTTGAAAATTTCTTTGGTTTCCTGTTACACAAACCCTGTAGAAAACTGATTAAATTCATGGAAGGTGATTTTTGTACTCATTGTTTCCCTCTGGATTTTACAGCATATTTGCACTTGGCTGTTGGATGAGCTGCACACCAGCATGGTCATCTCTCCTCTTCTTGGCCTGCCTTGGAGCTGGTTAACAGAACCACTCATGAAACTCTAACCAGTTCAACATTATTATAGGAACAGTATTTTCTGACATTCTTTTACCCTTCCCTGACTTCCATTCCCCAATTTATCCAGGGAAAGGGGAGGGAAAAGTGATTACATTATCAAAACATCCCTTAAGGCTCAACATACAAATAAAAATCACAAAATCCAACCTGGAAATAAAGAAATTAGACCAGTTTTTCTGTGATTAATATTTCAGTTTTTCCAAAGAAAGAAGGTCAGTCTGTTCACAACATAAAATAATGGATAAAAATATTCATCAGTATGGATACCAGTTCTTAATTACTATTAGTCTTCTAAACAACAGGCAGCATCAGAGACCATTGCCTGACTCTTTCAGCATTCATTTTTTCCCCTTTCCCACTTAGAAACCCCAAATCATGGAGTTGTGTTACTTGACTTAATGTACAGTTTCCAAATGTTATTTCTAAAAAAATAGATATATCAACCATAACACTTCAGTTGGAATTTTCAGGCCCTTGCCTGCAGAGAAGCACAACAGGCACTAACAGTGGTTACATAACTGTTAAGAAGTGCAAATGTGAGGGTTACCAACAGACTCAGTTGCTGCTACAACTTCCAAGGGGAAGTGTAGCCATGGAAAGGGTTGGTGGTGAGACTGGTGTTCATAAACAACCCACACAGACCGTGGCATCAATATGCTTAAAGATGAACTGTGTGGCCTCCAAAATACTCATTAGAATTCTCTTTCCTTGGAGGTCTATTCCAAAATTAAATTAAAGACAGAAATTTTCTTTGTATAGAGATGCTCTAGATTAGTCCAAGATGAAATTTTGAATAAGTAATAGATTAAGAGGAATAAGGGAATCCAATCAATTAGTTTTGCTCTCATACTGATTTTCTGTCTTACCTTTTCTTCTTGATCACTGTCGCTGTCACACTGAAACACAAAAAGAGAAAAAGCACAGGTAAGAGAGGGTTGCTACAGCAATGAAAAGATAAATATTTCTGTCAACAAGATGGGTGACACATTCACAAATGTTGGGCATCACATCTGGCACCTTTAGGAACAAGTTCAGTTACTGCAGGGGAGGGAATTTCCCCCACTGCTGTTGCAGAGGATACATTTTTGTGTTTGAATGATGAAAAACCTGCCCTGCACACACCAAAAGCCATTTGCAAAGCCCTCTGCCAGCTCAGCTCAGGGGCACAGGAGCTGATGGTGCAGGGGCGTGTTCAGACTCCAAAACTGGATCAGGGAAGAAGAAAACCAGTCTTAGGGGGTTGGTGTGTTCTCTTTGGATGAGCAGTGCTCCTCATGCTGGCTGCCAGTCCAGCAGCTGCAGGGGCTCCGTGGAGATGCTCAGGTGTGCCCAGCACACAGAGGAGCATTTGCAAGGCTGCTGTTCTCCAGGAACACGTGGGAAGGTCACCCTGAGCCTTTGCTTATGGCTGCTGAAGTAAAGAATCCAGAGATCACAGGGAAGCAGGAACGTGCCACAGACAAGGATTCCCCCAGGCTCTCTGGGAGTAGCCCAGACATCACAATTTTACAAAATGCTGAGTGGTAACTCTAGAGAGTCTTGAAATTTATCCAGTGGCACTGCTCAATTCTTAAATAAGTTTTGCCATTGTAGGAATAGAGCAGGACTAGATCACTCAAGCATCAGAACCCAAATCACGTTTGAATTTGCTAGAAGTACAAAAGCTGTGTTGGAAACAAGACTCTAAGAACCCTGGAACACACAGGTTTGACCCCTCCAACCAAATTCTGGGTACCTGCAGCTCCTCCTGTGGGTTTGTTTTGTTTCTATCTACAGCTGTAGGTTCTGGAGGATGAATTGTCTGTACCACTCAAGACTGAACTGTACAGATCTCATGGCAAACATTTCCAAGGAAAACATCACCAAACAGGAGACCCAGGCTTTCCTACCCAAGGACCAGCTGCCTGTCAGGTTCTTACAGCACTCAGTTAAGCTTTTTATGTATTTATATCTTTATGCATTTATATATTTTTATATTTATATCTTTATATGTTTATGTCATCTTTGAGTATTTTTGTAAGACAACCAAATTGCTTTGGTTGAAATTAGTTACATTTTGTGAATTCCAAAGGTTAACTATACAGTGGGATGTGAACAGCCAGAGCCAAATACTCCCACAAACACACATACTTGATTTGCACAAATCAACTCATCTTCTGTCTGTTGTTTAATTATAACTTTTCTGTTTCACTGGCTTTTCCCTTGTCTTCATCAGCACAGGGGGTGAAAAGGTGCCTTCCCTACACCACTGAGCTATGTACTAACAAATTAGAGCTAAGAACTATTTCTAGGTATTTTTAAACTAATTTTAAATGAAGAAAAGATTAGATAAAATTACAATCTCCTTGCAGCTGATTCCAAATAGAAAAGGAAGTGAAATTTTTTTAATAACTGAAGTTATTTATATAGCACTAGTTGCACCTATTTAATACCAGAGTATTTACTCTGGTAACAAACAAATGAGAAGAAACATGAAGATAGGGGGCAATTTTAGCTTTAATTTTGAAAACCTGCACAATGTTTGAATTAATGAAGAGTCCACTTAACTGACAAAAGGAAAGCATTTCTAGAACAGCATGGCACTGATATAAAGTACTCCTACCTTACTCCATAAATACAATACATTTTGACTTCAACAGGATTGCCTGTATGAGATTTTGGTATGAAGGTGAGCAAGGCCCTACATTTGCAAAAAAAGCAAACTTGCCCATGGATTTTAATCCATGAAAATCACAGCACAAAATCAGAGAACTCCTGAGCTGGAAGGGACCCACAAGGATCATCCAGACCAACTCCTGCACAGGACATCCCCAAGAATCACAGAGCATGTCACAAACACGAATGTCACAAAGATTTTCCATTTACTATTTCTGCTTCACAGCTACTGGAAAAATTCAGCTTTTGGGCTCTGTCACCTTCTCCTCCTGGATGGTCAGAGCCAGGAGTTGTCTCACCATGAGCTCCCCAGGATCCACTATCACACCTCCTGTGTGTTTCAAACCAGGGAGCAAAGGGGCAATTGCTCCATTTGTTTGTGTCTCTGCCCACCCTTGAGGCAAACTTGATCAGACTGAGTCCAAAAGTGAAAATAAAGGGGGCAAGAGGTGGATGTGTAAGCAGGCAAGGGCAATTCCCTTTGAGCAGCAGGGTTCAGAGGGTTTCAAGGTGCCACCCACTCCGGTGCCAGGCACATGAGCAGTGTCCTGTGACCCAGCTGTGCTCAGAGCACCCTGCAGACTCTCCTTCAGCCCAGCTTTGGTCTGATTTAAAGGATCTCTACTCTGCTGTAGTTTTTACCGACTCATAAGCTTGGAAAAGCTCAGGGTTTTTGTGTTCCCTTCAGCGTGGAGGTACCTGGGGAGAAGAGAACTTGCCAGCACTGACATCTGAATTTGCCAACAGAACAGCTCCCCACACCCGAGTGAATCTGCAGAGCGGCGTCGGCGGGAGGCCATTTCCACCAAAGTGTTAAACTCCAAACCTCCTGCTCTCCCACAGTCCAGTTCTAATTTCAAGGTCCGCTTAATTCCACATCAAATAATTACTGCTGTGCCCAGCAGCACCTTGTCTCCAGAGCTAAGCATATGGCGAAGGACCGAGCCCTCCTGGTGTCCATGATGGAAGCAGAGCGGGTGCCAAGCCCATTAAAGCTGCTCCTGCTCCCTCCCAGCGTGCCCATGAGTGACAGCTCTGTGCCCGGGCCAGCCGGGGTGCCTGCCAAAACTGCCTCTGCTGCACATGGCACTGGGAGCAAACACTGCCATCCCTGCCACTGAATTCCCACACTGACCCCAGGACTTTGCTGGGAGCTCGGCAGGAGTGCACCATCCAATTTACAGCTCCAGCCTCCAGAGCCCTCCGTGCCAGCCTCTGGCAGAGACGGATGATGGTCAAAGCCCTCCGGTTCATAAATTATGCAAAGGCAATAAATGCACTCAGCAAACAGCTCCCTGTGTTTGGCCAGCCTGGCTCTCACAGAGGGGCTGGGCACCAGGGAGAGCCCACTGTCCAGCAGTGCTGTCCTGGGCCAATGGCAGCATTCTGTGGAGCAGCTGGATGGAAGGAAAAAGGGAGGGAGAGGCTGAGAGGGCTCTAAGCACTGCTCTGGGGTTGTATATCTGTGCAGAACCTCTCTGTGTGTGTGTGTGTGCAGGACACACTCTGCACTGGCACGTTCTGCCCACCAGACAGTTTGTGTGCAGGGGTAATGCCAAAAAGGGAGAGGAAACAGAATTGCAGCAAGTGCACGTTATCCCCATGGCTGAGGGTCAGCCCAGGCACTGCAGGCACTGTGCTCACACACAGCCACCCGTGCTCTGATGTGCTCATTTACATTTCTGGATGCAAGTTCTCCCCAGAGGTGCTGAAGCACAAGGTGTTTCCATCTCCTGCAGCCTTGCTGCTGCCCACGGCTGGAGAACGCATTTTGGAAAGCGAAGCTGACAACCGTGAAGTTGATTATTCAGAATTACTGGTCAATTTGAAGGCTCGAGTCTGCACTGCTCACTCAATTCCTCAATTCCTCCAGCATTTCCCTACCTCCCAGGGCCACAGGAAGAAGTAAAATGATTTAAGTGCTTTGTGGTTCTCAGAGCGCCAGACTCTTTTGGAATTGAAGCAATGGAAATACTTTGTACTGGCCTTCTGCTTTGGGCTGTGTTTCAGTATTCCATGTCTATTACAAAAAGCTCATTTTTCGGTGCTCTCCCATGTCTTCTGTCAGGGAACCATGGCCCTGTGCACAGGCTGCCTTGGAATATTCTGCAAAAAACTGGGAATCCAAAATATCATTCAGAGATAGCATGACCTGATTTTTGGATAACTAGCTTCACTGGAAGCTGAGGGTGATAATGTGACAAATCAGGACAAGGAGGCTGCAGACACATTTCACACCTGAACAAACAGAGGCTTCTTGCTCTGATTCTCAGGCTCAAGGCACTTACTCTGAACACAAGTTGTGACTGATTACAGCCACCCCAGGCTAGGCTTGAGATGAGCCCAGAGCCAAATTGCCTAATTTGTCCCACACAACCCCCTGGCCAGCCCTCAGCTCATTCTGGGCAAAGAAGTGAAGCCCTGGTGGGCAGAACTGCACCCACAGCCCCCCTGGATGGCCAAAGTTTCCCCTGCACGTGGTCCCAAATGCTGTGAGAGCTTCTCAGATCACAGCCTGACAGCTCCTCAGTGGGAGGACTCTGCAAAATGGCTATTTTGTGCTTCTCAAAATCTTGCACTGGCCAGAAGGGACTCAGTGGTTTTCTTAAAGGACCTATGGGACTACCAACAAAATTCAAAGCAAGTAAAGCTCACTCAAAATCATCTTCATTGATAAAAATCTTACAGGACATATGAAAACACTAAGGGTGCCCCTAATTTCTATATAATTGGGGTAATAATGAGACCAGACTGACTGTGATTTGCACAAAGTGGCCATAGTTATCACTGAAACTGTTCCAATCCTTTAAATGACCAAAGCCACCAGCCATGACATCACCTGACACACACACACACACACACACACACACACACACAAGCATGTTAATTTTGACTGCTCAGGAGAAGCCTGAGTTTGTTTANCCCCACACACACACACACACACACACACACGTGTGCCAAGTGTTCAAGCCTCCTTTTGCAGTATTTTTGCAACTCCCTACTCCAGAAATGCTAATCACAGTCAGTGACCCAAAAAGTTGCATCTTCATATGTGTGATGCAGCCCAAATTCAAATAATTACCCCTAAAATCAAGCCCAGGTGAGGAAGAAGACATACAAAGTCAAAAGATCTCTGCACCAACAAAGCAGAAAGCTCTTCTTTCTGCCCCAGCCTGAACCTGCTGAAGCCCTGCAGTCAGCCTGGGCTGCAGCAGGTGCATTCCCTGCAATGTGGGGTGTGCACACACAGATCTGCAGTGGGAAGTGGGGAAAGAACTTTCCAATTCCCAGCCGAGGCATAATTGCTGCTGTGTTTTTTAGAAGAAAAGCGAAACTGAAGATCAGGTTAAAGATTAGCTGCACCTCCCCAGCCCTCTGCCCCAGGTGGAGAAAGTTAAAATGCACAGCACATTTCCCACAGCACCCGTGGAATGAGCCTGATCCTAAAGCCACGTTTCAAAAATCAGACACCCTATGTGGTGACAGCTCTAATTTGAGCCCATTTTAATAACTTGAGAGAGCCTGGTCCAAATCAAGCTGAGTAAAGGTCTGTGCCACCTCGCCAGCTCATTCAGGCTGAAGCAACACCATGGATTTCTCTGTACTTTGCTGATTGAACACATTCTTGTGCAAAAAGTGGCAATCATTGAATATCTCATGTACAATGACATTGAGGAGGGCATTGTTCTCTATTCTGCTCAATGGACTTTGCTGGAACAGCTATTTCATATCTTGGAGCCATTTATCATTGCCACCAAAGGAGTCAGAGCTGCTGCAACGCCAGCTCTGAACAAAGTGATTCTACTCATCTGTCTGCTGAAAAGAAATCTGAAGAAAATGAGGGAAAACCCAGACCTCAGCCTGTGCACAGTGACATTTACAATATTCTTGTCCATCTCTCCACCAATGACAAACTGGCAGCCCTGGAAAGGGCAAAGATGGTATTTTAGCTATACAATTAGACCTTTGCTTCCAAGAAAAAAGGAGAAAAAAAACATCTCCTAGATGAAAGGAGACACAGACAGGGAATAAATGGGCAATTTTCTAATTGATGAAATGGAGACTGGCAGAGTCACAAAGAAACTAAGAGCAAGAATTTCACTTTTTTCCTTCCTATCTGTGACTTTGCTGCAAGTAGCATTCAGCATGGAGCTCTCTGCCAAGGAATCTTACAT
>VXBC01005828.1:0-78349 GCA_013399945.1 Ploceus nigricollis
ATATATATAAAAATATATATGAAAATTCACATCGACCTAAGAAAAAAGTCAAGCTTTTTTTGACTTTTGAAAGTTAATGGCAAAGTAAAAAAAAAAAAAAACCACAATAGAAGGGAAAACATCCTTAAGTAGTTCCTAATTCTAAAATTATAGCAGACATATTAAGAAAGGTTTATGGAAATAACTAACATGTGCATAGGTGAAGCTGGATGAACACTGAACTACCAGGACAGAAATATATTCTAGAAAAAGTGTATATGCTTTGAGTGCACGGATATACAAACATGTTGCTGCACATGTTTTATACACATGGTTTGGCCAGAAAAACAGTGATAGATTAACCTGTTTCTGTCTCCTGAAACAAGCTGTCCTGAATCCTCTTTTCTGATTTCAAAGAAAAAACAGAAACTGTTTCGAAAAGTTGTCAAGAGTGTGTACAAATACAGCCTCATGATACATAGTCAAAATAGCCATGGCAAACTCTCCTGTGCGTGCCTTTCAAATGACTTTGTCTATTCGACTTTGCTGTTTTACCCATTTCATCCCACAAACTACTGTAACAGTGAGTAAGGCACCAAGTAAGTGTAGCCAGCAGGTTAAGACTTGTATCTATCTGACTGAGCCAGGTCTTGTTCAAGCACACGGTGTCAAGACTGCAGACTTCAAACAGGCAGCCATGCACTTGGCAGTGATGCAAAGCAGAGCAGTGGTCAGAGAGCAGGGCTGATCCTGCCTAGAGAGCTCGCAGCCCTGTGAGAAGACAGTGACAGGCAGTCACAGGGGATATCTCAGAAAGTTCAGGAAAAATTGCTCAAAGAAAAGAGAAGACACAAGGATTTGCAAGTTCCCAAAAGATCTATGTGTCTGGAGAGTGCTCACACCAGTGTACATTATTCTACAAATGCTCTGCAATCTCCAGCTGTTCTACAAATTAAATGCTGCATTTGATACATAGAAATCTACCTGCCAACTTTTTTCTGTCCTTTAAATATGCACATTCGGATATTTTACATTCCATTTGGGATCAGCCATTATAAACCCTCTGCTGCATAGGTAACATACCGTCTAATCCACATAATCTAACGCTGTGCAGAAGTAAAACAATTACTTCCAAAGATAGACATGGAAAATGACAGCATGTCACCTTAAGACTCTAATCAATTTATGTGTAACAGCTACTGCTGAGGCTTCATTGACTACAAACACTAGACCAACAAACAAAACAAAAAAATCCACCAAAACCCAAAAGCAAAACAGCAACTGCACATGCTGCTTGCATAGTTGCAGTGCCAAAAGCCGAATTTCTAACAGATGACAAAATGACACATCTCATCTGCAACACATACTTCTTTCTGGATACAGCAAAAAAAAAATAAGAAGGCTAATGTTTCTGACCCTTCTGAAGTCAGAGGGAATATAACCATTATCTTCAAAAGGATCAAAACTGACCCACAAATCTTGTTTTCCATTCTCATGAGCAACTTAATAGCAATCATGAGAATAAAGAGTTTAGGATCAATTCTAAGGTGATTACAGCCACACAACACCACTGTGAAAAACCTGCAGTTCAGATTTTCTTTTTACTCTTTTAAGGAGAAAAGTCATTGCTGTCTGGATAGGCAGGGCCACATGGGATTTCTCAGCTGGCTTACTGTCCCAGCAGTGAACTGCCACTGAGGAAAGTGACAGCCTCTTCCATGCTTGCTGCCTCACAAGCACCAGTGAGTATCAGGCAGGTTAGAGTTCCTCAATGACATACAGATTATTTTTTCAGCTCTAGCAGAAAACCGACTCAGCTCATTCATACAAGCGCTTACTGGAATCAGATACAATGGAAAGACTGGACAGACCCAGCAAGGGGGAGCAGAGGGCAAGGCATCCTCATCCTCCAGCAGCAAGCCAGTCTCAGATCAGTGTGCACATATCATTACACTGCAATATTAATTGGTCAGTGTTCCAAACTGCCTGGAATACAACGTGTTTCATTTCTGTACAAACAGATCCACATTTTTTCCTTTCCATTTTCCACCCCTTGATAGTTAATCTCACTTTTTCAGCTTCACTGAATTAAAGTGAATTTCAGCTTCACTGAATTAAAGGTTGTCACTACTAAAACATACAAACAAAACCCGATTTCCCCACGCCACACAACTTGGGCAATATCCTGAGAAAAGTTTTCAATGACTCATACCTGCCTGTCAGATACAGGCTGAGTACATTTTCAGTATTTTTTCCATAAACACTCTCATCAGGTGACACATTGCACCAGTAAAACATTATAGGACACTCTTAGAATCTATGTAGTGCCATCACACAGCATCTTGCTTTCACCTTTGTGAGCCTAATCAAAGGCAAAATTAATTCCATGAGTTCTGAAACAATTCCAGTTTCAATTTCTGTAGCATCAATTTATTGTTCCATGCAAGTAAGAATAATGTAAGGAATGTGAACTTTATTTTAATACATGGCTTTAAAGAGTTTTCAGCACCTTTTTATCAATATCAAGGCTGACTATAAAGAACATGTAAATTTTGCATTTTTGCAAACATGCAAAATAATTACAGGTTTTGATAAGCAGTAAGTAAAAATGAAGAATATCTATAGACTCAGTTTTGCTTCTTACCTGCCAAAAATACCATCTGTAGAACAACAGCAATTTTTGAAGTAGGTTCAATAGCCTTCTATACTAAGAAAATGAGCAGAAATGCCTGGTGCCTTGGTGAGATTACAAGCATCAGCTATGAAAATGTCAATGGTATTTACAAACAGTGGAGCGATGGCAGCTTCATAATGCTTCAAGAAGACATGAGAAATTCCTCTCAGGAATTTTTTTTCACCACATATGCAAAGCTAAGGCAAAATGCCTTTCCTCACATAATGCATGAATAATGCATTCTCTTTGGATAATGCAAACAGGATCGCAACAAAAAATTTTATAAGACCACCCATAACAGGTATTTGGTAAATTTCTAAAGAAAACCCCCCTAGTAATATCTAAGATTGTGACACATACTCTCTCTCTATCCTTTCTGGTGGACAAATGTATTTAAATTTGAGGTTTTATAAAAATAAACAGGCTGCTTTTTTTCTACTATTAATTAACTGATTTCACTCTATGTGTCAGAAAGAAGCACGATCATATTTATTTTTCTAATTTCAGATTTTAAAACTTATTTATTTATAATTA
Source organism: Ploceus nigricollis (assembly GCA_013399945.1). Lineage (NCBI taxonomy): Eukaryota > Metazoa > Chordata > Aves > Passeriformes > Ploceidae > Ploceus > Ploceus nigricollis. Next base: position 3,188 of record VXBC01005828.1, read on the forward strand.
AATTTTAAACTGGAGTGTTCTGTCCCTGAAGCAGCAAAACTTTTCAGCACATTGAAGAATATAATATATAAGCAACTTCTTGCTCACAGTCGCCAGTATCTAGAAAACAGTAATTACAGAACTGCATTTTTATAAAATTATAAAATCAAAAAATGTGCTGGTAGGGACCTTAAAGGTTATCTAGTTCTGATTCCAGTGCCATGAACAGGGATTATCTAGTTCTGATCCCTGTGCCATGAACAGGGACACCTCCCACTAGACCAGGTTGCTCAACTAAAAATTATGTCAAAGGCTCTCATAATTATTTTAAAAATAAGTAATACCCCCCCCACATACACCATATGCAGTAAGTTCCAAAGTATTTATCTTACTTTTATGGCAGTTTTGGGGTTATGTGAAGGCAAAGAGAGGGCAAAGTCTTTGCCTTTCTTAGTTCAGGATCAAAACCCACACAGAGGCCACAAGAACTGAACTGCCAGACCCACACAGCAAGCCAGTAAAAGCAGAATGATGCAACCAGTTTCTGATAACTGACAAGACCTAAAAACAAATCTCATGTTTTAGGAGAACAAGAACACCAGTGGGATCCATTTGTCTTTATATGATCACAAAATGTTGAACTCATAGTTTATATTTGTCCTACTAGTTTTACGTAGCATTTCTACAACTGTTCCTGGACTAAAACATGTCCAGGGAATATTACACTAGGCCTTGCTTACAGCATGTTATATTTCATTCTAAGAAAAAGTATATTAATCATTAAAAAATGTTCTCTGGAATTAGGAACAAAAGAGCAGTGGGAACAATTTGCACGAACTTAGCCTTTGTGATTCAGTAAATACACCAGCAGTGATTTGAACCTTCCCATTCAGTACTTTGTGGTTGTGCTAACCCAGCATTTCAAAGCAAACTTCAGTTCCACTGACACAATTTCCCATGTCTTTAGTTCCATAGGGGAGAGAAAAACTTTTTCAAAATTTCACCTACTTTCACCTTGAGGCTTCATGAGACTCCTTTGAAGTTTAAAACCTAAGGTTTCTATGGGACAAGGATTTACCCAATTCAAAGGAGAGCTCTAAGGAATGGGCATGAATTACTATTTTTTAAATTAACAGACATCTATTCCTACAGGGAAAAAAAAAAGAAAAGCAAAAATAATGAAAAACCTCAGATTTTTTTTCTCAACAGATTATCATGTTTTTAACCTTTCAAGCATTCTACTTCAACCATCCAATAATTTTATTTGTACTCTGCTTATCTTTCTGAGACCATCAGTAACTTGACAAAGGCAGTAACTTGCAAGCAAAACTCACGGGTAGGACCAAAAAATTATATAATTCTTCATTGTATCATGATAAGATCTGACAACCTCTTTTTTCCCCCCCAGAGTTTAGATTTCTTTATTCAAATATAAGAGAGTAAATTCAGCTTGCCAAGACATTATGTTCTCTCTGCTATTCCTTGAATAATTTAATTTAGCATTTGTTTCAAGAACACTTTCAAAAAGAACCCATAAACTCATATGTCCTCTAACCTCTTCAAGCAGTAGCTTCCGCATTTCCTCAAAGAATGTAAACAACTTTAAAAACAGCACATCACTAACGGATAAAACATTACTTTTCTCTGTACAAGGCCAGTAAATATACCCCCTTTCTGTCAATGCTATTTACAGAATGATGGTAACTGTGCAATCAGATAATGGTTAACGAATGTTAATGAAGTCTGCATTGGCTATCAAATCCTGAACTTGGTGATATTTAGGTTCTGGGGAGCTGCCTGTGGCTTTTGAGACCCAAATCATCAGTCTAAATCCAGTTAAAAAGCAGATTGAAACAATACTCAGATATTAGGTTACACATGTGGCTGAGATTACATGTTAGCCTAAGGGATATTTGAAACACTTTGAGTGTTTTATATAATAATACCACATTGAAGAGCATTGTAGAAAGCAGTTAATCTCCTCAGGCATATCACCCAGCAACAATTCCTAACTTTTCCCACAGATTCATGGCAAATTTCCAAAAGTTCAGAGGTTTGGTGAGTTTAAGCCTCTTTAAATTCAGATTCCTATCTAAAACTCCCTCATTTCTGATCCAGAAATCTCATTAGATATGATCTTCCCCTTTCTCATAATGCTAGAAAAGCTCTGCCAGCTTCCTTTCCTATTGCTGTTGCAACACAGTAGTTGCCATTAAAGGACTTGTTCTTGAATACTACAAGCATGAGAACGTGTGGCACAAGACAGAATGGGTGACACTTCAGGAACATGACCACCAAGCTTCTCACACCTCAATGCAACCAAAAAGGATTTACCAGGAGTTAATTACACCATAGAGCTATACAGAATTCTAAAGTCCTGAAGACAGACCCTCCTCCTGGGCAAACCTTATTTTATTTTTACTCTTTGATTGTCTAAAAATACAGCAAGAGAGATTTCTTGCATGCCCAAATAACCTAATTAATTTCTCTTTTAAAACTTGTCCCCTACTGTATGGGTCCATAAACAAATAATGCATTATATTCGTCAATATATCCAACATTTTCCCTTCTGAAAGTTGTCTATACCCAATCATTTCTTTAAGAAATGCTCAGGTAAATGTATTAAAAGTGGCTGAATCAAGTTTTAAAAAAAGCTTTATTTAATTTGGACCTGATGATCCTTGCGGGTCCCTTCTAACTCAGCACATTCTGTGACACTGTGATTTCTACCTCAGAAATTCAAGAAACAGTGCAGACTGATAATTTGAAAGAGGATGGCATCACTCCCTGGCATGCTTCTTAATTAAGTCTAATGCATTATGCATGATGCCCTTTTGGCTCTGGCATGGCATTGCCAGCTGTGGTTCACTGCTTACGTTCCTGATGGGAAAGCACAAGATAGTGTAACACTTCTCTCTTTCTTTCAGTACCTTTCCTCTCAGCAATGGAAAAAGCAACTTGAGAAGTGTTCTATCAAATTTACTATGTACTGTTTACCTGCATTACAACATGTAATACTTTTTCTATGTAATGTATGGATAACAAAACATTATGCACATGCATACTGAAATACCTGCAGGGAATCCTGAGTTTCTTTTATCTGACAAACCTCACTCAGTATTACAGTTGGTATTTCCAGATGCTCAGACGAACTATTTCACTGCTCTAGAAAATGACGAAAATATAGTGCAGCTACCTTAGGTTTGAGATTTTTAATGGCATAGACAATACTCTCAGAAATATCACTTAAAAGAAAAGGTGTAAACATTTATACTGCATCATAGGGCTCTTTGTTTGCAGATGCGGTATTAAGAGGATTTCTCTGCTCCGTGTGGGTGAACAAAATTTTGCAACATTCACCAAGTTACATTTCCAAATAGCTTCTCACTGTTCACACCTACCACAAAAAATATTATGTGCAAAGTGCCATCTGATTACAAACCTGCCATCTTCAGCTCTGGATATGCCCAAGCCATCTATCTCATGATATTGGGATAGCATTCTGGAAAAATGTCATGATATGCTTTACATTCTTCCTGGACATCTGCTCTGGCACTCTTAGAGACTGGGCCAGACATGATGTTGGTCACTCTGCTCATATGTCTTATGCAGAACTTAATGAGAACAGAATTCAGTTTTGTCTTTTCTTTGGCCCTTTATACAAAACAATTCTCAAAAGGGGATGAAAGAAATCTAGCAAGAGGTTTAAAATTCACATTTCAAGCAGAAACTACATGAGCACATGGGATTAATGAAAACCTATAAATATATGCAAAATCCCTAGTCTACATACAATATTCCCTGTTCAACATGTTTTCAGAACCCTTCCTGAAAATGAAGGTCTTTATGAATATCCATTGATCTGTGTAAGCCCCACATACTACCTTATTTTGCTCTTATGATAAACACGAGTTACCTGAACCAGGCTTTTTCAATACCTATTGAAAGTCATTATTCATACACCTCTCTTCACTGTCTGGATTTCTGCAGTTCTATAAATGCACCAGTGACCTTTAAAAGCATTAATTGTATCTGCTTTATTTTCCATACTTTCCTGTTTCCAGAACTTGATTAATTTTTGGCAAAGCATATGCTTCTCACAGCTGAAAACTCTGGCAATTCACAAGTATAAATTAGTTAGACAACAAGAAACACTGTCAAAAATTCTGCTATCATTTAAGCCATCTTAAACCCTCTGAAATGAGTAAAGCAGCACAGAAGAAAATAGTGAGTTTTATTTTCAGGGCATAGTTTTTTCTACAATTCAGGAAGCAGTTTTAAGTAGCAAAATTCTGTGTGATTTTAATATTGGGTTTCTGAAAACAGAAAAGAGAAAATAAGTACCACCACAGACTTTTCAATAAACTACTTACCAGTAAGAGTATTCCAGGTTAGTTATTTTGAGTAATTCTGTGAAGCTTCTTGGAAAAACTTATTTATAGAACCTTATGAAATGGATCCAATTCATCCTTCTATAGGCTGAAAAGTTAAATACCTAAAAGGACAATTTCCCTTCTTGTGGATTTGGCAACATGCCCATACTCTGTAAGAAGGAGTTGAAACTGGGTCTTTCTTGGCTGTATTAAGGATAAAATGGGGTGATTTCTCTAGGTCACAACTTAGATTATGCAAATATGCAGACTTACTACTAGCTTATTATCCTATACACTATTAAAGTAGCTAAGTTCATATGTTAAGCTTTAAAATGCCTTCCATAAACACTCTTTGCATTGCTATAAACTACGTATTAATAAGCACAGCTGAGACTTGGAAGGAGTCTTTTATTATTCAAGTTTCCTCAGTTCTGAGCAATCACTTTTTAATGACTGATCAGTTTACTAGAAGAGAACAGAAAGCCTTAACAATGAGATACATTTTCCCTGTACATATTGTATACATTTATCTTTACTGTTTCTTACTGTTTGTGGCAGTTGTACACAGTGTTTCAGCCTTGGTGAAGAGACTGTGGACTCACAGGCGCACAAGTGACACAGCACTCGCACTCCTCCAGAGAAGACACTTCTCTTAAAAGCTGAGTTGATGTTATAGATCACCTTTGTCATAACTTTAAGGAGATGGAACCATGTGCTGAATACTTCTCAGCTTACAGAATGGCCTTGAGCTCCACTTATGTGGGAGCACAGAGAGGTTCCCTACAGGCTTCCTTATACGCAAGCATGAGACTGTGGACTGGGCATCGCTACTCTTACACAGCCCACGGTAACTATGCAAGAACAAACCCTGCATCTAAACCCCACGTTTGGTTTTGCTAAAACTACTCATCCACAAGTGAGATAAAATGGCATGAACAGTGAAAAAAAATCTGATGGTGTGGTTTTGAGAAGAGGAGATAAAGCATACTTTAAGCTATACACTACCCAGGTTTGACTCATATGTGTGTATGGAGCAGAAGACATGTTATGCCGAAATTACTCTGTGTAAATGCTAAAAAAGCAAGGAAAAACTTACTAAAGTTGCAAACTCAAATGTTTTGTAAATTTCACTTCATTCCCATGGTGAAATTCTCTTGTGTACAATTATAATTTACTAAGCTTACTGTTGTTACCAAAAAAAAAGTTGTATTAAAGTGCCCAAATGAATTCCAAAGAGAAACATTTCCTGCATTTAGAAAAGAAGCTGCAGAAGAATCAAATTTTATATGCAGTTTCCTTTTCCTGACTCTTCCTTTGGGGTGTGTTAGTTGTTTGCTTGTAAGAGCAACACTTAAACACAGTATAAAATGTTTCCTCACAATCTTTTGTGTGTCACGGGCTTTCTTTAGATAGCATTTAAAACAGTCAACTGGCATAAATAGGCATCCCAACAGCTAGCCATGTGAGCATAACATTTTCACCTATTTCAAAGATAGGCTCAGGATAAAAATAAATTTGCAACAATAAAACCTATTAGAAGCAAATTGTGAATAGTGTTTTATGGCCATAAAATACAAGTAAAAGCTCAAAGGGTGCTAGGACAAGGGACCAGTGGGTCATGTACTCAGGTCTGTTTTGTCCAAATGAGGGAACCTACAACAGTTGTGAGGATGGTCTCAGGATGTAGGTGCAGAGGAAGGACAGAAAGAAGGTCACAGCAGATGTCTGCAGTGTGACAGATCCTGTTATAAACCCGTTCCTTCCAAGTGATGCTGCCACAAGTCATATTATCCTTATCCTTCCCACTCTCCCAAGACAAAACTAAACTGAAAGCCACAATATAGCTTTAACACGCAGGATTTCATTTAAAGCAGCAATATTAAATTATCCTGCTGGATGAGGAACAGTACTGTGTTTCCATAAGAGCTGTAAGATTAAGAATGCCAGATCAAGAACCAACCAGAACAATGTTAACACATCCATAGCACAAGATTATACAAAGATTCTGTGGACTCAGTAAGTGAGGGGGCTACTCCAGTTTGACAGTCTGCTACCCCCTCCACCCTGTTTGGATGACAGCGTTCCCATCTCCTCTAATCTCTGCTAAAAGACAGTGTACAAGACAGACAGACTTGCCAGGGAACTTACTGGCAAAGCATCTGGGTAGATACTCTGAAAATTTCTTCTTTCAAGCATGCCTCAACTGGAAAAGCACACTTTTCCCAAGATCAGAAGTGTTTAATATGTAATTCCAGCTACTCTGTCCAAGAGATATGAAAACAGCACCTTAAAGACCTGTTATCCTGAAAACCTCCTGTCTGCACATGATCAGCTCAGGATTAAAATCCTGACGTTGAATTTTACACTTGGCTGCACTAAGATGCCTTTAACACAGTGAACTACTGACACAGTTAACTCTAAAACCCTAGCATGCAGGCATGAGGACCAAGGTTAAAAAAAAAGTCAGCACAAACTCCAGCTTGCCCTCACCTATTCCATGATGGCAGTTGCAGAATCCTGGCCACAGATGCTGACTCGGGACTATTCCCGGGATTGTTGAGGCCTCAGCTGGTTACAGCAAAGCAATCCATGCAGCTGCAGCTGCAGCACTCACTTGTACACAAGCAAACTAGGAACAAGCCCTAGCTTTGAGATGGTGTGAAAGAGTCCTGTTCAGTTTGGGTGCCACATCACAAAAGAAAAGTCCTTCCTGTCTGAAAGAGGAGCATTTAGACTCTTCTGATTGATGCTGGAGGAGTAATTTCTCCTGAGGGCCCTTGATGAGCTTGGCTGCACTGCTAGCCTGACGTGAAGTTTAACACTAAAGGGACTAATGTGAACAATGAATCTTCAGTGAGCTAACCAGGCTTTAATAATCCTTCAAGAGCAGCTAGCAATAACTGAGCTGCATAATAGCAAGTTTCCCAAAATGGGGTCATCATGCTGGAAACAGGGGCTCGTGTGTGTGAGAGAGACAATGATTACAGTATTTACTCGTTGTTCCAACTATTCTTGACCATAGTGTCTACTTCCAGACAGTCCAGTGACCGTGGTCAGTGCATCCACACTGGGTAGCAGTCACCAGGAAAGCAAAATTTAACATATACATTATATGAATTTCTGAAAAACTTTATTCTGCCAAAATTTTGTATATTTACGTAACTTCTTAACTCTATGATATACGAAACACCACCAGATACTATTCTAACTTCAAGTGCTTCATTAAATACTCTGAAGAAAAAGTCAAAATCAGTATATTTTAATTTCTTATGGTATGAGCTGCCTGTATAAACAAGGATTTTGAATTTAAAAATACCTACTACTTATTTAAATTTAAAAATACCTACTACTGTACATATTTTTTGTATGTGCACATATAGCAACACAGGTAAATTAAATTAGGTTTGAATATAAATGTATATAAATAGGTACCATAATAGAAACAGTATAAATAACATCACTCTATGCTGACCTACAATTTTATTCTACCTTTTTTACCATAGTTAACACTTATCTTTAAGAAACCTTTGCCAATAATTTTATATTTAAATAGTATTAAAATATTTTAGCATTAAAATAGCTAAAAATACAGGGGTTAATTTAGTATTTTGTCTCACACGTACAAATTCACTGAAGCAGGGATAATAATGAACAGAATTGGACCCTAAAAAGTTCTAATTTGACACTAATCAGTAATAAAAGGCAATGCAAACTTGTGTTAAACTGATTACACCCATATAGCAATATCTGTATAATGGCTTTAGCTGCTTAGCAACAAAAGTACAAGAATACCAGATAAATTGGATTAAAAGCTCTGATTAGTCCCAGATGAATGTAACAGTGGCAAGTCAGTTAGGTTAATTTGCACTGTATATCATAAATGACACTCCTCTGAGCTATAATGGCAGAAGACATTTAATTTTTTTTTGTACAAATACCCATAAAATAAATAAGACTTTATTTAACCTTACCAATATCAGCTTTGGTCCCATACTACAAGGATTCTTCCTAAATTAACTTAGAAAACATGACTTAGAGAAATCGTAAGCATGAGGATTGTCTCTCCCTTTTTTTTGTGTTTTGCACTTTCTTACAAAATAAATCACTTTAAAAATGGAACCCCATTTTATACCTTTCCACTGGACTTGCAAACCGTTTTCGGAAATATTTAAATACAAACCATAGTGGAAGGAAGACTAATTACTCTTGGTTTTTAGAGGAGTCTGACACAGAAGAAGGTTCAAGGATTTTTCAGAATAACAAAGGACATCATGACAGCTGAAATGGAATAAAACACCCTGAATTTTAGCTTTATAAACACCAGCCTTCTGGCATTACTCAGTGTGTGCTAGGTACAGTGCAAACAGCAGAAAGGAGTAACACCTGAACCACAGAACTCACAATCCAAGATAAAGCAGCAGTAAGCCACCAGGTAGCAGGTAACAGTTAAGGGATCAGCACAGCCGCGCTGGGGTCACTACAGCCCCTTCTTGATGTCCTCCTGCCATGTCACATGGCTATCTCTACCTTACAACACCACAACACAGGAAAGAAGTGAATGGCCTTGCAGGTTGGCCCAGGAGCTATGCTATGGATAGATACACTGATTTAACACTGTAAGGAACAGTACTATTTTTATGGGTGGCATAAGTCTGACTATTCACCTGTAGTAACTGACTTTGTCTACCCTTCATTTAACTACTTGTTTCCTCTAAGAGAAATAGCTGTAATGTTGACTAAGTGTCCTTTGCAAGTTCTGCGACTCTTATCATTCAACAGGAACATTTTTGTGCACTAAAAATACTCTCTACTATGTCTGTTGAACATAGTGTTATGAAAAGAGAAGGCGAGCACTGTTTTCAAATTTATCTGATTTTATGAAGTTGGGTAAAAAAATCAAATGGCAGATGTTAAAAGCAGCAGCTCTCTAGTCTTCTAATTTTATACTGAATTATCATAATAAAGCTTTCACTGCCTTAAAATAATTTAAACTCCATTTTGTTTCTTAAGTATTTATTAGGATAATTCATTATAAATTATAGGGTGTGCACATACATGTGTATGCATCTCATAGGGTAGAGGTCTAGAAATTTTAAGTACTTACGAAGAAAGTTGACAGGGGTGTAGGAGGAATTAAATGAAGCTACTTACATTTTCTAGAGCTTTCCATAAAAAGCACTTTAATTCTCATAGTTCAGAAACATCCAACTGAATGAAGACAAGGATGTCTTCAGAGAAAACATGTCTAGAAACATTTAAATCCCCTTTGTCAGCCACCTGACTGAAGCATTATCAATAAAACCTCATGTTGATACTGTTCTGTAGTTGATCCCTGAAGCAGGGTATGAGCTTGGAGGGAAGAGGACACTGAAGAGGGGAACTGGACCGTATCAGATTACTGTCAGGTAAGATACCCCTTATTGAAAAATCAAGGGACCAACACATAGAAAAAAGAGAAGATATAAGGAAGAGTGGAAACAAAATTAAACCTTGAAAATGCCCTATGTTTTCTCAATGCCTTTATGGAGAAAGTAATACCTACACAATGAAGTCCTGAATAAACCAAAGATGATGATCAGCAAAGGTCAGTTGTTACAAAAATGCTGTACCCTGTATGCTAGGCCTTGGGCAGGTTTTGCCATGGGAGTGCCAGAACACAGCACTCATCGTTCATATTCCTACTGAGAGACCACAGGCAAAACACTACTCAAACCTCTGAACAGGCTGACAGACACAATGACCATACCCTGGCAAAACAAGAAGGGAAATGCTGCCATAGTGTAAGAGTGTTGAAAAATACTGTCCAAGGGTGACACAGTTTTACAAGATATGCTGCACTAAAAGAGTTAAGCTCCTTCCACATAAAAATCCAGATCAGCTGAGGCCCTGCCTGTAGATTTTGCCTTCTTTCTGACGTGTAGGACTGAGTTGCAGAGCTCATTTCTCAAACTATTGCAGACAAAACATCCTGTATCAGCTTTGCATTTGCATACTTTATCCCAAGCATTGGAACTCTCTCAATTTCCAGATCACTGAAGAATATTTCAAAACTATTCCTGAAGTACAATACTCAAATATAAAATTTTTAAAACAGATCTAAAATGTTGATAAGGGCAGGAGGGCAGTGGTGGCTCATTTTTTGATGGGCTTAAAGCAAATTGGTTTGATCAAAGTTTGCTTTTGTATTAAGTAGGAACATGAGAAATATCAGAGTATTTCTTTAAAGTAAGGAAGCTAGATGGAATTGTTAAAAGAAATTAGATATATAGGGCATATTACTAGTGTGTAATATATGTTAGTGTTAAGCATTATTTGGCACAGTTTCTGAATTTCAAAGTAATTTAAAATATTATCCCTTACTTGCCATGATAATAATAGATTCATTCAGTAAGTGACACTAATGAAAAGTCTGCTCCATGTAAAAAATAAATAATACTTAACTGTACTTACTGTAAAAAGCATATTAGGCAACTTTTGTGCAGTGTTTTCAGCTGATTACTGAAGGAAAACACTGCAGCATATAAAGTCAAACTTCTTCATCTGCATTTTTGTGGAAGAGGAACAAAGCAAGTAATCTCATTACGTAAAGACAACCTCTGAGTGCTTTGACAATGAATACTGAGTCAACCCTCTCATTAAGTCAGGGTGTATACGACAAATACGCTCTTACTTGAAATGTAAAATTTAATTCCAGCATGATCACTTCAGGGACCAGTTCTGCAAAGTACAGCTGCCATGCCATGGCACACAATAGCAGCCTAAATAACTATATACTACAGTGAAACACACTCAAAACCTATTGTGCTACAGCCTTTGTCTCATTGAAGCTATTTAAGCCAGAGAATATGTTTGTTCAAGCAAGTTTTTCTACCTGTTTTTCTACTGAACCTGAGAAAATCATTCAACGGCTAATTTACTTGGTACATTTTCATTTGTTGCCATTCATAAATAATCTGTACTTTTAGCAGATGTATTGCTTCTGCTTTTTCATATATTTTGGTGTTTGGTATTTTCATTCCTTTAGAAAGAAATTTTTGTAAAGAATTCCTTTGTTCATAGGACATTCTCAAGAAAACCCTTCAATTTTTCAACTATGGATTTTTAATTTGATTAGGTATCATTAAATGTAGTTTTGATTGTTTGATAAGAGACACTAGCCTACGACTTGTAACTATAAACCACTTCAGTATGAGTTCCTCTGAGCTCAAGAAAAGCCACAAACTACGGTTTCTCTCTGTTAAGAGATCTGGGAAGAGAGAAGGCAGTGAGAAAAACTTGTGAGTATCTTCAATTAATGGCTTTGGAGAGCAGGGAGGAAGGCAGAAAGCATGGTACAAAAGAGAGAAGAGCAGACTAAAAATACAAAAGGAAAGGAATCTCCAGGAAATCAGAGGAGTAGCAGAAGAATCTTCTGTCATAATTTACTTAATGTACTACTGGTCTTTACCAATAACATATGATTCACATTAGGCTGCTGATATATTTATTACACTCCAAGGAGCACTCTCAGTCCTAAAAGTCCCTTTCTGTTCACAGAGTTTATACCTCACCCCACTACAATCTTTTAATCACTTCTTTCATCTGAAACAACATGCTTAATTCTAGTTATAAATTTTAAAATAATATGTTAAAACATTAAGAGTATGTTCACACATATAATAAAATTCTGAATGTGAAACACCCTCCACAGACATACACGCCTTCCTGGGCCACTGCTTTGTGCCAACTTCAAAGCATATAAAATGCTAGCACATTTTCACTATTTTAAGAACTGTATAAACCTATTAATTGTTTGCTGTTTCTATATTCAAACCACTATAATCTTGATCCTACTAGCCATTTTCCTATAGCTTTCCCACTGCGCTATTCATCTTTCCTGACAATTTTGCTATAAGATCTTTTAGTCATTGCTTTTCTGCAATTCTACACACAAGTATTGCACACTGGATGTTAAAAACATTTGTACCTAATTCAACAAATGATACACCTTATTAATGTACGAAAGAAAATGGCACCTCAGTAGGCACCATTTTTGTGCATTTTATGCATGTGGGTTTTTAAAATTTTTTAACTCATTTACTGCCATCTCCTGGTACTTACAAGGTAATAGTAGTTATGCTTTTTAACAGCAGCCAGTACGCCTGTAAAATACCACTAAAGTGCCGAAAAGCTTAACAGAAATATTTTCAAAATATTGCTGTACTTTTTATGTTGTTTTCTTTCAGTCTGGAAATAATCAGTTATTCCTTGGGCAGAAACTGGTAAAAGACTCATGTAGCTTACCTTTGTCTGGAAGCAGCAGTAAAGTTGTGTTAAATATGGATGTTTCCGTGCTAATGCTAGAATTCTCTTTTCTGTCATTGTACAGTCTACATCATCATCTTGCAGTATGACATCTTTCTTCAAGACTTTCACTGCATATACTTCATCTTTTCCTTTTAGCTCAGCTAACATTACCTAAACCAAAGAAAAACTCTCTTTACGTATGAACAACAGATGCCATAAATGCAGGGTTTCATATGAGTTTGACTGCACTGAAAATAGAAAGACAGTTACACACTTGCCTAAATGAAGCTGCAGTTTATAAAATAAAAAGTTTTAGAAACATATACCTCTGGTATTCTTTAAATTTGAAGCAGACGATATCTGTTCTGTTTGTTAGTTAAGCATCTTAATGAGTACCTATTAGTGAGGTCTCAAAAACTAAACAAGGAAGTTGATGTAAAGCAGAAATTTATTTCCCACTTTTATCTCCCACTTCTGGTAGTGAGATTTGAGTGTGATGGACTTTGTATACAATCCAAAGTTACCATTCCAGCTGCTTTCAAGTTGTTGATTTTAACTACTACTATTGTTTAAGGTTCAGGCCCTATATTCTGTTTAAGGTCACTTCTGGCTTGGAGCCAGGATAATCTTCAGAGAAAGGATTAGAAAACAGGGACACAAAAGAACTGCTTCAGCCCTGTTCCCCTGCATGTGAAGTTCCCGTAATATCAAGGAAGGAAGAGTGTACTTCTGAAACAGATTTATATTCCAGTCCACCTCTTTGATTCCATGGTACACAACAGCGTGGAAAGAAAACCTATAAGCCCTGTAAACACAGCAATGCCCCCTCTACCCTCACCAGTTGCCGACTATGGAAACTGTGGTGAGTTACATACTCCACTGTATTTTGGGCAGCTGTCTAAGCCCTGTCATATCTGAGTGGAAATGCTTCAGTTCTGCTTCCTCCAGCACTGAACACACCCACTGAGGAAAATTAAGTACACACAGTGTTCTGTGAAATAAGTAAACTTGAACTGGGAATTACCAAGAAAGTGAATTAACCCCACAGCATTATTCCTGACCTGATTTTTCCTGCTTGACCACAAGCAATTTTGTTGAACAGTAAGTAAGTGTGTCTTCATCAGCCATATCCTGAACTAATGAAGCACTGACATTTTGTTTCAAAAGGCTTAACCATAGTTAACAAAGTGACCTAAAGCACAGACAAGGCCAGCTCACCAGGAGACCGATACTTTTGATCTGTTGGGTAAAAGAAAACCCCTAGGCTGGAAGCACTTTCTGAATGTCAATATGAACACTTCCAAATCGGTACAGTCAAAACCACCCCTGAACACTAGCTTAAAAAAAAAATAAAAGAAGAAAAGAAGGGGGAAAAAAAGCCACCCACCTTTCCAAAGCTGCCTTTTCCTAATACTTTGATGAAGTTGAACTCTTCAAGACCTATTCGCTTGCTCTGGGCTTGTTTGACCTCCCCATTTTCACCATTTTCCCCAGGTTTGTTAAGCTGGTTGTCTGCTGAGGTTGTAGCTGTTGCTCTGTGCTCCTCTCCCCGATTGTCAAAAGATAATGCTTTCCTAATGTTGTTTTCCAGCTCTTTGATTTCTGTGGAAATGTGATGAAAAGTTAGTTTTGACCAACAGTCAGAAAACCAGCCTGTTAGTCTGTATCAGTGTGGGAAGGGACATTCACCATCTCTGAATGCTGTGTTTAAGAGCATTCTGTGGTTAAGAATACATATTTAGCAAACTGCTTCTCTACCTTACAGTAATCAGCCGAACCCCTGCTCCAACAGGAAGGGTGGCCTTTTAAAATGAACTTAAGAAAATGACATATCCAAAACTTGAAAGATAAAACAGAATAGTAGCCAAATAGTTGTTCTAGTGACTTTGGGTGTTCCTGTACCACAGAGAAGTACTTTGTTTTGAATATCCCTATCTTCCTGTAGCACTTACTCATCTTCCTGCTTAAGTATTTTAGAGCTGTGTGTCCAAAAGTTCAAAGGACAGTTGGGCATCCCAGTCCTTGAAGTCAACATGAATGGAGCATCTTATTCAGCTCCAGCTGTTTTCAGACGCCTGCCAATAAAGTGTTTGACCACTTCCTAGTGCTGCTTCAAGCAGCAATTGTGTAGATCTGCTAAATGGTTCTGAAGGTTTCACAGTATTAAATACAGATAGTCCTTGTGACTAACAGTCCTCAGGGTCTGCCCTGAGCTCCTGCATGGTACTTCTGCCTGATGGCCTTGGAAGCAACAACTTTACTGCACAGCTATAAAGGTCAAATTAAAGAGATAATTTAGACAAATTCTTTGTTCTTATTTCAAACAAAACATCAGATATTTTTAAAAACCATGATTTTATGAAAACAATGTTTTGCGAAACCAAAAGGTTGACAAATTAAATCAGTTCTGTATTCAGAGGTCACAGACTTCTAATTTTTAAAAACAATTCTATCAGACTCAAAAAATGCTGCTGACATACACATTCTGTGAATCAGCTTCTCAGCTCAATGACATCAGGTCATATCAGCGAAGATTAAAATGCCTGTGTCCAAATCTATATATAAAATAAATTGCTGAAAGGAAAAATGGTTTTAACAAGCCTCTAGAGACCACATGGACATGCTAGCATAGCCTGTCTGGATGGAAGTTTTTAATATTACAAATGTTCAACATGGAATTACAAGAAGTCAATTTTATCTCAAAAACTTATTAACAGGTGGGTTTTCATGTAAATAAAGGCTCTCTTTCAAGTTCCATGTTACTATTTAAAACATTTTCCTGTCTTAAAACAGAATATATAAACTACTTCCATACATATATTTTGTTGACAAGGACCCATGTTGTAAACTTAATATCTTAAGATGACTCTTTTATAATTTTCCTTTTAAAAGTAATCTAATTTCACAGATTTAAATTAAATGAGAAGCAGGCCTTTTTAAAAAAGATTTTACACTTCATAACTTTAAATGCTTCAATTTCTGGTGGTAACTGCTTTATTAATTTGCATCTACAGAGACTTATGATCATAGATTTTTTTTACTCCAGGAAAATGTATGACAAAATATGTTAGGTAGGAAATAAAAAGATTTATTTGACCTTGATCACATGGAGATGTTGGTGCTGATTTCGACCTATCTTCTTCTGATGACGCGCATCCCGGAACTGATGGTTGAGTCTCTGCACCTGCAATTAGCTAAGAACAATTCCAAAAGGGGTGATCTTCCTGTGCCATGAGGAAATTTAATTCAACAACTTTAGTTCAAAAGTAGAAGGATGAAGGAAAGTGAAGATCTTCTATCCCTATGGATTCTCACTGGCAGAACCTCAGCCACACAGTAGATAGCATCACATAAAATGGAAGCCATAATACAAAGAGAGAAAACACAGGCACTGTGTTTTCAGTGAGAAAACACTGAAAGAAAAACAGGTTCTTAAGATGAAATAAACATAGTGTATGTACCCAGTGAGTGGGAAAGTTTTGAGAAGCCACCATGAGTCTATAAATTCATTCAGAAAATACACTTAACTACAACATGTCTCAGCAAGCACTGCAAACAACCTCATGCAGTAACAACGTGACACCTTTTCCCAGGAGTGTCAGATCAATTAATTAATCTCGAGTTTCATACATTTCTGTAACATTTTAAAACAGTGTATAGGGGATCCCAGTGTGCAATAAGCAGGAAAATTAACAGAAGCAACTGTCAACGTTTAAAGAAATTATGGCACAAATTGCCTCTTTCTGTGAAACTGATGGGTCTGTTGTGACAATCATGCAAACAGAGATACAAAGTGAGGGCCCATTCTCATCCAGGATACACATCATCACTCAGATATAACTCCATCAGTTTTGGATGTACTTGGGGTGACCTATGCTTTTTATTTCTAGAACAGCCTGGTTATTCCTGTAAAGGCATGATAACTCCAGAACTGTCATTTGGCAAACATCTCCTCTTCATGAGAATCAGCACATTGCTTGTTTATCAACATTTACAACACTATGGAGGGAGTAGTGCTGTCTGCCAATCAATCAATCAATCATTCAATGCCAATCCTGAGCCATAACAGGCTTTTATGTTTTTAACTGTTGCCAGACATTGTCTGTTGGTCAAATTTCCTTCCTCAAAATCCTTCCAGAAGTTATAGACTTGAGATCTGCAACATTGTACCAGGTCAAAATAAATTTCATATCAAAGTTCAGAATAGATGATTTACAGTTACAAAACAAAACTTGAAGTCTTAGGTCTGTACTGGCATATAAAAAAATTACTGTGTAAATAATTTGAGTAGGATTGAATTCCAGCTAATAAAGTTACAATAACTGTCATACTTCTGATATTTTTAATGTGACAATATATAGTAAAATTACCTTTTTCCTCCTTTGCCCACTATTAGTGATCTTATCTGGAGTGACTCCAAGATCTGCAAGAACTTTAGCTATGCCTCTAGCATCCACTCCACAGTTTGGTGCCACATTTGTTTCACAGCGTCGATGTACATTCATCTTGCAAACTGCAATGAAATACAAAGTATTACAGTAAACTAAATGCTGTCTTGGCATGCATTTGCCTTACCTAAATCAGATCTTATTGGATCTATCAATAACTTTTTCAAATAAATACAATCTCAGTAGGAAAACACTTAGCTAGATTTGAAGGTATACGTCAATGCTAATATGAAGTTATTAACCTGATTATCATTCTTCTGATATGATAAGGTACAATAGATATTGTATTTTCATACAGTGCCCAGAACAGACACAAGAATAAATGAAACTATTGACTCATCCTATAACTCTTAATTTATTTTAGAAGAAAAGTCCTTCAGATCTTGGATTTTAACTGTCCACTATGGAAAGCAAAATATTCAATCCTTATGTATTATTGCTTCTTACCCTATTTTACTGAAGCAGATTAACTTCTAATGTAGGCAACCATAAAACTGACAGCACTTTAAGTTTTAATAAAAATTAAGGGTTAAACACTTACTTTATTTAGATGGCAATTGTGTTACTAAGCTCTTTCCCCTAAATCTCCCGAAACCATTATGAGGAGGAAAAAAAGGTTATTTTGCTTCTAGATTATGGGGCAGAGGCAAGAACACAGCTCCATTAAAACTCGTGAAGTGTGGATTTGTTAGGAGCAGGTGACATATTTTATCTGAGACTTCAGTGCCCTCTTGTGGAGCAAAGCATAAAGAGAGCACAGCTGCAAGTGTGATTAAATCCTAGATTGATATTCAATTGTTCAAATTTCTCACTTCTTAATTTTTCAGAGAAAAGGAAATTATAAAAATATGTATTTATATGGTTACATTTCATTATATTTTTCATCAACAAAGCTTTTGTTGTACAGGCCCTAAAGAAAAAAAAACACATTTGCCTCTGAGACAATACCCAGGCACTGAATCTGGCCATAACCATGTTCTTCAGAAAGCTAGTAACTTTCCTTTTTAAGTGTGTTTCAGCTCACAAGAAGAGCACAAAGAAATAGCTAAACATGGTATTTTCAGTGAATGTATATTCAGTGACAAAACATCGGCAGTAAGTAAAATGTTTGAGCTAGGATCCATAAAAGTGGACATTGAGGAGCCAAACTGCTTGAAATAGCAGGAAAATTTTGTTCAGTCCAGCTTCATGAACGTATTTTGTAAAAAGATGTACAGGAATAACCAGTGAAAAAAACCTGAAGAATAAATCTCTGTTATATGCTCCTCATGGTGTTAATAACTACACTGGGCAAGGAAGTACACCTCTGAAGAAGGGAGTCACTTGGCACTTGTTAAAGAGAGAAAACCAAGCACAGAGAAAATGACATTTTCAGTTCAGGTGAGTTCTAGATTTCACGCAGAGAACACTGCATAGTGTATTTTTATAGGCAATAATGTTATGAACACGGAGAAAGCAACATAAACTCTCTGCACTATTGTTTCTATGCTTCTGCTACACAGTATGAGAAATAACAGTTAAGACCAAATGAACAGTATGGTACTTAAGTTAGAATAAGAATGAGAACTCATGTATGCCCAGATTAGGTAGAGAGATACTATAACTCTGGTTAAAAAAAAAAAAATCAAAGAGGAAAAAAGCCCAGATTTAATTGAAAAGTCTTCACTGAATGCATCTCCACCATAATTAAGACAGCATTTGAGCAAAATCTTCAACAGCTGCAAAGTAATAGCATTTAGAGCCTAACATTTCCTCACTGTTCACTAGCTGGAACCACAAGGGAAGGCTCGAACTTCAGAAGTCTCACTGTGTATAACTTTGCTGTGAAAGAAATTTCTTCTTTCCCTTGATGCTCAGCAACTTCTAACATGAAACATCAGGTCTGGCCTTCACCTGTACTTATGTGTCATCCTAAATACTGCAAAGGATGTATTTTTATAGATAATTATTTATACGTGTGCCCCCATGTTTGTGCTGTTGAGAGGTGTACGCAACATGATTTCTGTATTTACGAAGATGGACCTATCCATTCCTAAGGCATAAAGAAATGAAAATGCTTATCATTCCACTAGGCACTATTTCCTAAGAACCTGATAATAATTTCCTTCATTACATAATTTCCTTCCATCTACAAATGGAAGTGTTTTATTAACTACTTCTAAAATATTACTTGGCTTTACAATTGTTCATACTCTTTTCTCAACCGTTATATAGATCTGCTTGAAACAATGAGATATGGAACCCAACATTTTGGACAACTAAAATGAAACAAATGCACCTTCCAGTCATATTTTCACATATAGATCCTGTACAGAGTATATAGTCCTTAAGTGGCAGAACATAATCAATCCTTTATTTTCTTGAATAGAGGGGCTAAGCAGACCATCACAAAGGATGATTTAGCTGGGTATCAGAATAACTCATATTCTGGACATGGGCACACAGGACTGGTTCTACCTACTCTAACCAATACAAACCAGCAATTTTTGAAAACAGTATTAAAGGGAAAAGTAGCTGGAATATTGATGTTTAAAAAGTTTAACAATCCTGAAAACACAAAAGGCATATAAACTGAAGGTATGTAAATTGTCCTGCTCATCATTTTCTGTTAACTTCTAATATCCTGCGTGGCAATAAACCTACACAGGAGCGAGTGCAAAATTCTGACCTCTGCATCTCTTACTGACTGGTGCTGCCAACAGGGTGTTGGCAACACCTGTTCTAACCATGATGGAAATCCTTACACTGCTCCACTACTTATTTTCTACTTATTTCTATACAAGCTGACATAGTGACTCGAAGTCTTTCCAAGTCTACAAGTCACTCACAAAGAAAAATAAAAGCTCTGAAGTGGTGCCTTACCTTTGCATTGTAAACCTTGTCTCAAAAGACCCCAGAGCAATGAACCACAGTGGTCACAGAAGGTGGGCACTTTGTAATTGTGAATGCTGAACTTGTGAGGCATGTTGACACTGAAACGCTGGGATCCCACTTGCTGAAAAAGGACAGCACAGCATATTACATTTTAATCAATTTCTTTGCAATCAGTGTATGCTAAGGCCCTGTTGCATTTTGAAACCACACAGAATTCAAATGAGATTAAATAGATCTGTGCTCAGATGATGACCATTGCATTAGATACACTCCGATTCCAGAATTCTTTTCACTACTTTATCTGGGGAAAAGAGAGGGAAGGGCTGCTGTTGTCCAAGAGATAAAGACTAAAGTCTACTTCCTAGTACTTCGGGGAACAACAAATACATAGCTATCAGGAAAGATCTTAATGTGGAAGGCAATGAAGTCACTCCCAATTGTTTTAGGAACATGAGGCCAAACTAATACAGGACTAGAAAAAGAAATATATCATAAACTTTACCTTTTCATATCCCACTTTTCTTTGCATTATGAAAATGACAATGATAACCTGTTGTGTTCAGGAATTCCAAGGTATGATTACTTACTAATTAAAGGATGTCATTGATAAATTTTCAGAGTGGCCATTGCACTGCAGGAGATTTATTTTTATGTTTTTCCTTCCCTTTCTATTACCCGCTGGCTTTTCTCCAGTGATCTAGTACCCCTTCTAAACAATGAGAGTATCAGCAAAGTATGCAAGTCTCCACCAGTCTGGAGCCTGGGAATATAAACCTGCACAAGATTTTGTATATTCCTGTGAGTACTACACAAAACCAGCACTAGCCCAACATAGTCCTTTATCACAATTGTATGCACGTGATCACATTTTGGATGTAAAATACTGGTTGTAGACCAGACATTGGAGAATTGTTCCAGTAATGAAAATGCTAGTTAATTGTGCAGATAAAATGAGATCATGAGTTAGTGCCTCAGTCAAACATGTTGAAGTTTAAAGAATAGATTACAACTGCCCTGTTACATACAACTCCAATACGTAACTTAAGGGTAGGCTTTTTCAATCCTATGAATGTAGGTTTTTAACAAATAAAATTATGAAATCTAGTTTTTTTGTGTGGCCAAGGAACTGTGATCACCCAAAGACCACCTCACCTGTGGTCTACGCCCGTGGTGAAAGACAACAGACCCCTGCTGTTGCACAAAACAACAGGAGAGTAAGCACACGTTTGCTTTTCTGTTGAAGCACAAACCAAAAACTTCTGTGTAAGAAAAAGCATTCTCTGTTTATACCCTAGGGCTGAAACTATTTAAAAGAAACCATAACTACATTTTAACAGTTTGGATGTAGTCTTTGTTGAGGTGAGACTTTGCAAGCAAATTCTGGTCAGTTGTCTATGTTGGTGTCAGATACGCCCCCCCCGCCAAGCATCCCAGCTCTCCTATCAGCTACTGATGGCTCAGCCACACAAAATACAGCCAGGGGAATGAGGCATCCCAGCCTGCTTCTTCTGAATTAAACTGACAAGAATTGTATTAACTCAGAAATGGAGAGAGAATGTTAAATGTGAAAAGGAGTGGAAAGAGCTTTCTGAAACTTTGAGCTCAGATGTTACAGAAAGTAAACCAATTAGAAATAAATTTCAGTATGATAATTCCCACGTAATTAAAACTGTGATAGCAATCTAGCATTCCAAAGTAAAGGCTACAGCACAAAATGACCAGAAGGGCACAAAAAAGTCTGCAGCACCTATTGATTAAACAGAGGAGATGATACTATTTTGAACAGATCAAAGGCAGAATTTTATACAGAAAAATTAATTTATAAACATTTACCTCATCATGAGTTTCCTGTTTTTTTAAGCCAGCACACTTTGTTATTATAAGTTCATGGCATCTCTTGTGAACTACACAAGTGCAAACTAGAAAGACAAAAACAGATAAAAGAATAAGATTTTATGAAGATTAATTTTAAAGCAGAAGTCTGATCCCAGAAGACTAGAACCACTGGGACTTGAAAGTGTGCAAGTGACTGGTGGTGATTTGGTGTCCTATGAAATAAGTTGGTTTACAAAAACAGAAGATAATGGACTTTCAAAAGACCAAAGAATTTTAAGATAACTAAAGAATATTTGCCAAAAGTCTCATCTGTAAAACTACAAATTACCTTCTGAAATGTTAACCGCAATTTTTCTCGACTTTTACATATGTGATTTGTTTATCTGATGAAGTCCATGATCTCCACATTACATGCGACACAACAGCAAAAACAATTCCTGTTTAAAGAGCTTTCAAAGGAAAACAAATATGAAGAGAACTCATTGTAAAGATGAAGAGAAAAAAAAAAAGTCAAATATTCTTTCTGTAACACATTATCCTAAGTTGATAGCAGTAAAAGGTTTCAGGAGGCAAAAATGTTTTGCCAAAATACATCCTGATTACTTAATCAATGAATAATGTTTGCAGATATGACAGGATAAACAATTACTAGGTCTATCATACTGTAAAATTCAAGGTCATTAAACAAAGTAAAAACCCTCATAGTGAAGTAATGAATTTCACTTACAACCACAACCAAAACTGGAGAAAGAAAAAAAAATTAGATCAGAAGTCAAGGTACTTCTCCAGATACCTCTGTCTGTTAATACAGTAATTGTTATTATAGCATGTAAAGATGTCTGAAAAATGGCATTTACTTATTTACTATGAGATTGAATACATTAATTCTTATTATAGCATGTAAAGCCCTATTAAAAAAAATGGCATTTGCTTATTTATAGTGAGATTTCATCAAGTCTTTTGTAACTGAAAAATCATCACTAACTTGATGGTTTCTACTTGTTAGATGAAACTTAAGTACTAACACATCATCCCAAGAGGCATAAGAAGTAGGAGTACAAGAAATTGAGTTGAAAAATGGGAGATGAAAATGAAGCACTTGTGAAGTCTTCACTATAACCTTCTCTAATGATGACCTCCATAATTATCTCATCTATTTAAACTACAGTCTTCGCAATTACCTGGAATTTTTAAACACTGAATCTCAAGCAGAATAAAGAGCTCTCAATTTTAAAATGCAAGACTTGAAAAATGAAGAAGCCAAGATGTGCAGATATGGTTCCCTAGATGGATACACATGAAGATATATCTGGGATCTGATGTTCAGGGCTTTTAGCTGAGCTCCTACTTCATATATGACACTTAAGACCAACAGTTTTGAAAAAAATTACTGTGACTTGGTGCAAAGATTCTGTACTTGTTGAGACAAACTTACTCTGATCATCAGATGCTAAATTCTTAGCATCATACATATACAATGCCCGATAAAAATATCTTATTACTTATATAACATAATAAATATATTTAAACTGTCCTTATGTAGAATTTCTCTTACCTTGACATTGGTATCCCTGTTTTCCTATTACACCCCTGAAAAATAATAAAGTGTTTTAGAAAATGAAGAGGAAATATTTTTTAAAATTAAAACATTTTTTCTTTCCCCTTACTAGACGTGCACATAATTAAAGAAAAGCTTTTCATAACCAACCATCTGATAATTGCATGCCTAGACTGAAATCAGTTCAAAGTAGGAACATTTCAGGTGCTTAGAGGTAACAGGAAGGACGAGAGACCATGAAGGCAGTCAGAAGTACAGAAAGATTTACTACAGTGAAACAGACAAAGCCAAAGGGTGCATGGAAAGGGGACAAAATAGTAAACCGTAACCAAGCAGACCTCTAAATAGACAGATTGCATTTGTCAATATTTCTTGAAATCACCTTAGCCAACATAAAGCATAACCCCCACGCACTTTTTAGAGGAATGCAGCTGAGTTCATGCACATTTCACGTCATTTTATGTTAAGAAAGACCGATTCATTACACACTCCTAAGAAGTATTTACTGTCGATCACGTCAGATCTTATGTGTAAATCAGTATCTCTAGGTCACTTTGGAAAACATCAGGAGTTGCTGAAAAACAACTGAAAACTGAATGTCTCCACCACTTCTCACTATCTGAAAATTGAAAATACTCAAAATAATGTAAATAATTTCTAAAAGGGAGTTCTTGGCGTACATTGTAATAATAAAGACCCTGTACACTGAGCACCAAAATCTCTATGTCATTAGACATATATTATATCCATATTCCATTAACTTGAGTAGGATGTAAAGGAGCTTTGCATTTCTTAGAAGCAAGATGGTGATTTTTAATCATGTAACAAAGAATTCTATCACTGTGACAAAATGTAAAAATCTAATATTAAGTCTAAATATACATTAGGTCTTGCATAATACTAGACTAGCTGTCTAGCTGGAATTTAGTGTGCATTAGATAGGGAAATATGGAACTCTGCGCTCAAAGGAGAAGAACCCCAAATACAACCAATTCTAATATTTGTGATGGAGGTTTAACAGCCTTCTGTTATCATCTGCAATACTGTTGACAGGTTAATGTCAAAATAAAGAGGAAAAGAACTCCTGCTCTATACCATTTTCACTTCAGCGAAACCATAAGGTATGCTAACACCCCAACTCAAAGCTGCAAAGAAAGCAAAGCCAAAGTTACTCCATACCATATAAAGTCTCTGCAGTGTGAGCAGTATGTTGGTTGTCTAAGGTAGGTGGCCATAAACTTGTGTCCATTAACCTGATGCACCCTGCGCCGCACGGCACCCTGGCGCTTCCTGGGGCGCATCCGCTCCCGGAACACACGCTCTTCATTGTCCTTGGGGGCTGAAACACAGGGAAAAACAATAAACACTGGCTGTCACAGACACAAGTCCGGAGAAACTCAAATGTTACGCATAGGTAGATATTAAAAAATAAAAATAATCCTCTGTACCCAGCAGTGCAAAATAAATTCCTTAAGTTTTGCGTAATTTTTATTCATTTTTAGCATCAATTACTAGAGGGCAAAGGTTTTCATTGCTTACTACAGGAACTTCTAGTTCTTCTAAAGCTTCATCTGTAAATTCACGCTAAATCGGGATTAAGCCCTCTACACTTTATCACTATCAAGCACACTGACAACCTCTTAACAGTAATTATACAGTTAGATTCTCCTAACAGATCAGACTTTCAACTCACTTGATCTCCAAGAGAAGAAAAAGATCCCAGCATCCCCATGTCCCCATGTACATTCAGAAAGCACTGTTACAAGTGCAAGAAAGCTGAGTAAAAATACATATTATCAAGCAGAACAAAATATTCCATCCAGAATTGACTACTTAGTAGAATTCCTGATTAAGATCTGAGCTTCAGGCTTTAATAACCCACTTTGATACTAATACATGCTCAGCAAAATGTTCAAGGGAATGAAGTTACTCTTCTTAATCAATTCCTATTCCAATTGTACATGAGATTTAATGGTAGAGAAAGTATAACATGAACTTGATATAACTCAGAGTGATAACATTTGGAAAAAAATTCTTCGGAGTGCATTGGGTCTTTTACTTAAGTTTTTTTTTTTTTTTTTAATATCACTAACACCATCATAATATTCTGTATGCATTAAGCAAAAGCTGAGGATGAATTAGCAATGAAGAACAGTTCACAATTGTTAATGAAAAACAGATTTTACAAACATTCCCTGAGCCACTCATGCCTTGGCAAACTAGACTATAAGTCTTGGAGAGGACCATATTCAGTCATCCATTGCCAACTGAATCTATGCACTCAATACTTTGATGCATATAACACTTTGATCTGTAGTTAACACCTGCCATTCTTTGAATTTCAGCTACTGTGAATCATTAAAATGGCCTAAAACCACCAGCTTTGGTCTGCTGCAAGCTTTTCTGTACATGATTGAGTTGTCCAAGCAACAGTACAGTACCTAATAACAAGACATAGAATATTCAAAGTCTGAGAACAACTCAATGTATAAAAAGTCTCAAATTCTTTTAAAAACATTGGAATAAATCCTGGTTTTGAGGTTTTTAAATATAAAAGGTATTGATTAACGAATTTCTAGAAAATTGTCTTAAATTAAACCAATATCCATTGGTTTAATTGCCCATTGGATGGGCATCTTGGGAAAAAAACCAGAGCACAGATGAACAAATGGAGGTCAAGGTCTTTCACTGCAGAGCAAAGGCTAAACTCCTTGACACCAGCAAATAAATTTATGCACAGAAGAGCCTAAGCTGCATACACATTAATGTTTTACAAACACTTCATACTCAGAGTCGGTTTTCACCCTAAGATGACACATCTTTGGGTGGCCAGAGTGGCACTCCTTTTCTATTCTGAAGTGAGCACTCAGTAAATAAACACAAAGTTACCCCTTTTATTTATGCTGAAGAACAACCAAAAAGCGATGGTTGTAGGTTGCCCTTCAATAAAGAGATAAGAAATACCAGACAGTTTATTTTTATGTTGTCAATTTTGTTTATTTTTAGGTATTAAGCAAAACTCTAATGTCTAATAAATATCACAGCTCCTTAAGAGAAAGACTGTCTTCCACAAAGAATATGTAACAAATAGTTGAAAATCCAACAAAATATTCATTTTTCCAGCTTCTTGAATGATTTACTGACTTTACAAAGCTGCTGGAAATCTTTTAAAAGCTATTATAGGAAATAATTCTATATTAACATACATCTGCTCTTTTGGTTATCATCCAGATTGTAGACTTTGCTACAGTGTGCACAACCTGGACGTGAGAAAGTTAAAATCCAGCTCCTCTGGAAAGGTTTCCCAAAAAGTTATGCGCTTACATGAAAAGAACAAGATGTTCTGACAGTGCACAATACACATTTGATATGATATTCAGTCTACAGTACTGTTTTTCTCATTTTTTCATCTTAAGTGCAATTCTTCACAGATAAAGTACCTGTAATTTTACGGAGCATGTAAAATTCTCTTGTTTTGGCTACATAAAAGCAGTATCATGACACTGAGGTTTTTTTGTTTGTTTGCTTTGTTTCTACCAACAAAGTTTTAAAACTACTTTCACTGCATTCGTTTCAATTCTATATTTAATTCTTTAATGAAATTCCATTTTTTCACTTCTAATACTTACAGTTTAAATAAAATAATGAAACAGTATCAGTTTCAGAAATGCACTGACTTGAAAACAGATACAAGCAATGCATCTGAAAGTATCAGATTAAATGGCAGGCCTCGATTACCAAAAATCACTTCCACACAAACAGCATCACTGTGTGTGTGAAAAGGATCCTCTAATTGTAGTTAGAAAATATAGTTTTCTTGGTCTATCTTGGATAATGCTGGAGGTCCATTAGCCAGCTGCCCTCAAACAGTCTCTGCTGTCAGTCTGCTATTCCCCTTTTTTCACTAAAGACCGGCACTTGGCCGAATCCATGCACCATGCCCTGCTTTAGAGTGGAAACGCACAGATGAACTGCATGTTTGGGAGCATTGGCTCTGCCTCCACCTCACCTCCCATTACACCCTGTGTGCCATCCCCACCTCATCAGCCAGCAGCAGGACTCATTTAGAGGGCTTGGAGCAGTGCAGAATCATAGAATCATTAAGACTGGAAAAGACCTCTAAGATCTCTTGGTCCAACCACTAACCCAACACTGCCAAGGCCACCACTAAACCATGTCCCTAACTGCTACATCTACATGTTTTTTAAATATCTCCAAGGATGGTGACTTCCCCAGGCAGCCTGTTCTAATGCATGCCTACACAATTTGTTAAGAAATTTTTTTAAGAAATCTGGACCTCCCCTGGTACAACTTAATAGCATTTCCTCTTCTGTCAATTACAGTACATGACTGACCACTGGATGACTGAACATGAGCCTTTCATCACAGCAGATGAAATCATAAGAGAAATTAGCTCACCCACAAGCTTAACATTAACTGCAAGTTAACATTAAGTTCAGTCACTTATTCACTGTGACTCTATATAAACATATAAGCAATGCTTTCCCACAGTCCCCAAGCAAAACACTGCCACATCTTGTGTAAGGCTGGATTTTAGGAAAAACTTTTGACTGAAAAGGTGGTCAGGCATTGGCACAGGCGGCCCATCATGTGGTGGAGTCACCATTCCTGGAAGCATTCAAAAAACGTGCGCATATGGCACTTAAGTACATGGTTTAGTGCTGAACATGGAGGTGCTGGGTTAACAGGCAGACTTGATGACCTCAAAGGTCTTTTCCAACCTTAACAATCCTGTGATTCACATTGCTGTTTTGGGCCACAGGCATAATAAAATCAGGCAGGAACTGTCCCAGGTGACTCAGAAGCAGATGATCACATCTGCTCTGGCTCATACCCAGGGTTGTGAACCACTTATTTCTAGCAGAACTCACAATAGTCTGTCTTTAATTTAAAATCCATTTATCTCATACTCAACAGCCATGCTAGAGATGTAAATTTACCTGTCTGAAGACACCTACTTTGGAAGGGAGCTACATTGCTCTCCCCAAATATCTCCCATCATTTACAAGCAGGAAAGCAAAGACTAGTAAATGCTAGCAGAAAGCAGGGAGTATTTGGGAAAACCCCCAACATTTGTATGATACAGACAACTAGTGTTTTCAATGCATTCTTTTGAAAATACTAGCATCCCAAACAAAATTGGCCTTTTAAATATATTTTTAAAAGTCTTACAGAGGTATGTATTAGGTTCTAGAAAATATCATTAGCATACTGCATACTGTGCATGGCATTTCTAAAGGAGTTAAAATTAAGTGAATTTTTCATAGTCAGAATATTAGCAAGTTTCAATATAAACCATTTCTTCTCATGGTATTTCTACTAAATAGTCACACAGGGTTATAGTTTCCTCAGTAAAGGCTGTTTCTTTATGTAATGTACATTCTGTTCCCCGTTTTGGTTTTGAGTCCTTCTGTCTTCTGTACTATTCAGTTTATCCTTTTTAAACGCATTTCTTACATTTTATTTTCAAAAGATGGAGTAAGAAATGATTACAATTTCCAAGTGTTCATGGAGAATGATGTCGATGGAGCACATTGAGTTTAGGCTTCATATGATGATACTTGAGAACTGGCAAATTTATAACTAATTTTATCTGAAAACCATAGCCAGTAATGCCACTACTTCTTTTCACTGTAGCCAAGAGTAACTCTTGAGTTATTTGAAAAATAATAGCATATAATTGCTTTTATATACTCATATGTACATACATACATAATGCCTACAATTTTAAAGATTCGAAAGACTTGCATGCTTAAATCCAAGCTCAAAGGGAAATGTTATAAAAGTCAGAAGTATCTGGCATGAAAAATTGCACAAAACTCATAAATACCTGCAAAATGGAGGCTTAAATGAACTGTCTGAACTACATTTAATGCTGTTCATTGTGTAGTATCCATTAAGCATGAATTATAAGTCACAACTTAAAAGTAATTTCTTAAAATTTAAAAGAAAGGAAAGTACTGCATAACGCTCGGCAACCTTCAAAGGAAACAAGATTAGGGGAGTAAGACCGGCACACCAAATAACAAAGGCTTAACCGTGTCAGGTCTTGTTTCATACTAAAACAGTTTCAGCATAAATGAGAAAGGCTCAATGTGGAGCACTAACTGCAACAAGATTATCCTGCATAGCCATGTCTCATCTTCAATGTTCTGAGTACTTACAGAATTCTGACAACAACCAGAAAAATGCAAAAAATAAGGCAGAAAAAGAGCAAGACATCTTACATGTAAATAGAGAGGATATCCAGCATTTGTTATTGCTGACAATGCTCACTTCTAAATGGGAACAATGCTGATCCCTTCCCTGAATCTGGAGGTGATTGTTACCAAACTGTCAGTGTTTGGGGAAGAAAAAAAAAACTAATGAAGCTTTAGGTAAATGGCTTCTGCTCCATCAAAGCCAAAGCATGGGCCATGCACGACAGTAACGCAGAAACTGGTGATGCTGCCAAGCAAACCCTTGCAAGAGAACCCTGACCACTCATGGCACTTCTGGCACAAGGGGCTTTTCACCCTGGGCATCTCCTGGGTGTCACATTGCTGTCACCCCTACCTTACAAGCACCATCCAAAGTGCTAGCTGGTTTAACAATAACTTTTAATAATTACAACTGACCCTAAATGAACAACAAATGCAAAGGAACAATGGCTGTACTGATGTTTCATTGCCGAAGATGAAAACGAACAGCTTTTGGATCATATTTAAGTCTGATCACTTTAACCAGTATGTATGTACTGAAATCGAGCTTTTGTTTTACCACTATATAATGTCTAAACAGAGGATGGATATTGATTGAAGCAGGAGAGATAATTTGTCTAAAAATATGTTGGAAAATGAGAAGGAGCAGAAACAATGTCCAGGACTTCTCAGGATTCAGAATGGAGTGTAACCAGATCATTATGCATCAAAATAAGGTCTCGAGGGACTATTCCCAAACTCTATTCTGGGCTGTACAGCAGAAGCATATATACTGCCATTAGGATTTCTCCAGGCAGAAATCATTACAGGATTTCGCATTTAAGAATTTAATCTATTTTAAAGGGGGAAAAAAAACCCAAAACAACAAAAAACAACCATGAACAAAAAGCTAAACACCCCCATATATTTACATTTCTATAGCCTTTCTTTTGAAAAAAGTCTTGTTCAGTAGTAACACATGGAACAAGCTAATTCTGCACCTTTTAGAGAAAAAAATAGTAAGGTAAATGCTATAATATGATATCATAAAGCTGTTACTGATGAGCACAGAAATGATGTAGATAGTTTACCACAGTCATAGAAAGAGCATGAATTTTTTCTATGTCTTTTTCTAGAAGTATTACGTTTCCAGACTACTTCTTAAACAACAAGCATACAGGTTTTGCTTACTGTATCTCAAATCTGCTTTATTTAGGAGATCCAACATGAAATTTCTCGTTTGATAGGAGAATCAGATCCCTCAATAACACTGTATTGTTAACAAAAACAAAGATGTTGAGTGCTACTAAAGAAATGAAAAAAATGCTCACAGAATGGGTGAGTTTTAAAAGAGATGTGTCCAGACAGGTCTACTAACACCACCTATTTACTAAATGGACTGAAGAATAAATTCCATTTCAAAGTATATCAAGCCCAAATATGGTCTGTGGCTTTGCAGCATGGGCTGAGGCTCAAATGTATTTGCCTTCAAACACATGGCTTACCTTTAAATGATTAAGTTCTTGTCTAAAAGAGAGATTCTGCCTATATGCATTTTAAAATTTCCCTTGAGATACATACAGATAGAGTTGATTTGGGGTGCCACAGGCATATATTTTTGTTTGAGGGCTTCTGTTACTTTCCTTTTTTTAAAAAAAGAGCCCAAACCGAAACACCAATAGCACTATAAAGCTATCCAATGATTACTTACACATGATTCAAAGTTTTTCTACATACTCAGTTATTATCAGGAGCACATTCATAAGCTCACTCAAAGCTGAAGGGACAACAGTAACTCCCCACATCTTTTCAAACAGAAATACTTCCATATTCAATACACTTAATAAAGGAGGACTTAGTGTCCAGAAGGATAAGGAGTCTCATAGATACTGATGGTCCAATTGCAATTTCAGCATATACAGAAGTCCAATTTAGTTTTCAGAAATGTCCCAGCCTTGGTGGTTGGCAATAATTTGGACCAAGTGTTCAAAACCAGGAGTGAGGTCCCTGAAGAGACTGGGTGAACCCCCAGTGCTGCTCCAGCTGCAGCCCACCCACTTGGCTACAGCAGAGGCTGGGGTGAGGAGGGATTACTTTCCATACCTGCTCAAAATTTTCCTTTAAATGACTCAGAGACTTTTCTTAAGAAAGTCTTCAAGATAAGCCCTCAAGTTTCTGCACTTGATCTCCACAATGCCCACTGAATTAGTGACAATTTACACAAGCTTAAAGTATTAACAACATGGAATTACACACAGTCATCTTTAGTGACCATACAGAACGGCTTAATAAATCTAATATTTAACAAACAGAATTCTGTTTTATAGGAACTGGACCACTGGTAGGGGATGGATATAAATATGTGCTCTGTTTTTTAGATCTCTGGGAGCTCACATGCATGATGGGGTACTGACCTCATTTTGGAGGGTGGATAGAGCAATTTCTGTACTTAAACAGCTGTCACATCCACAAAGCAAGCAAATCAGAGATGGATCCCTCCTACTTCCTCTCACTTTCTTTATTGGTGACATTAATGATTTAAAGAAAAATTGTATTCCTGAAACAATGTAACAACTTGTAACTACAATTTTCATATCACAATTTATTTGGCAAAGGAAGTTATATCACTAGATATACCACACAGAAATTATCCGTGGCAGGTTTTCTGAAAAGTGAATTTCACATCTCAAGGTTTTAAAAGTAAACTTTCAACTTCCAAATATTTTTCCACAACCCTTTTTTTCAGTTTAAAGGAGATGTCACAGGCAATAGGACCAAAAAACAATGCTAACTAATGTTATTTCAGTCTTTCAGTCTTATTTTTCAGGAGGAACAAACAGCCTCACTCTAAACACAATGCCCTTATGTCAACAAATCTGCAATTGAAATTAAAGAACTGGAAATGCATTCTACATATGGCAAATACTAAAGCTATTATCCATGAGAAAAAGCTCACTGCATGAAATTTAATGTGTCTATTCATGTCCTAACTAGTAATGTAAAGTAATAATTTACAAAATGTAGAACAATTTTTGTGCCATAACTTGACTTGGTAAACTCGCAGGCAGAAAATTAAATTAGTTCGTGTCAGTAAGAGTCAGATCATGTTGTTACAGTGTTAGTAATGAGCAGTAGTAGCACCCTGGCATTAGCATTGTTAGTGTTAAGCATCTGACAGACCAACAAAATGAAACATCTCATATTAAGTCAACTACTTACTAGAAGTAAAAAAGCAGAAAATCTTCTAAATGAAGAAATTATATATATAATACAACATATTCAATTATTATTATAAGTTTATTGTAACTGATCAGATTATTGTATTGATCAGAAGAGCTATCCTTGGGACTTGACCTCTCTACTGTACCTCACTGCTGCAAGCCTACAAACATGTCCTGCAATTTGACTGCACTGCACTCCTCGGAGCACGCCCAGCCCCTTGTGGTGGCAGTGGAGTGGTCAGTGCTCTAGTGACCCACGCTCCCACTGGCTGTGCTTTGTCTCCAATGAAAGAAGGAGGGTGAGACAAACTATCCCAGTCAGGGCTGAGGTGGGAGGTGAACTTCCACAGTGGCACACAGCCATGCTTATTTTAACAGAGCTCCAGGCTGTGGAAGTATCTGCAGGGTCAAATGACCTCTCTGCGGGTCAACACCTGAGCTGCTGGCTTTTGTCAGCTTCCTGGAAAGGAAACAGTGTTGTGATGTGAAGAAGGAAAACAAGCATTGTAAAAACTTCAGGACAAAGCTCTTTTCCCAGAGGTAACTATTAAACCAGTCAGATCCCAAATGACGCTATTTTAAGCAAGTGTTTGTGATAGATTAGAGAAGTTCAGCAGTCTCTTTCTAATACTTGCAAAAACTACATACATTATGATGAAACAGAACTTTGTATGTCGGGGATTCTAGTCTTTCAGAAGTTGTTTCTTAAATATTTGTTCAACTCTAGCTTTGTTCCTTTCCCACAGAATAAGAGAAGCCCAGCTGGCAGGCACCTAGGAGATTCCTGAGCTCAGCCTCCTGCAGTAGGGAAGTGTCCCATGCACTTCAGGTGTCCTCAGCTTTCATTTTTTTGATGGTTCTCAAAAATCTCCAGTGAGGGAAATTCCACAACACACTCATGTATCCAGTTTCACTACTCTGGCAGGTAGGCTGTTTTTCTAATATTCAGCCTCAATCCTTTTGCAATAAGTTATGCTGGATGAGTGATGGCACCCTGAACAAGTAAGTTTTTGCCAGCACAGAAACTACTGAAGTATCTGTAGCAAGGCAGTCATTATCTTGGGGATACCATGCAAAAGGCCAGAGACACAGCAAGGTCTCACAGAAAAGAGGGCTGCAAAAATTTTGTATGATTCTCAGGCCACAGCAAGACAGAAACTGCTTTGCACTACACAGGACCCTGCGGATATCCCAGTCACATGCTAGCTACAGAAAAGTCATGGTATCTGAAGGGAAAAAAGGGAATGAAAATCACTTACTGCCTTTAGCTACTAAATCTCAAAGTTGCCTTGCTGATCCAATTCCAGATCCGCAACCTGACAGCAACAATTTGCTCCTATCCAAGCTTTGAAATGCATGTAACAAACCACTCTTGTACTTAAAATGCCTATATTAAAATTCCATATAACCACATTAAGGATATATGGGGCATAACCTACATAGGTAAGAGAAGATGGCTTTCAAAACATGGTTTTATAAAGGTTGTACCCTCAGTAAGCTCAAGCCTGCTGATTACACAGATTACGTTACACAGATTCAAAGTACTTCACAGTGGCAGTGAAATCTTACCTACAATTAGAGAAGTGGTTTTGCTTTTTAGTTTTTTTTTGTTTCTCAATAAAGTACTAACTGTTTGCTTGTATCCTCCACAGGGCAGGGGGAGCCCACTGCAGAACTGACTGTGATTCAGAAAATGTCCCACAGTGCCCATGCAATAACTGAGACAGCCAGGGAAGACTGCATAGCAGCTTCCTTGTCCCAACCAGGAAGAATCCTTTCAGTTTGACTGATTTTGGTATAAAGTAAAAAGCACAGAATCCTCATTACTTTGCTCAAAAAACGCTCACAAAAGCCAGAGGAAGCTTCAAGGGCAGGGAGAATGTCAGTGATATATATTATTTATGCAGATTTTTTTTCTTATACTTTCAGGCAATGATAATGCTATTCTTCATCTAATTGAAATAGACTTTAAAATTTGGAAATTACTTCTCCCTTCCAACAGTACTAAAGTAGTAAGACACAAAGTAGCTGTACCTTCATGTAGATAAACCCACTGATGGATTTAGTTATATATCTAATAAACAAAAGAGGATTTGACCCCAAGCAGTATGACATATTAAAACAAGGCAATCAAACCCTTGGATTTAATTTTTCACAGCTCTACTGATGAACTGAACAAACCAAGTGAAAGATATTAGTCTTATGCCTCAAAAGGACTGTTCTCCGATGCATCTGTCACAAAAAAATAACATCTGACAATTTTTTTTTTCCATTTTTGGCCCAATATAGCACCCATAATACATTTAAACCAGTGTTCCAACATGTCACTACTCTTTCTAGTTTATCTATTAATAAGGACTATGTTATGACAATCTTGTCATCCTCTACCAACAGCCTCATCTTGCCTGTTTCCTAAGTGGGCAGTTCTTGCAATCAATTGCAAGAGACAAAACTCAGCAGCAAAAGAACTCCTTCCCTCTTTCCACTGTCTTTCTTCAAACGTGGGAGGAATTTTCCTTATTCTGATATCCCCTCCAAGCACACAACAAAAGCCTAATTAAGAACATCTCTGACTCACAAGCAGCGCTATTAAGGCAACTCTCACATTTATGTCTTTCAGCATTACATCCATTACTACAAATTTCCACTCAGAAAACAGTAATAAATGTGTTACATAAATCCTGAAGTATTCGATATGCTTTGTTATCAGCATACTACTTTCACAGTCCAACAAAGCATTTCTGGATGTAGCTATAAGAAAGAGCATATTCACTCTGCCATGGATTGTAATGGAAATTTTCCAATATTTAAAGCACTATTTACCTGCCCTGCATGATGTTAATCCTATGTATCTAATGCATGGTAAAAACGAACACATGAGCTAAACAGGATGTTCTTTCTCCTTGCCAGGCCTATGGACACAGCATCATGAGGGAATTGCAGATGATGAGTCTATGTGTTGTCAGTAGAATCTGAATGTATTATATAAGTTTTTACTGGGGAGGTGATTGACACATGACAGGAACAAGGAGATGACCCCCTGTTCCTGTCATGATGTCCCCTCATAACCTATTATTGGCAGAAGAAGCATTTCTCAGTGACAAGATTAAACAAGAGAAGCTTTAATGTCTTCCTCATTTGCTCTGGGTTTCAATATACAGAGCATTTTATTGTTCAAACACTATACAACAATAAAAAAATAGAGCTATGAGGGGAGATCAGAGTGTTAACTCATTCTAAAAGGAACTGGGGTCCTACCGTGCAGTTCCTACCAGGTCCATCATGTCCTCTGATTTGTAATATCAGATTGCTACCTATAAATATAATGCTGATTTTTTGCAGGTCTTTGTGCAAAAGAACAGTAAAGGGATCTCTCTCAAGGTTCTTAGGATTCCCAGCAAAATTTTGCAACACTAGAGACTTTGTACAGCGGGCTTGCTGAAATACACATCACATGAGAATCCTGGCTCTTGTTAAATTAAGCAACACATATCTAGCCCTCAGGTTATGGAGGAACACTTGGAAAATGTGATGCAAATGCACCTCACTCCAAATATATTACGGAAAATTGTGCTTGTCTCTCTACACTGGATACGTGAATACAAATCAGTATGGGGTTCACATGGCAAGGTGAACCTTGGTGGTGGTGGTGATAAGCTACAGGGACAGCTTCTGTTGAAAACCTGCTATATCCACAAATGCCAGCTGGGTGCATGACAGACCCATGCTAGCTGAGGCTGAGCCCATCAGCAGCAGGGGTAGCACCTCTGGCTTCAAGTATTTAAGAAGCACAGAAAAAAATCCCACTGTGCAACAGCAGACAGAGAAAGAAGTCAGAATATGTGGGAGAAACAATGCTGCAGACAGCAAGTTCAGTGAAGGAGGAAGGGAAGAAGGTGCTTTAGGTGCCGCAGCAAAGACGCCCCTGCAGCCCACAGTGAAGACCATGGTGAGAGAGGCTATTTCCCTGTAGCCCATGGAGGTTCACAGAGGAGCTCAGATCCACCTGCAGAATATGGACAACCCCACACCAGAGCAGGCGGACGCCTAAAGGGGCTAAGAAGCCTGTGCATGAGCAGGACCCCAGTAGGATAGAGAGACCCATGGCAAGAGAAGTGCATGCTGAAGCTGATTTGCTAGCAGGACTTGTGACCCTGTGGAAGGGACACATGCTGAAGCCGTTTGTGAAGAACTTCAGCCAGTGTGAAGGATTCATGTTGGGCAAGTTCCTGATGGTCTGTCTCTCATGAGAGTGGTCCCATACTGGAGCAGTGGAAGAGTGTGAGGAGCTCTCCCCTGAGTAGAAAAGTGCCCAAGAGAAAATGTGTGATGAACTGATACCATCCCTGTTCCCTGTCTTGCTGTGCTGCTGGAGGAGAGGATGTAGAAGATTTGGGTTTTAAGTTGAGCCTGGGAAAACAGGAGGAGTGAGGGGAAAGTGTTTTAAAATCTAGTTTTATTTCTCATTATGCTTCTCTGATTTGATTGGCAATAAATTTAATTGATTTCTCCAAGTTAAATATGTTTTGCCCTGAAAACACTCTCCCCACAGAGTCATGTCTCCTTGTCCTTATCTCAATCCATAAGCTTTTGGTAATACTCTTCTCCCCTGTCCTCTTACAGAGGGGAGTGGCAGAGAGACTTTGTGGGCACCTGACTGGGGTCAACCCACTACAGCTGGATTAACTTTGTGTCTTACTGTATAAGACACACAAATGGGTAATAGACAAGACTCTGTTTGAGCCAAGTTCTAAAAGTGTACTTATTTCTAATTTTTTTCCTTTTTTTTTTTTTTTTTAATATTCCAAATGTCCTAGCTGCAAAGTTCATTTAGCCCTTATTCTCCAACCTTTGGTAAAACAGATGCATTGGTGTCTTTCTCATTTTCAGTGATTTGGTGAGCATGTGGCTCAAACTTTTACATGAAATGTAAAGTGCTTCTGGCTTATGAAAATATGCTTAACTGGCCACCTAATTTCTAACTGAGTCAGAATTCCAGAAAAATGTTGAAGCATCATCTGCTAGAAGGAATCTAATGGAACCTGAGCTGTTTTACCTGACCTATGGTAGATTAAGCCTCTAATAAAAAGCACACTCACAGAGGAAAAGAATTGGCAAAGAGCCTTCAAAGAGGCAACAGATGTGTTGATTGAGATGTATTTTGTTTTTCATAGTTCTCTAAAATTGATGTTAAATTCAGGAATGCTTAAAAACTTACTGATGGAAGCAGCTGGCAAGTGTGAAGAGTGGGATGTTGGATGATGAGGTGACTTAGCATGGGAATTGAGAGGAAAAAAAAAGAGAGACCAAAATGGAATCTGACAGAGCTTTAAACCTCTTACTTTGGAGAAAGAAAACTCAGAGAAAATGAGATGTGAAAGAAAAAGGAGGGAGAAATAAAAGGGGACATAGGGCTGATGAAAGAGAGCACATCAGAGAATACTCCTTTTCCTTCCTGTAGGATGAACTGTGAGCAATGCAGCTCACATCTGTCAATGGCCTGAACTCCAAGGGCAATTTGAGTTCAGAATTATTGCTAATCAATTAATTTCCTTTCTACTCATTTGCTGTACAGAAAAGTTGACTCTCTTTATTACAGAAAGCTCATACATAAGAACTAGCAGATATACATGTACAGAGTTAGCTACAGAAAAGCACTCGAGAGCCATGCTTTTTCCACAGGGATCTAAATATCTGTCATACAGTGCTGTAACAGATTGGATATTCTCATGATGAAAGAAAATAGAAAAAGAAAACCTTAGACTGCTAAGGTTTTCCCAAAGATATTGTCAATCAAATTCACTGAAACAGCTAACTTAAAAAACCCCACCACAGGTGTTGTGTCTTTAGATTCATGATAGTTAAAGCTAATTTAAACTATGCTTATGCAGAAGAACAGGTACAGAAAGTCAGCTTTTCTAGTTCTTCTCCTTCCACAAGTCACCTTTTGCTACTTCCCAAAACAGAAAGCAGTTCAGTACTAACAAATGCCCTCAGCACTCACTGAAGGTTGGCTTTCAAAATATGTGTGAAGACTTCATATAAGAATTAATGTGTGCAGGAAAAAACCCGCTTCTAACATTTCCTAAAACTGTAAGTTTTTCAAGAAAAATACTTGTTAAACTCTATGCTATGTATCTGTATCTGAGAGAGAAAATAGAACAAAAAAAAAACCCCAAAAAAGCAGCTCTGAATTATTTTTTCTTCTTCAGAACAAAGATCAAGTAAAACACTTCTTCAGGATCCAAACAACTTTCTCCCTACTCCAGAAAGTAAATCAGGCAATGAAAACAGAGACAAAGCAACTCTTGGAATGATTGTAGATTTAAATTTTCTCTTATTTTTCCAGTGCTGTATCTGCTTTCCATTTAGCACTGACCCTATCTTCACACCAGTGGTACTACCTGTGGATATCCTAAGGCATCAGCTAAGTTCTCCTAACACTGACAGCACAAAACTCTTCTAGAAACCTGTGCACAGCACAAGGAGGATTGGGTCCAACCAAAATCTGTGGGGAGCCAAAAGAACGACAAGGAGACTGCCTGCAGCACAAAGGACAACTATTTGTACAACTTAATGCTTTAAATGCATAGCCACACGAGGATAAGATCTATCTTTGGTTACAGCTCTACACTTACGCCAGAGAACAGAGACACACATAAAATCCAGGAGAATTTGGCTCAGTTCACTTACAGTAGAGATAAAAAAAGAAACCTTAATTGTCCGTGTCCAATCTGGAAAGACACAAAATGTTCTAGCAATTGTAAAAAAATAACCTCTAAAACTTCATTCCATTTATTGTTTTGTTTATTAACAAGTCAAGAGATGGCAGACACTTTAAAAAAACCTTTCCTTAAAAATTCAGGTCATAGCCCATTATCCCAAAACGTTTCTGTCCTCCTTGCTTTGCCAGCACCTCTGCTCATATTCAAACACTACATAATTCATTTTAACGTAGCCTTATCAGGTTGCTGAATAAGAATGTGAAAGTCAGCTGGCTGTAAGTTAAAAAAAAATATTCAGTGCCTTCTTATTGCTGCTGTCACTGATTTAGCTGTTCCCATGGTAAACTTAAATATCACCACAGGAAGCTGTATCATCTATCAATTCACAAGTTAAAAAGTGTGGTGGATGGAGATTTCATTTAACAGATCCCAGAACTGTCTGGTTGAAGGATGTCGCAGTTGAAAGCTGGAGACTGAATTTCTTTTTTTTTTTTTTTCTTTTTTAAAACAACCCTGTATAATCTCAAGAATAAGACATATGGCAGCATTTCCAAGTTGGTTTCAAAGAGATTTTGATTTCCCACTCACTTTCTCTCAGTGTGAATTACCTAAGAAGGTGTCAGAAGTTCCTCGAGAAAATCCTTTTAACACTGTTTGTCTTTAGAAAAAGAACCTCTAGAGAGAAGCTCCTTTAAAAAAATATAACAAACCAAAAAAACAAAACCTAAAACAATTTTGCCTGTTCTACGGCTGGAGCCTCTAACTTGACTCTCCATGACACATCACAGCAGTCATGAATTAATTTATTATAATAATTTTAATTCAGAAAAAATGTGCTTCTTCTTGAGAAGACATCCTAAGAAAGAGATTATCCCACACACTAAAAAGAGATTTTTACCATCAGAAATCTCATAAGAGCTAATGTACCCTATGAAACCTCTTCCTTTAGTAACTATCTATTGAAAATCAAAAATCTATTTACATGTTGAAAAGACTTCTCTAAATGGTTTTTAAATAAAAAATTACCTTTGCCATTAGTATACAGTAGCTAAATAAAAATATTGAATGCATTTTAAGAAATATAAATGAGGGTGGAAAAAAAAGTAATTTAAACTAAATAAAACCACATTTATAATCTGACCTTTTCTTTATTCCACTTCTGGAAAACCATAACAATAAGATTTTAACAAAGAGAAAAAGCATATAAAGATGTTTTTTAACAAGTAGAAAAGAAATGCAAGGAAATGGAAACACAGCATTTCAAGATTTGAGCACTCCAAAAATATCTTAAAAAAAAAAAAAAAGGTCTTCACTCTGAATCCTCAAGGTTTTTTAAAGTTCCCAATACCCCTTCCAACACATGAAACCAAATCTTACTTTTTGATGTCTTTGGAACACCCCATAATCTGAAAATTTGATATCACACAGTGAACCTAAACCAGCCAATTGCCAATTACCAATTTTGTCATCCTGTATTTTTGGAACCACTACAACAAACTTATGCTAGAAAATACAGATTTTCTAGGATACAGTGAAATTGTCTGAACTCAGCTGCATTAAAAGTGTCTTAAATACTATATCCAAACCCAGAGGTACACAGAATAGCTGCCTCTATTTGGGAACTTAGACCACGATGTCCATATTGTGGAATCAGTTTGCTTCCTCTCCCACATGCAAGAACACCATCTTAGTATAGACAATGTCCCTTGTTCCATGGTGGGGAAAAAGTCACAGAAATAGGCCAAGAAAATTAGATGTCACTAAGTGATTTTCAGTCAGCCCACACAGAACATTAGGGGGAAGAAAGCATTCCTCTGTGCAAGCATTAGCACTATTATTAGCAGCATCTAGACTTATTTAAAATGCCTATTCCTGTATCTCTTCCAGCAAGCGACACAGATTACACTTGTCCCTTAGATGCAAAGACAGACACCAAATCATGAATATGATCCTCCCTCTGCATTGTATTTATCTTTACCAGAAGGAAGGAAAGCAGGACAGAAAGTTTTCCTGGAAACCAAGGGCAAAAATAAATCTTAGTTTAAGAGAAGCCAATTGAAACATTAGGATTATTGTGCCAGAGCTGTGGTTTTGATGAAAATGAATTGTAAATTATTTAAAAATAAGTAGAAAGCTGCATCACAAATCAAAAAGTAGTAAGATCCCAGTTTGAGTATGGAGAGATCAGCAAATCATTGCTGTCTGCCATCAGCAATGCAGAAGTTGTGTGGTTCTACCATTGCACCAGAAGCATGTTTTGAATCACCATCAAAATAAACTGACCTGGGCATTTACAAGTTTTTTTAACTAATAGGACAATCACTAGATGCAAGGAGCAGTTGCCTTCTGACCAGTGAAGACCCCTAGTTTTAGCTGTGTCCCATTTTCCCCTTCCTTTTATTCCCACAAATGTGCAGCTTCCTGCTGACACTAAGAACATCATCTGTCTGGTCATATGTGCAGCAAGGGGGTGAACTCCTATTAATTACTGTATTACTGGAATACTCCTGATAAGTTATCCTTTTTAACATGCTGTTATACCACTGGTCCTAACATAGGAACTCTTTCAACCCATCACTCATTTCTTTAAGGGGCACTACCTCTAAAACAGCTGTTTCCCCCTCAGACACAAACTGCATACATGCTAAAACACATGGTCTTGGTCAGGGACCAACTTTGATAAACTGCCAGGAATTTTGAGTTACACTGATGTAAACTTACACAAAAGTAATCTGTCTCTGCACATATAAAATAAAGAAATGGTTCTCAGAAGAACAGTTCTTTGGAACAGGTTTTTAAGGTGCTTTATAGCTTATGAATAACAAAATTAAAGCACAAATCTCTCAGCAAGCATGAGACTTCTTTAAGAAATTAAAGTAGACATTCTCCTATTTAAAATGAAGTAGCAGGTTATACTAGACTACACCAAAAATTATTCATTTGTTAATTTAAAAAAATTTATCTTTTTATTTACATGCAGTGGTGTTATTCTTTCATGTAAGCCTAACTTCTGAGAAATAAAATTTCTTGTACAACCAATTTTTTTTCTACCACCAGTTCTCCCTTTTCCTCCATCTCTGGGTCTTGGAAGAACAAAACTTAGAAACTGATTTCTAAAAAACTATTTATAAAACCCCACTTATAAAATCTGTGATTTTACTTCCACTGAGTTGGCCATGATCGCCCACTTCTCTTCCTCCTTTCCTATCTAGGGCTAAGAAAACACTCTGTATCAAAACAGACAAGATTTTCAGATACAATTTACAATGCAATAGATAGGCAGGCAGATAAATCAGACAACTTTTTAAATTTAGTGATTATGGTTTACTGTGAAAGGAGATACTTTTCCTGAGAGGAGTTCAGGATTTTCTGGCTTATTTTTGGTTATCACATCTTTCTAGCAGATCATGATTCATTCACTAGTCTTCAAGGAAGACCAGTGCACATGAGTATTTTTAAGCACAATGCTTGCATAGTTTAAAACTCGTTTGCAGCAGTAAGATTAGATCTCAAATGAAGGCTCAGCACTTCTGCCCATGTATTACGTACAAGGGGCTGGGGAGCCCTGCAGCCCGGGCTGGACTCCAGTCCTGCAGAAACCCAGCTGCAAAGCAGCACATGCTGTGGAGATCTCCCCAGACCAGAGCTAATGTTCCTAAATGGAGCCTTCAGCACAGGGATGTGGATGTTTTATGCAGTGAAGTACAGTATTAGAAAGTATTTAAAAAATATTTTTATTGAACATACATACTACATGGCATGTTTTTCTGGGCACATACAGATACATACACAGTCAAATCTAATGTCAGAAGAGATGTAAACAGTTCTGCTGTGCCCTCCTCTCCCTGTGCAATTTATGATCACACATGATCTGGGAAATTTGGAAGATTGCAGAATAAAGCATATTTACCAGCACACGGACTCTCTCTCATAAACTTTACTAATGCAAATTCTCTTCTGCAAGTGTGACACAACTTTCATTGCCACATTTAACCTGGTCTCTTAAACACAGGTGTAACTATTGGGCCTCTTGTATGAAACCATAACCAAATTTCCTAAGAGGTAGCATCATGTAGAATTGTCTTGTTTTCCCTGTTGCAGAAAATATTCCTCTTAGTGCTTGAGGTTTTTCAAGACTATTCAGTTTAGTGACAGTCCATGAATCAGTGCTCTGCTTCCAATTGTTGCTGAATTACTAAGAATTGGAAGTAACATTTAGAAATTTCAAGAAAAGAACTTCTGAGAAAGGCAATTCCTAGGAAACAAGCCTGTCTAAATACTAAAGAAATATGTTAATGTTTAAAATTATAAAAGATCATAATAATCAAAGTCAATTATTAAAGGAGCTATAAAAATTCTGAGCATTCTGAAAATAAGAAGATTCATAATCAAGATAACCAAACCCTTGAACACAGCCATTCAAACATCCCATTATTCCAGGCTCCAAGCTGAACAAACCTTTCAGTCCTAAGTCTAAAACCCATAAATATTCCATAAACTTTAAAATGCCTGAAGACTTTAAGATATGATCCAACATATAATTAGAAATTTCAGGAGCTCACTTTGCCTTGTGACAGTAATCTAGAATGATGATGTATTTTATCATAACCATAAGCTGCACAGTGTGTTATTTTTTAAACTCATGCTACTTGTTCTAAGTAGCTCCAAAATGCTACCCTCAGACACTCACATAAATTAATGTATGGTCAGCATGGAAAGCTAACAGGAATTGTTTTTCCAGAAAAACATTCAAGGTAACTTTCAATTATATAAGTGTCAATTGCCATACTTTAAAAAATTATTTGATGGATACAAGATTTCAATTATTTGGGTTTTTTCCACCCGGTCATAAATAACCTGCCAAACTGCCTTCAAGGAATGCTATAATTTACATGGAGAGACAACCTGAGAAACAATCAGAGAAGAATGATATGTAAAATATTAAACAAATTTTAAACTAATAAAAGAAGCTTAGTTTAAGATGTTGTTATACAGACACATGACACTACAAGCTGTTACTAGTTTCGCTGTTGTCCTTTCACCTTGTTTAATGGGTTCCCTTTAGAGAGTGAACTGAACATAGAGTTTGCTTCTCAAATA
Organism: Ploceus nigricollis; assembly: GCA_013399945.1. Lineage (NCBI taxonomy): Eukaryota > Metazoa > Chordata > Aves > Passeriformes > Ploceidae > Ploceus > Ploceus nigricollis. The sequence goes on from VXBC01005828.1 coordinate 47,788, forward strand.
GGGACTCCAGAATGAAAAAATACATTACTGTGCTGAGAAAGCTCACATCCACAAAGCATTAATGAGCATGTTATTTGTTTCAGGTGAATGCACTACCTTGTCCTTTCGGCAGAACTTACTTAAAGATTCTCTGAAGACTTGCTCCTGAACAGTTCTATGACCTAGTTTAAAGAAAATGTAAAAGGACTGTATTTTTGGCTCTTTAAATCAAGTTTTTTTGCATTTCCAAACTTTGCTGAATCGTTTTGGCTGTGGTGCCTGTCCTTATCTGCCCAAGCAATACTCAGCAGTATGGAATTTGCTTCCAGTGTACACTGAAAGTGCTAGCACTTTGCGAAAACCATTATTTCTTTAACAAAGCATCTTTCATTGTATTTTACAAAACAGTTTTGAAACCTTTCGATATGTACACACAATGTCCATCTGCACAGCAGAAATGTACTCAAATGCATCCAAGAAAATCTTCAGAGGGTGTGTGGGTCTATCAAAACATAACCTAAAAACATCCTACAACAGAACTCTGTTGATTAATACATGAATATAAGACCTAGTGCTTCAAGCATCAAGGAATGGGCAATCAACTGCTAAGACTGTTTGTCTAAGAAGGTTTTTCTGAAGGTTTCAAAATCTGCAAAATCAATTAAAAGAATCAGGTTTTATTACTGAACATATTACTCAGTTCATACTGAACTACATTAACAGTAGAAGGGAGATGACTGAACCTCAGACGTAGCGCTCAATAGCATTAATAAAAAAAGAGCTAAGTGATTTAATTACACCTTTCAAATCTGCCTGCTCACATAGACCCCATACTTCAACATTCAAACTCAGTTTCATCCCTTCTACTAAAAATATCTTTTATTACAGGGGAGTAAAAGTAAAAAGCTTATTCAGAACAAAAATTATAATTTCAGACAATGCATGGTGTGAAATGACATGTACCTTCCCATGTTAATGAGTATTTCAGTAGCAGCACGGCTTACGTAATAATCACGGGGTTTATGGCAGCTGGTTATTTTGACAAGAAATCTGAAGGAGTTGTGTGAAAATAGCATGGAAAAAAGGAAAGAAAAGCAGTAGGTCTGACAAGTAGATACCCTTGTAAAAAACATGCCAAGTCTGCTCTTTGTAGCTTAGTTTTCATATTGAAGGTCCAATTTTGAATCCTATGAATAGATTAAAAAGGAATTTGCAGCAAAAATCTTAAGGAACCCATCTGCAAACATGTTTCTACAAATCTCTCCACTGAAATGGAAATTGTTGAATAGACAGTGGGCATACTCCCATATTTTTCAGCAAAGACTAACTTTTTAATACATTGAATGAATGGGGAAAACAAACAAGGTTTAATCAGTACAGTTCAACTGTGGTTTTGGGCATTTTAATTTCAGTTCTGATAACAAAACGTAGGGCCTAATAGTGTTCTCAAACATCAAAGGAAGACCTTTATTACCTCTTTTCAACAGGGGAAAAGGCTAAGGCAAAATTATATAATTTACAGTAAATCCCAGCAGATGAAACGACAATTTTACTAAATGAAATGATTTTTTTTTTTTCCTTAAATAGGTAATTTGAAGTTTAACCTTTACAAATGCTTAAGTTAAAGTCTGGCCAGCAAAAGCAAAACAATCGTGATAGTTCATGGTTTGTTTTCATGGAAGCCACAGCAGCGCACCCTCGTTAAAATGGTCTCTGATCCTGAGCAGCACAACCACACGGTGGCAGAAGAAGCAATAGCTTGCTCAGGAGCTGCATTGCTCTGGGGAGGCCATGCAACCTGGCGGGTTTGCACAATAAATTATTTGCCCCTAATAACGACGATGAAAAACGGATCGGTTCAGGGTAACTCAGCCCTCAGGGCTGATAAAGGTACGTGTCTTCCCAGAGCATTCTAGCTGCTGCAAATTGAATTGCTGCTTTATAGATTGAAAGCTTGTACAACTGGAAACTTCAATTTAAAATAAGATCAGATTATTTGATATCTAATTGTTAATAAAGTTTCAGGAAAAAAACCCTCCAAACAATTTTTTTTGATGCCAGATTCAGCTTGCAAATTTGGAAAGATCTGATTTGAAAACACATTAAAAATAACAGCATTTATTGAAAATTTTATATACCCATCCATAATTTTAAGATATTCTTTTTATCACTATTGAAACAGATCACTAATTATTTTACTAGATTAGTAAATAGAGCTTCAACTACCAGTCCGTTTTAGTTTCCTCTCCTCTGTTTCATACTATAGTAAGACCATGGCAGACCAGGATGCATTTCACCATGCACAAGTCAGGATGGCTTGTGCTCCTCAGTGTCACCAGCCTGGGCAGAGCAGAGGCTGGAGAGACACAGACATTCCTTGCCCTGCCCCAGCACTGCTGCCCCAGCACAGCTCAGCACCACAGCCCTGACACAAACGCCTGCACAGTGAGGAAACGACTCCCTCTCCTTGACTTGTGCACAATCCTGCCACAACAATGACAAACAATTAACCTGCTAACCCAAAAGGATGATTCCTGAATGAGCCTGAAAGCTTTAGCAGCTTATTGCACTCGAGTGAAACCAGGCAGTAAATCTACTGAATCAAAGCTTCAGAGAATACCTCCTGCAAAATACCCAAAATACGTATATATGTATCTCATCAATTTAAAAAAAATAGTGTGTTTGGCAACTAAACCCAAGAATCCAATTAAATTGACCTCTCAGTCTTTTTATACAGCTCACTAAATGTAGCTCCTAATGTTTACACCTTTAAATAATTGCACATAATGCTTTTGCCTCTCAAGAGAGATTTTTCTGCTCCTCAGTGTTTTCTGACAAAAATCAAAATGCCCTCAGCTAGACTGCAGGAAAATAAAAGAATGATTGATGACAGATGTAGATCCCAGAATGCATTATGTTAATGATGATTTGTTATATTCATAGATACTAGTCTGTGGCAAAATGATAATCATTGGAAGATTCCAGGTGTGTGTAAAAGGGGACAAAAAGACAGCATGAAGCTCCCCTCTTACAGGGAATGAAAAGTGTATTTACACAGGCATTTAATCACAAATTAAATGTGTCTTTGGGAAGCAAATCTCCTGATCATCCCTATCTACCACGCTTTGCTTCACATAATCAAATGGTCTCACAGAGCACAAACCAGACTCTTTTCCAGCAAAACTAAGGTAGACGAGCTTCTCTAAAGTAAAACCCTCAAAACACACATAGTGTTGACACTGGATCCTCCAGCATTGAAGCCTTGACTTACAAGTCCAACCCCATGGTGCTGGACGCTGTGCTAATGCAGATCCACCAGACTCTGGGACATATTTTGCGAATCAAAAATACAAAACAGTAGCACTGTTGCCATCACAAATTATTTTAATGCTTTCTCTTACGTGAATATTTCATTGTTTCTATCACGGTACATCTCATTATTTATAGTATATTAATGTACAAGTCTACTTAAAAACCAGAGGACAAAAAGTTTGTGCAAAACATTAATAAATACCTTTTAAATTAACACCGTTTAGTTATTTGAATACCCATGGCTGGTTACTGATTTCAGCAAGCTTAGTGATAAAAGTATGTATTAACCCACCTGAAAAATTACTAAAAATAGTTCGGGAAATATAATTTTCTTTTCTTTCCACAAATCAGAACTACTACAAAATACTCAGGAGCAAAAAGCTACAATGGGAATCAATTATAAATGCTTTTGGAGAGCATATATGCATCATCAGTGTCTGAGCGACAAAATGTTCACATTGGCAAATGGCTCTTAAGCTAGGTTCTGAGATATACAGTTAAACAAAATGTTAATGTTTTTCTTGCTGTGATTTTCTTTCAAGAAAATTAAAATATGAATAAAAGAAATATGCAACATCTAAAACATGAATTCAACAAAACCAAAGCAAAAGGAAAACATTTATAATAAATAGCTTTTCTGTTCTGCTCAGCAGACATAGCCATAGCATAATTTATTCATTACCAACTTCCCACTGTGCATGATTAATTTCTGGTTGACTGGTGTCACTTATAAGAGGAACAAAAGTTTAAATTTGTAGAAGATGAAGGGGTTTTTAATTGACTTTTCAAATTTAAAAATCAATTTTAATTGATTTTTAGCATTTTCAACAAAAATTTGGATTATAACGATCCTTATGGAAAACATCTCTCCTTACTAGATTATACAAAGAAATGCAATACTTGAGCTTCTCTTTAGCTTTAATACCCTCAACTCACTGCTATTTGCTTATACATCAACATTGCATCCAGGACTGAGGTGGCATTGCACCCCAACCACACACGTGCATTAATAATTTAGCCTGGAAAAGACCTTGAAAGGTCATCTGGCTGGGAGCCCATTCAAAACAGGACTAACCTCAAAGTCAGTCAGAGCTCATAGCACTCATCTGTGTAGGTCTCTGTTTCCCGTTTGCAGCCTTATGACATACATCTGAATAATTCACAAGGTCTCAGATTTCTCTAGCCACTGTACTAGAATAACAACTGCACATAATTTGTAACTTGTGAAATATTTTGCTAATGTTTATACATCCCTTTGAAACCTTGCAACTAATATAAAAGCAAAAAGTATGTGAACAGAGGAAAACAGGAAATTTTAATTTGAGAACAGTAATTGAAGAAGCATTTAGATAGTCAGATGTATTCTCTAACTGAAAACGTTAGGGAAAAAGAAAAGTTATCTTAGATCCAAATTCCATGAAATCATATGACTAGAAAGCCAACTGCTGAACAGCAGCAATCCAAGCAATGTTAGTAACTGGTCACAGAGAGCTGTTTTGTATCCAAATCCATAGAAAAAAGCCCCACTGAAATTTTTGTCACAAAGTCATTTTAGACCATTTTAAGTCCATGCTGCCAGTAAAAGAAATAATCCTCTCCCTTGTCAATTCTGCTGGAGCATCACCTCTGTCTCTTGGCGCTGCTGCCTGACAGGTTCAGTCAGGGCATCAACATGCTGAAAATCAGTGCAAGAAGGTCGAAGGAGAGAACCAACTTATGCCAGTTTACAGTACACATCTAAACAGAGACTCATTTTCATTTCCCAGAACAATTCAACATTAGGCTGCATGCTATTTTTTAGAATTTGTGACTTCCAACAGGAAGCATAAGGCTGTACATTCTCAAGATTCTCCAAAAGACACTGCCAATATGCCCTTTGAAAAAGGATGTACTGAGATGAACATCAAGAAAATTAATATCATATTAATATTAATTACAGTATTAATTAGAGATGCAATTACAGGTACATCACTTTTACATAATTAAATGCTCTTACATTTGCATAGCCTCTTTCATATTTGACCATCTCTAGCTAATTTAACATCTGTTACGCTGATGTCCCACTGTTTCCTTTTCCTCCAACAGAGCCCTGGAAAATCAAGATCCCCTTTGAGACTAACAGGTTATGATATTTGAGGTAATGGTTGGGGTGGCTCTTGCTGAAAAGCTGCATTTCCCAGCTCTGCTTTTCCTACCCTGCAGAGAGAGGAGGAATACTGCTTTTTCAGATCACACCTAGTTTTTTCACCCTTCCAAAGGGAGGAAAACCTTGGCTTATCTGCCTCAGGATGGCAAAACGTAGTTTTGCACACGCTCCTGAGAAGATTTGAGCTAAACTAGAGTTAAATTTTACGAAGTCCTATCTGCCAGCACTCAGCTCTAAAGTCAAGAAAACCCAATGTTGCCCTCCAGGTATCCAGCAAGAGCAGAAGCACTGCAACCTAAATCCTAAAGAAAACCAGGACCCTGCTATACATTATTTATATCTGGTGACATCTGGTTGGACTAGTATCAGAGTATAGATTTTAAACTTACTTGCACAAATTAAAGGAAAACAGTCTCAAACTGGAAACTTCATATAATAGCCTGCATTATCAAACAGCCCCTTCCTGGCCTCAGTGCCCAAGCTGTTAAACTGCTGTTTTATAGCAATATGGGAGAACTGCTTCAACTGCTTTTGATGCCTCTAAAAATGTTCTTTCAGCACTCCTGAAAGCCATGACTGTAACCTTCCTGAGGTAAGGAAATTTCTGAGACACACTGATGAAATTGGGAGAGAATCTATCCTGTAAACTTGAATGAATTACTTTTACCAGACAAAAAAATTTCAGTAATAGAAAATAATTTTGATCCAATTTCTTTCCTTACAGCATTCTGACTCTTAGGGACAGATCCATATCTTCACACCAATTTGGAAAAAAAAGTTATGCAAAGCAGCAGTTCCCAGAAATCCTTTATTGTTTCAGTGGATTCAAACAACTCCAGACAAAAGAAAAGCTGGATTTGCTCTGCGTTGTGAGTGAGAAAGGCTTGCTTAAAGTGACACAGAGAAGGAAAAATGCTACAGTTTGATGAATGATTTCTACCTATAGACTGCACTGGTAATTGCCATTCAGGAGCTCTGTATCAGAGTGTTAGAAACAACTTCTCCACCCTGTGCTAGGGAACTAGCACAGCTTGCAAGTTTGGGCCAACTCCTTCTGTTTTCCATCTTCCAATCCCTTTACAATTTCCCACCCCCCTGCTGCATCACATTCCGCACGTCTATCCCAAGACACCAGCCAAAAACAGAGGACAGAGTGCCAACACTGAAAGCTTGAAAGCTAGCAGAGCACAGCAGTTTTATCTACAAATGGGGCTTCTGCCTCTCAGAACATTCATGCCTGGATTCCTCCCTCTGCTTTTGAGCCACGGCTCTTTTTGTTCCTTCATTCACTCCAATTTGATGCATTTTTTCACACCACTTCTGGTGCACAGAACAGCAGCTCAAATGTGGCCCAGATTCTGAGGACCTAAATGCTAGTTAAATCTCTAGGATACTTGGCTTCTAAAGTCAAGGCACCTCTGAAGGTAGAAAGCCAGACCAAGGAAACACTTGGCAAAGGAATGTGAATGAAATGAGATGGCTTGACTTGAATGTTCTCCCCTTGTTCAAAAAGATGGTGTATTTCCTATTTATTCCAGAAATGCAGAGCTGAACTGCTCTGTTTACTGCAGCCCTCCAGTGCTGTTAGACTGCAAATTGTTTGGGGAAACCAATAATGGAAAAGTTTATTACAATATCCTGCAGACATTCATAGAATATTTCAGTTAACATTATCTTTGTTTACTTGCCATATTTGCTATTGCAGACTGCTACTGGAGGACAGGAATTTTCTTTCTTTTAAAACTAAGAGACATTTCATTTGGCAATTTCCACCCTTTCTGCCACATGACATACTCCATGGCATAAATATTAAGTATGACAGGAGACTCTGGAGGGAGAGGCATGGCTGGAACCAGCCTACCCCACCTGCCTCACTCCAAAGCACAGAGGCAGAATAGTCAGGAACCAAAATCACCACCTTGGTCATAAACTTTCTTTCTTAATGCCCATGCCCACCACCCAAGCAGCACATTCTCATGATTCTTTAAAGCGTTTTTTCCAAATACAAGAGTGAGCTGTGACTGCTGTCACTCTGTCACAAATGGTCGGCTCATTTTTCTGATATGCTATATATGAACTAGTTCGTGAAGAAGTTGAGGTCCTGTGTACTGTCAGAACAGGAACTGGGGCCTTTGCTTTCTCAACACTCCCAAATCCAGTTTTTGGATCAAAGCAGATAGGACAGGTGCTGTCACAACAGCCTTTTGAAAAAGGGTAGCGAGAACTTACTTGCTATGCAATAAGCATAGCAAAACCCCCCTACACACTTACCAGAAAGAATACATTATTTTTTGAATTATATCCTTGAAGAAGCACTATTCGTGTTTCTAAAAGTTCTCCTTTCCCTTTGTCTATGTTCACCTGTTTGAATTTGGCAGCTACACTCTCACTCTTGACCTCAGATTGTCCTTCTGTGCTTGATATTTTTGTGACTGCAAATACACTGAAGTTTACAACTGTTCTAACGCAGTTTCAATTTAAATCACCCTGATGATGCATCTTTCCTTATATTAGTATTACTGCTAATACCTGCAGAATTCTCAGAATAAGTTAGTGAAAATAGTGCCATAGGTTAGCAAAAATAGTGCCTTCAATAGCAGTATACGTTTATGTCCCCTTACATTTATTTTACAGAAGCAACTATTATTTTTACAGGTTCTTTGTGAGGGGCAAGAGCCTTTCTTGAAGAATCAAAATGTTAACCAGGTGTGCACTATGAATGCCTCTTTGGCCCAAAAAAGCCCATAATGGACAAAAAGTACCAAAAAACAAGCAGAAAGACTAACCAGGACAGGTGGTCCCAACACTTCTTGTGCCTGAGTGCTCTGTGACAGATTTTTGTTGTTTGTTTATGTCCAGACTGAGAACAGAAAAAAAAAATGGAAATACACAAGTTTTCTAAAATTAATATGCCTTGGTTCCAGCAGCAATCAGAGCAATTGAAGCTGCTCCTTGTCTTGTCTAGGAGTTGGATGAGGTATTCTGTTATTTGTAAATGACTATATAATACCTTGAAAGAGCTTTCAAATCACTATCGATATACTAAATACAGTTCATGAACTTGCTTTGTATCAGTACAAAGAATACAGTTCAAGCCCATTCAGCCAACACACATACAAGATACCCTACATTATACATGTTAATGATTCATCCACAGCCTGCTCATCTAATGGAATAATTTGCAAAGCAACACACAGGCTAAACATTTGCACATGCTCCCTCTCATTTTTAATAGTAAAAGATGGAATTCAAATTAATTCCTAAAATAATTAATTAGAATTAATTTCATAAAAAAGATGTACTGACTCCATGAGGTATTATTGGATCTTTTATGTCTTTAGTCTTTGAGAGACTGACTAACATGCACAGAGCTCTGTACTACCATAACTAGACCATCTTGGCTCCTCTGAGTTCATTGAAGGCTCATTCAGAAATCTTTCAGAGATATGAGGAGGGCTGGGACCATTATGGTGAGATTACTTATTTATTCCAAGAAGCAAATACCCATTACATGTACTGCTCCTCCTCCTCGTCCCATAGCTGCTCCTCATAGAAAACCAAATTCTTCTTCCAGTGTTTCTCAGTTTGTTCTATCCCCACTTCTGTTAAAAGCCCCATTATGCTCACGCACAGAGGTATTGCTGTCAAAAACTCTTTGTAATCAGTATTAGTATTCCTTACTTACCTGAATTTAAGGAGAACTTATTGGCTCAGGTTTCATGAGAACTCCCACAAAAGCTATCAAATCAACCTTCCCTGCTCACACCTGGCAAGAAAACCACTCATTTCAGGAGATTCAAATTCAGCCATGGGAAACAGCAGTTCCAGGAGGCCCTCCTGGTGCTCTGCACACCTGGGTACCAGGCTCACAATCCAAGGAAGACCCATGATTCACCAAAGTTTTTACATGCTTAAATCCTTTTGTTTTCAGTGGTGCCTGGTTTCCAGGATGCCCCCTGAGCCTAAACAGAAGTGATTCAGGTGAACAGCTGCTCTGTGGGTGACTTCAGGCAGTTGCAGGGGCTGTGCCATCCCGCTCAGGCTGGAGAGTGTCACATGAACCACAGCATTCCCACGGTGACATGCACAACTACTGCTGCCACCCAGCCCTCCCACAGTGCTACCACAAAATAAGCAGATGAGCAAAGTGCTATCTTCTATTCAAGCAAAGCAAAGTATAGTTCCTCCTTTAGGCAGACCAGGAATTGTTCTGAGATAGTTTCTACAATGTAAGGGCAGAATTAAGAAGCAAAATGAAAAGGGAAGGATGGCTCAGCGGTTTACCAACCTAATGGGAAAAAAGAGGACATAGTAGGCACAAGATTTTCAAAAAATCTGTTAGTATCTATATTTGTAACTTGTAATATTCCATTTAAATTACCAGCAATAACAATAATAATACTTGTGTAGCAATTATACTTTATGCAAATGTTGGGCTCTTTCTGCTAGTGGATAGCCTAAACTTAGCCTCAGCTGGAAACACGGTCATACAGCAGGAGAATGAGACTCTCAGGTCTCATTACAGAAGACTTCTGATTACTAACAAACAACAGTGCTTGCCCCTTTGTGTGATTTCGTTTCTTTGCTCCTGATCTTCCATAAAGATTATCTGCAAGTCTACGGGATCTTATATATAAAGGTATTCTTATTAGGCTTGCCTATGTAGTGACTGCTGTTCCTCTGCTTTAGAGCTGCCACAAATGAAACCCTCTACAGCAAGCACAGTGACCACAGATTAGGATAATGGTGAAAAAAAAACCCTTTGCACTTATTTTCTTCTTAAAACCCAGGTCAGAGAGGACCTATGAGAAGGAAAGTTCTCGCAGAGGTTGCCACTGACAGCCAAGGAGGCAGCTGCTCCCACAGCCTGCATGGAACCCCTTTCAAATGCAAAGCAATGATATGAGGCAAAAACCCATTCACCACTCCTTGAAACCAGTCAGTTCACATTGTCTCTGTCACTTCTTCCTCCTCACAGGAAGGACTTCTCAAATTCTTCGCCTCGTTCCATCATGGGTCCCTTCCACAGAGTCACAAAGTCATGCCAGCAAACTTGGGCTTCCCTTAACATAGGTCCACAGGTCTTGCCAGGAGCCAACTCCAGTGTGGGCTTCCCAAGCAGTTATAGCCTCTTTTGGGCATCTACCTGCTCCACCATGTACCTCCCTAGGCTGCAGGGGGTCAGCCTGCCCTGCCATGGTCTTCGCCTTGGGCTGCAGGGGAATCTCTACTCCAGAGCACATTGTGCTCCTCCTTCTGCAATGACCTTGGTGTCTGCAGAGTTGTTCCTCTCACATATTTGCATGCTCCTCTCCACCTTCAAATTTTTCCCCTTCCTAAATAGGTTATCCCAGAGGCACTGCCACCATCATAGTGAGCCATGGGCCCAGCCTTGGCCAATAGTGGGCCTGTCTTTGTGCTGGCTGGAATTGGCTCTATTGGACATAAGAGAGGCTTCCAGCATCTTCTCGCAGAAGCTGCCCTTATAGGTCTCCTACTACCAAAATCTTGTCATGCATACACAATCCAAAGCTTTAATTACACATCTGATCTGCTGCCAGATCCTGCATAATACCAAGGGAATCCTTGTGCTGAAGATACAACCACTATAACTTTGGAAAAATGCTTCTAAAGAACACAGCTGTGAAAATGTCTGCATTGAGGCCCATGTTTATGTGATGCTTCTTTCAGTTTGGAATTTTGTACAGAAGTCAAGCTTTGTCTTAAAAAAAAAAACCAAGCCCTTAATTATTATGCATGTATTATGCATGTATGTTCTTCATATGTGGGCTGCTTTCTTCAAGCAGCCTCCCAAATAAGCCACTGCACATTCCTCCTAAAAACCAGGACACTTATCTCATATGCACATTTTTTTCATCAAATTAGTTTTCATGACTGTGAGCAATGGTATTATTTGCTTAACTCAAGGTATGTTTCATAAGTAATCTTTCAATATTCCACTTTCAAGCCTGTCAATTCATACTTTATCAATATCTTGGGTTTAATCACTAGCATCTACAGCATTATAGTCATCAATAATTTTACTAAAATCACCAAAAACTAGTTCACATAAACTTGATTTGCTAGACTCATTTATATTGCTAAGGCTGCCAGAGGTCCAGGCAAAAAAAAAAAAAAAAAAAAAAAAAAAGAAGAGAAATACTCTATTGTAGGCCATTATTTTTAAAATAAATGTCAAAAATGTAAAATTGTCAAACCATCCTCAGTCTAATTTTCGTTATTAATTTGTAAATAACTGTTCACTCTCTCAGCTGTAATCTTTGGAGTGCTGTTTTTTAAACAAAACATGAGGCACCAAGACAAAAATGTAATAGGAACTTCTCCTAAGGAATCACCTTTCTAAAATTTCCTCACATCCCACTCTTTGAAAACTCATCCCTCTAACAGATGACACTCAGCTTTTTCTTACCACTCAACTGTACACTGCCTTGCGGGTGAGAAAAGGAGCTCCACAGCTCAGTAGGACTGCAGAGGAGGGGCAGGGGAGATCCTCTGCTCTCTCTCACGCTTCCTTGGGTGGGAAAGGAAATTGCCGAGTCCTGTGCTTGTGATTTCTCTGGCAGATAGGAGCCAGCAGAGACAGGAAACTGAAAAACCTGGCTTGCCTTCCCCCCCTGTCTGCAATGCCACACGTCAAAGGATGCTGGTGGCTTGAGCTGCTGAGGCTGCTGCTCCCCAGATCCCCTCAAACCTTTATTTGGTGCCCCCAGGGACCAGGCTGGTCAGGCAGGTAGGTATGACAGTGCTGTGCTCTGCACAGTGTTGTTCTGTACAGCATCCATCCCTTCCTTCCCCTGCTTTCAAACCCACAGGATCAGACAAGTCTGTCAAGTGCATTTGAGAATAAATATCAGCTATACCTACATTTTGGTCAAAGATGCCATACACCATGATGCAGGGAGACTTACTTTTTCTGACAAGACCTGTACATTGCTACATTACCATCTCCTCTGAAGATTTTGCAACCTCTACAATCAGTCTCTAGATGCTGTGCTTCAGAGACCACAGTGTTGCTGTAGAGATGCTGGATCCCCATGTGAAATATAGATCCTTGCTTATAATTTATTAAGAAACCTTTAGGTAAATATTCTCTTGGATATTCAATTTGACATATGAAGTAATTTTATTTTCACCTGTTTTTGAATGTATTAAAAAGGGTATTCTACAAGTATTATGAAAGGTATCACAAAACACCTTTCATAAAAATAATGAAAGATATTGACTATGGCAAAAGCAGAAACATGAAAATTTCATTATTACATCAAATCAAGAACTCTGGTAAATTAGTCAGACCTCCTAGAAAACAAAACATTTTGTCTTTTCCAAAGGAAAAAGATAAGAGAACTTCCAGGGTTAAATATTTACTCATGCTATTTAGTGCACACATGTGATAAATTTGGATCTAGATCTATGGCTAACATTTTAATGTGTCACAAGCAATAAGGGTGGTGTAGGGGTGTGTATATATATATTTATACACACACATATATACACTTGCTCACATGCATGGCACCCTGAGGCCAGATATGCATCTTATTTTTTTAATCTATCTTTGTCTTTCCTCCCCTGTCCCAGGTCTGCTAGAACAATATGAAGGAAGTATCAGTAAGATTCTTCAAATGCAAAAAACCCCAAACTGAAGTGCATAAGCCTAAACCAGTGAACTGCATAATCATTGCAAAATTACTATATTTAGTATATGGAATGCAAAAATTTTCCCATGTAATGACCATCAAAATGCTCACATAATAACAAGATATTCTTGATAGTGATTATCTTTGAGGGTAGAAAGTTGTCTCCACCATCTATAAGGATGACCTGGCTAACAAAATAATTCCTCTATATTTTATCATTAGGCTGCCAATGAATATCAATTTAAGAGCCACAATCATAAGAAAAATAAACAAAATAAGATCACCCACAGGTGATACTACTTGAAAGTTTTTTAATCCTATCTTTTTATTATCTTTCAGCAGAACATTTACAAGTAAAAGTTCATATTAATAAAAAGGAAGAATCAGACTGTTGTTTGTACCAAAAGAATTTGAAATGCAGACTGCATTGAATAAAGGTAGCCTTGAATAACCTGGGAGAAGCAGCCAGTATGTTCCAAACAATGCCTAAGAATGATTTTAAGGGAAGGTAATTAAACAATTGAACAGTTGAACAATCCCAGCCAGCTTGTGATGCTATAAAGACATCTTGCTTTATAGAAAGGAGGTAAATTAAACAAACAGCTAAAGGTAACAACAGTGTTTCAAGTTTTAAATTTATTTTTCTTTTTTTTTTCTTCCAAGGGCAGGGAACTTTTGGAGATGGGTACCTCCACATACATTTGGGCCTTATTCTAATTATTTATGTTCTGACCATCTACTTGGGCAAATCTAGGAAAAAACAGCTTTAGACCACACACCGGGAAAAGATGTGTAATTAAACAGATAACTGTTTAACTATACATGACCTTTGCAATAACAGAGAAGGAAATCTTACCAGTAGCACATGATCACAACTATTTGCTTGAGGTTTTCCCTTGGTTTTAGATAAATGTTCCCCTTTTCTTCATTCCAGCTAGAAACATACAGAATGTGATCCTGTCCCTGGGCTAGGACAGATACTTAGCCCATTTAGCTGAAGCTGTCTCCATTTCCTGCAAGATAATGGTCTGCTTTATATCAGCATCAGGAACTCTGCTGCTAGAGAAGCATTTTATAATGCACAATGGTATTCTTTTAACATTGTCAGGTAGATATGAAAATTGATCTGAACTTGCAATCTTTTCCCATCATGGTGTTTTTGCCTTATACTCTGGGACTGGGCCAGACTGCCAGGGCCTGATTTCATTAAGCTTGAGTAGCCTTTTGCAAAACCTAGTTTATGACTATGTGATAAATTGCTTTCTCTATTTGTACATTAATAAGCAGATAACAACTAGAGGAGGCTACAGGCAGCATTATGGACAAAACTGTGTTTATTAATACTTATTTCCCCCAAAACTACTTACCTAACATACCTAAACTCCTCATAAACACACTTTTAAATTTCTAGACTAATCCTAGAAAGAATAAAGAACTTAAAACGTTTCTCTCCCTAGCAGAATATATCTTAACCTAGTCTATTTGTATATTTGTATTGCAAGTGATAAAACCTGCAGAGACTACAATCCAAACTCCAAGGAAACAACCACTGAGCACACATACTGCTGTAATCATCACCCTGATCCCTGTATGCCCCTTGATGCTGTAACAGGCAAAACCAGCTGCAAACCTTACCCAGAACACACTGAGGGCACAGAGCTGATACGCTCTTCCAGCTTACTACTTACCAGGTATTCTAATTTCTTTTGTAGTTTGCCACACTTACTAACATCCCTCTTGAAAAATACAAGCTTTAAGTAAAGTTTGAGAGAAGAAAATATCTTGAGGAATTCCAAAAAAATTGCCAGATCTTCTGCAAAAGTTCAGCTGCAATCACAGTTGCAGACCTACTGGTTAACCCCAGCCCTTGGCATGTAAAATTTTATTCTGCATCCCACATCCTTTAATTAAGCAGCAAAGCAATTATTTGATCTAATACCTTTACAAGTGTTATTTAAGGATGTCAATGCAGAAATAAATTTTTCCTATTCAAGAAGTGATATTATTTCTCTGCTTTCGAACTTCTTTAAGGATCTTAATGCATAAATAGATTTTTCCTACTCAAGAAGTAATAATATTTCTCTGCTTTCAAACTTTTTTAGTACAAATATTATCTTCTTAGCTTTCTAGCTTTCTCTTTCCATCATTCTGATAAATGAAGTCCATGCTTCTCAAAAATGTTCCCTAATTTATGGAATAAGCTTGAATAAAAGTGGTGAACATTTAGTGCCACACCAAGTTCAAGGTGATCTCAAAGCACTCAAACATTTCTTCATCTCTACACTGAGAAAGGAATAAAAGCCAATGGTATATCTGTTTAAGCATTAGATGGCATGGACATGTGACTTCCACCAAGTTTATCTTTCAGCCTTCCAGACAGAAAGTAATGTGATTTATTCTATATATTAGGTATTATAATAAAAGAAAAAAATAATGCAAGTACTACATCTATACCCACAGACACAGAGACCTTATCCACATAAGGACACCTATAGCATCTTTGTCAGATTTCCATATAGACTCCCAGAAAGAAACCAAGACCTCAAGCGTGACCACATCCATTTTATCAAATTTACTGGGACACAATTTTATTTTTATGAGACAATTATGTGACATTGTAAAAGCATGGTTCTTTTAGTTAAAATAGTTGGCAGCTGAAATTATCTTGCAAAGAAATATACATTGGATTCATAATCTTTAATATAATGAAGGTATTAAAAAGGCCAGTATGCTGGCTTTTTTAAATTACTTCTTACACTTTAAATGAGAAAAGTAACTATCCTCCTATTTTTATAAAAAGTTCTTCCAGGGTTTTTATTTTTAAAGTTCTTCCTCTGCCACTTATTTTAAAAACTGTAGAATGATGAAGAATTAGCTGGAAGGAAAACTTCATGAGTCCCACTGAAGTAGTTTATTCTGGAACACCATTTATAGAAATGCCATTTTGTCATTTTTACCCTGAACAGAAACTGTGTGTGATATTTCCACCCTTATACAGCTCAACTCATTATACTGTTGCCATAACAACAAATAGCAGTACATGAAATTAGATCCCAATAAGATTCCGAGAAAATTAAGTTCCAGCCTGCTAACGTGTCTCTTAGAGACTCATCCAGTGAGGAGAAACCAAATCTGCAAAGCTGGCAATGTGGGTACCTAATAATAGCAGTACAAGAGGTTAATATCTCATGAAGGGAATCAAGGAAAAACTGCCTTAGCCTACAACAGAGGTAAGGAAAACCTGTGTCTCACACAGAGGCTATACGGATGGACACATTTAACTCTGTGTTTTATCCAAGAGTTGCCCAAATAGTGGATAGAAAAAAAGAATAATGGCCCAGCGGGGTAGATTGCCAGACAATAGTTTGTCAGTGGGAAACTTATTTCCCTACTCTTAGGGACTCCTACAGTCCAGCCTTTCTGTTCCAGATAATATACACAGTTGAAGTCTTTAAACTTTTATAATTGTCTATAGCTGAAGACTATATATATAATTAATTTCTTCTGGACACTGTTTTGATTTTGCAAAACAAAAGAATTGAAATGAGCCCATGACTGGCTTCCTCTAAAAAGAACTTTGTCTTGACACAGAACCTACTGAACTCCAGTGCTACGCTCTGTTGTTGCCCTAACTCAAATAATTCTAACCTTGCAGTGACCTGTAACACCATCACCACACACCCTATAGTAAGGTTCAAAGGCTTTTCCTAACTACATATCAGGGGAAGAGCCGTCCTGCCTTACTGCACCCTGTTTTGGATCTGTTCAATGATGACAGACAATAGCACACCTAGCAATTTTAATGCAATTTAGTAAAATATTGCCAAGAAATTCATAAGAAAGTAATGACCCCAGATCACACTACTTCTTTCTCTCTGCCTTCAACTTGTAATGGCAAGCAGCTGTACACCTCTCCTCTGACTCTAGAGTAACAGAGAAAAGAAAGATGGAGGTGCCTACGCCTCAATAAAAAGTTCTTAAGAACTGCTGATTTCCTTCTGGTACAAAGCATGTGTAGCTTTTCATACAGCAAGGAACATCCTGCACTACATACTTATCTACTGGCCTCCAGTATTTGAGGACAGCAAACAAAATCAATCTTGCTTCAGACACCACCACACCAAATTTCCAACATTTCAGGGATATGAGAAGAATACCTAGACAAAAAACATCTGAAGCTTAAGCTACATAGTATGATATTTGTAGACAAACTCCTTTCAAAATATTTTTATCCATCATTAATAATCATCTTTTACATAGCCATTATAAGTAGTCAGGATGCAGTAAAGGAGTAAATGGATATCCTGGGGAGAGACCAGCACTCAGAATATTTGCCTGTAGGGGACACATCACTAGCCACATTAAAGGACTGAAATCTAGGCATTCTGCCATAACTCACATGGCCCGAGCAACTAACAAAAGCATACATAAATAAATAAAATAACTGAAATAAAGGATACTGTCAAGGCCAGGAACTCCAGAATTAGCCACAGTAGCCCCATTCTGGGTTGTATTGCACAAGCCCTTTTCTGTGCCTGCCACAGTCTCTTGTCCTGGTCAGGTTACATATCAAAGCAGACAAATCCTCCTCATTACCATACAGAGACTAGCAATTACTGTCTTTCAGCACCTGCTCTCTTCAATTTGAATGAACAAGATGGCAAAAGGGCAGACCATTCATACCTCTGTCCCAGCGTTATTCCCACTTCAGACCCAATGACACAGAACTGTACCAAAGTGACATCTTACTACAACACATGCCAGACTTCGTTGTGGAACACTGATCTGCCACAGCAATGAAGTCTTCATCTAACCCTTCTGGAAAGTGGTTCTTCAAAGCATAAAAATCCATCAGTTTAGGAACACACACTAGATTTCAAGTATGTACTTTACATCCTAAAAATCTCCTAACTTCTTTCTTGCAAGAACTAAATTCTATTTTAAGGTTTCCATCATCTTATTGTGTGTTGCTCCTGAACTTCAAAAGGACTCATTCATCAAATATTTGCTCTCCCTCTAAATAATCCTACTATCTCAATAATCTTCACAAAAATAGAAGCCTTGTCTACAAAAAGTAATTGTGAGCATTTAAATTGAAATACAGTTCCTTTAGTGACCCTTCAGAATCTGATAATTTGCAACAGGAAATATGTAGAAAGAATCCCTACTCTGATCCTGTTGTGATGACCACAAAAGTGTATTTTTCCTAGTCCTTATAGGAATAAGAAATCACAATATAAAGTCCAATTATATAGTATGCATGCACCTTAAAATGGCTTTTACCAGCTACCTATATTGAACAGATTTCAGTAGAACATCTTACATGTGAGTATGCAAGGACAGAGCACAAGAAAATGGTTTTCTTTTCGAATGAAAGCCATCTTTAGGGATAACTCACTCCATGATGAGCTTAGGACATCGAGTCAGTACACATGAAGGACAAAGAAATTCCTGCATGCAAATTTGAATGACTTGTGATATTATTTTATATTATTAGCAAGCATTGTCAGTCACCTATACCTGGATACAACTGTGGATTATAAGCATTATTTTAAAAAAATCATTTTTCAAGCAATAAATAAGGAGAAGGGTCTAAGTCCAAGAGCACAAATGCAAATTCCAGCCTTCTAAAAACAAAGACAGTAAGGTATTCTGCTGACAAAACAGACACAGAAGGAGAAATATTCATCAGCAGGACATCAGAGTTTCTGTGGCCAAAACAAAACTGCTTTGTGCACAAGAACAGAGCAGGTCATTGCCACGGGCCAATCTAGCACATGGGCCAGGCAGGCTGGGTAGAACAGGACTGGTGCAGAGAACTCCCATTCCATTTCCAAGGCCAAGTCACCATGGTTTCACTGCAGTCAACTAAGGGGTTGTAAACACAAACAAATTGCTATTAAGTAAAATATGAACTTAAATTAGCAATTTGTCAACACCAAAATGAATGGAGATTTAAGAAATGAGATTTAAGAAATTCATGTTCGCATTAGGTCAGGAGCACACAACAGACATAGCAAATAAGCAATAGAAAAAGAAATATAATCAGTACCTAATCCACAACATCTGAAAAACATTTAATTTATCTTTTAAATCATCACAATAACTAATGGTAAGGAAAATAACTTCAAACCAAAATAGGTCAAATGTCTGTAAGGACAACATACAGACAACATGTACTTAAGTGATACTTCTTTTGATAAAGTGTTATTCATTTTATAACAAATTATTCCTTCAGTCTAGTGAGTAAGACAGGAGGAAGAGTAGCTGCTACTAAGTAGAGAACCCTATATACATATGACTGCCTCAGTGATTCTTCAACAATATAAACTTCCACAGCAAAGAGATAGTTTCTACTCCTTGTAAAATAGATAACCCTCTCCAAATTATATGAGGCTCAAAGGTCTCTTAAGAAAGAACAACCAATGCACTGTTTTAAATATCCCCTACAAAAATACATGTCTCCTCTCCCCTGCCCTCAGTTTTCTTGCTGAGGTCCATAATGATTTCAAATACCTTTTGATCTATTTATCACTATAACAGATATAAACAGCAGACATATTCTTGGATAAAATGTTTGCAACTTGAGTAAAGTCAAGATCCATAAATATCAGCACTGTTGCTATTCCTCCTGCAGAACTTCAAAAAAACCCAGTCTGCTTGCTTATTGAACAAAATCTTGTAAATAGAACTTTCAAGATATTAAACCAATCATGGATAACTAAGCTGAAGTTTTCATTTTTGCCTGGAGTTTACAAACAGAAAAAGGAACAGTGTCACTTTAGTACTTTGAAACCTTTGAGAGAAAGCAGATCCTAAACAAAAAATAAAAACAAAACCCCACAAAGTAAAATAAAATAATAAAAAGGCCAAAGCACTTGAAGTTTTTAAGATTTGGGCTTTTCCCCTACAAAATTATCATAGTTACTCTTACATTGTGCAACTAAAACTAGATCTCTAGAGGTTAATAACTTGACCTTCTCTTCATAATAAGCTGTCATATCAGAAAAGATTCCACAGTTTTCACCTGCCTGAAGCATCCACAATTACACTGAAAAGAGAAATATACTTTATTAATAAACTGCAAGTTGCACTGTGAGAGCAGCACTGAGTTTCTCTGTCTGTCTTCTTTGGTGAGACCCAAAAATTGAAGATGGGAAAGATGGATGTTTAATTTTTAAAGTTTTATTGAATACAGAAAGTATTAATGGTTAAACTTAACCTGTTTTTTCATAAGTGTGGTAAAGAGATCCAGTTCTGCTACCACCTTTATACATTTTGGGACTTAATTATGTACCATCAATATTAATACCATTTGCTAAGAATTATCTTTCTAGTAGTTTCCAGTGCTTCTACACTAAAGATGATTAAGTATAGCAAGGAAGCTGTAGAATAGGTAATAATAATACTGCCTTGCTCTTGAAAGCTACACATTAGCAAGCTAGAAAATATTAAACGCCAATAGAAAAGGTACTGCTGGATGATAAATTTTATGACAATAAATTAAAGCTCTATGCAGGAGAGCATTAACAGGCAATGAATTACTTATAACACCTAAACCAACAATCCAGCGATACTTAAACTACCAGTAGGTAAAACTATTGCAAATCCAGTGAGAATGTTGAGGGAATAAGTTGCAACTCAATAGATCTTACCATCAGGAAAAGCAAGAATAATGGTAGCATAAACTTGCTGTCTCAAAAAGCACAGTTTAATTTTAATGTAATTTTTTTCCGTCTGCTTTCTCAAACTGGAGAATGTAAAGAATATAGGACCGCTGTTTTAAAAAAACAGCTTTTCTAGTCCAGTACAGGGTTGGTTGATTCTTAGAGATTCATTGCTCTATACCTGAGAAAGCAGAAGTAAATTCATACCTATCATTGATTCTGAAGCCAAATCTTCTCCCTTAACATCAGAGCACAGAATGATGCTGGTCTGTGAGACTACAACAAAAGTAAAAAATGCACTTTCAGAGAATTTAACCTAAAATACATGCATCCAAGTTGGTACTTGGAAAGAAAGACACAGTTTCCACAGAATCTGGAATTAAACAACCTTAAAGTTAAAAAGAAGATATTTTAAATTGTTTTCTCCAGAGCAACCATATAGAAACCAGTTAGACTAATTTTGAGAATTGTAACTAACAAAAAAGTACCACCCCATTCATCTTTAATAAAAATTTTCAAAATGGGTTCAAGTGAGTCTCAAATCAATTCTCATTCCTCACAGTACTCATTTAAAAAGAAGTTTTCTCCACAAATTGTCTGTAGGAAAACAGATTTGAAAATATCTATGTGCTGTGAATATAAATGCAGAATGTATAATTTAATACAAGTAGTATTTACTATGATAAATAATTCCCTCTTTCCTGAACTGTCCCCTCACAATATATTTGCAACAGAATGACAGAAATTACCAGCTCTTCAGAACCACTATAGCTTTAATGACACCTTCAAGGGGGGAATCCAGTGCCTAGAGGACCACTGACCAGCAGGAACACAATAATTCCTCCTACAGGTATGGAAGAAGAAAGTTCCCTGATTCTTTTGACATCTACTTTTTGTCTTGCTGGTGCATTACATACTAGTGCATGCAGTAAGAGGGTGAGCTTTATACGTATTTTCTACTAAACTTCCCCTGAGCCCTCAGGCTTGGACTTTCCAAAATTGCTGAAGTTATTAAGTGCTCCTGAAATCTAGCATTTAGCACTCCAGCATATCTGAAAATCATCTTCTGAAAACCAAAGTGCATGTCAAAAGGTTATTCTGATGCCTTTTGGAAGCAATGGGCACCTTCTTACTATTTTGCATGTCTCTGGATAATGTTTTACAGGAAATAAAATGAATTGCAGGTGAAGCTGCTCCTGTAACAACATGCTCATCCAGATTGAAAACCACTCCAGGCAAAAATTGCTGCAGCAGCATTTAATTATACTGCAATATAATTACCTTGGAAATAACTTCCAATGCATTTTATACATTGAAATATCTGGATTTTTAGGCAATTATGAATGTGCCAATATTTTTCCTGTGACCAAATATTCTACTAAGTATCAGCCATACTGACTATGATTGCCTGTGACTAGTTTTAAAAATGGTTGCTTCTTTGTTTTAATGGAACTCTCTCAAACTTCTGTCGGGAAATGTTTACAGAAATTTATTCCCTAATGGCCATTATGTTTGTGCCAGCTATGCTCTTCAATCATTATTGTACTATGAAAACTAGTAATAACCTCCTGATGTATAGAAGCTCATTGCAGATTTTCCTATCCTTGTTTCAAGACTATTCTGCATGTGCAACAGCCAGTCAGAGTAATAAAAACATCAATGTATTATTAAATCAGTTGTTTAAAAATGTTTTGGATACTTTTGGCATTGTTTGACATTGGCCAACTTCACCCCTTCTTAACATAATTTCATTTGTTCTTTTTGCACAGGAGTGGAGTCGGCCTTGGAGCACCAGGTAACCAAGTGAAGTGGGTGAAAGACTGGTGTGTTAATCAAAGCCAACAGCCCCACTTTGGCTTTCAAATACCAGCAGAGGATTTCACTACTCTCCCTGCCCAGATACATGGCAGAGGACAGGAAAAGGTAGGGGAAAAATCTTTCCCTGATCTCTTAATCTTCTGTAGAAAGATTAGGAAAAATATTCCTTGTGCTTAAAATACATAAGGACTTCCTAAAGCTAGAGAAAAGCCAAACCTCCCTTCCCCTGTGAAAACAACTTTCATTTACCAGAAAAACTGGGGGATGAAGATTGAGGAATTTGAGCTCAGCTAGAAACTCAAACATGAAATGAAAGTTCTGCAAATGTGCAAATATGACTAAGCAGATATGGCCCATGAATCATCTTTCCGACATCCTCATCAACTGAACTGTGATTGAGCAAAGTAGTACCATACAACTCTTATACAAGTAAGTTAATTCAAATTACATTTAACTGAAATGAAGGAAGCTATTCACACCTCACAGCTATTGTTTTAGGCTCCCGTGTAAACTCAGGAAATAATTTCAACACTTCTGAAGCCCTTTTCATGTTTGGAATGTTTTCTTTGCAACTATTTGAAAGGCCTCAGAAACCTAGGCTACAAATATCAATATGAATTGTATTCTATCTACCCCTTCTGCCTTTAGACTTCTGAAAATTGGATTGTTACACAAATAAATACTACCGTTTTGCAAGCTTCTTCCATAATGCTGTTTTGCACTCAAGAACCTATAATTCCTGATCATTCTAAGGAAAAATGCCTCTGACATTACTTCAATGTAAATAAAAAGACAGAACAAAACAAACTCCAAATACACTAATTTTCCATCACCTATTTTTTTTTTCTTCTTCTGGAATTTTGCTGAAACTTCTTTTATTGCTAACCACAGAACTGAATTTCCCTTTATGATTGCAGTCCCACCACGAGGCTTTCTAGTCATAATCCACGCTTCTCGTTTTTTGATCTCTCCCAACACACTGTTCACTACCACAGCAGTCAGGAGGAGCTGGAAGGACCACAGGAAAGAAGAAACTAATTTGCAGGAGCACAATCAAGTATAATTTAAATGATATGAAGAAGCATTTAGGATTTTTTTTGCATGAAATTACACACACACACACAGAGACACACACACAATGCCAATTTAAATCATGCCTAGGAAGTGCACATTTTACATTCCCAGAAATTCATTACATTTTTCAGCAGTCAGCTCTATTAGACTAATGTAATAACACTGCCAGCCACCATGCATAAATCATAAGTGGTATGATTGGATTTGTCTGCTCATTGCATTTTCAATTTGAATAATAGTCATTATATTCAATTGAAAATATCTTTTTTTCTCTAAGTATTCAACTGTTATATTTTGTTGGAGCTGGGACAGCAGCTAAGGAGCAACAGAATTGGCTATTTTTATTGGTATGCAACCAAATTCCTAATTTTTGTGAGGTGCTCTACCTTACTATAGCACTAGAAGGATAAAGTCTCATCCCCTTATGCTACTGTTATAAATACTACAGTCATTACAAAGATTTTGAATTGGCATAATTAGGCTAAATTTTTCCAAATGTTTGGTTGCCAATTTTATAAGAAAAAGATCTTTGTATTGGTCCAACAAGGATGGCAAGTACAATGTAAGTGCTTGTCTACATGGAGAAGCAAGTTGGAATGACTGTTCCACAGCAGCTCCAACAGCACTTGCTCTTATTTCAGAGAAAGAGCTTTTTTTTACACATTAAGAAAGAGTAGAAGCCAAGGCACCCTGAGGCCTTGGCTGTGTCAAGTAATACAACATTCATAAAGAGTCAACGTGAAAGAGTTACTGTTTTTCAGTATCTACACTGGAATATTTCATAAGGTTTTAATCTCTGCTCTCGTTCCTTTCAGACAACTCTTTAGTGACTTATGGAGATTGATCAGGTTGATCTATGTTGTAGATAAGAACATGCACCAGAATTTGAACATATGATTCAACCTTCTGAAGGAGACTCTTCCAGCCTGACTTCAGACAGGCCATTGCAACATTGCTGTAGTGGTTCACCATCATTTCAGGGAATCTGTCTAACAGGGGGAAACCTGATGTTTTATACTGCATAGGAAGGCAAAACCACTTCCATTTTAAATATCAATGAAATTCTGTTATTAAAAGACAATAAAAGTAAAATTGTGTCAAAAAAGAATTTAAGTGCTTATACTTAGACAGCCCAAGATAGATTAAAATCTTTTTTCTTCAAAAAACGTAAACTGAAAAGTAGACTGATATTTGTTCAGCCATCTAAAAAGAGTAAACTGACATTTCAGTTTATTTCATTCAGTGTTTATACTGCCATCCTGTCTCTTTCATTCCCCTCACTTTGCCACTGATATAGTCTGAAAAAAAGGATAAAAGAAATTTAATTTCTTTTAAACCTTTGTAGAAAAAAAGTTTATTTTTTCCTCAAAACCACCCCTTACAGATAAAGGCAGGAAGAGCTCTTTTGCTTTTATGTAATCAGTTGCAGAGGCATTTGATTTCATTTTCCCCAGCTAATGAAACCGTGTATGTACATTTGGAATCCAAGAGAACCCAAGGGAAAAAGAAAGCATATTTGCCCTGACTATATCATAAATAACTTTCTAATTTCTCAAAACTGTTAGCCTTTCTAAGCATATGAAACAATAATCAAGCTGAATCCCTTTATTTTTTATGTTAAATACAAGGATTCTTTCTTTGCTGTGATTTTTCTGGAATCTTCAAATGGAGTCACCCTTGGAGCACGGCCTGGGGCCTTACAGGAAAACAAAATAATAAATGAAACTAGCGAGGGCTGTGTTATGTACTGCTCTCTGCCAGCAAAGGCCAAGGCTTGGGCTGTGGTTATGGCCCCCCAAGATGCTGGAATGACCATCTATGGTGGGATTCATAATTTATATGGATGGGCTCCTCCTTCCCCAAGATCTCATTCATATGCACAGACAAACTGGTGATCAGTGTGAACAACGTTGTGAGCAGGTGATCCACAGAGGTGGAAGAGTTTCACTGTTTCTATTCCAGATTGAACTCGTTTTAGAAAATGAATGGGGAGCAAATTCAAGAAGAAACCTAAATTATTATCAAAAATGCAACCAATAGGACAGCAACTAAGTGTGAAAATAAGCATGCACTGGCAGCTTTTCTCACTTTGGTGGTGTTTTGATAACCAACTTCGGTTTTTATGCTGTCATTTACAACCTCATATGCAGAGGTTGGACAGCCCACCAGAGGGCTCCCATATTTTTTGTATTCAAGTTTAAAAAAAGCTCATATTAACAACAACAAAAAAAAATTACAAATCTTGCTTCTAAACATTAAAAACCTCCAGAATTAAAATATGGAAAATAATAGGCTGTTGTGATGATTTAATAAGTCATCTGGTAGCTGTAGAGATTACTTAAGAACAGTTAAACATCCCCAAGTTTTGAGGGCTGCTTTACTGCCCACATTCATGTAACACTAGATGTAACACTAGACAAAATGGGTCAGGAACTATGTGTGTGCCACCTGTAGGCATTTCAGTGAAATCAAAGACCTAGGTAGTGATTATATCACCTGGCATACTGTCTCTCTAGAGAACACCTAAAAAGTACTTTAAAAAGAAATCTTAAAAAAAACCAACCAACAACAAACACCCAGCACTACACCACTAAAAACCCCCAAGAGGGCAAAAGGAAACATTATACAGGCCAAAAAGGGTCAAACATTTATTTTCTGAGAAGTAGAACTGTCTACAGAAGGCAAGCAAAGTAAAAAACCAGTACAAGCCTGAGCAAAGCAGTGAAATGACACAGGCACACTCAGAAATAACTTTAAAGTAGATATGGTTAGTTGTATTCCAGTTCACAAACTGACAGGAGCTGTTTGGTGACTGTAAAGATGGAGAGCCACATGAAAGGACTGAATGTCACGAATCAAAGATAAACCAACCCATTCACATTATGGGATAGGAAGATTGCATGTGACAAAGCTGCATTCCCTGAGCTCCAAGTAGGCTGCTGTGGGAGCAGTGGTAGGGAATCTCTGGAGCAATTTTAGCTGAAACAGTTAAAACAGCTAGGATTAAGAAGGCTGAGCCTACAGAAGCAACATTGCCACTTCCCTGTCTCTCTCACTTTCACTGCAATTGTGGGCACACCCAATGGAAATTATCTGCCCAACAGTCATGAATAAATACCTTTGAAACCATAAATTTATGGTTCACTGCTTGGGACTAATGAACATTGAAATGGCCCCTATACAACTTAAAACAATTGTTAATAAAACCACAGTAAGATTTTCAGAAGGCAGAATGACTTGCTCATAAGGCATTTTTAATGCAGTTCACATTGCCAGCTCTCTATGAAAAGGTACTTTATCAAAACAAAGGTGGAACAGAAGCAGTTTGTCATACGAAGAAACCATTTAATAAAGTTTATAAAAGAAATTAATAGAAATATAGCAAGATAAAATATGTATTTTATTAAACTGTTTGCATGAAAAAAAAGCAATTTCTACACAATTATTAATGGGACCTGAAAGTACACATGCATGTAAGAACTAGGGGACATCAAGTGTGACAGAGGGCAATGATGTTAATTTAGTGCTCCACTGTTGGAAGAGCATGAAAAGAAATGGAAAATCATTGAGAAATGATCTAGCAGATGTGGTGCTGAGAGACATGCTTTAGTGGTGGACTTGGCAGTGCTGGGTTAATGGCTGGACTGGATGATCTCAAAGGCCTTTTCCAGCCTAAAGGATTCTATGATTCTGTTTTTTCTATACCCATAATCCTGGCAATCAAAAAAAGGAAAAGTCAAGTAATGAATGAACTTACAAGGTCTAGCGTTGAACTATACAAATATATTCTAAGTCAAAATTCTCAAGGCAATGCCAGACAGCAGAATATCCTCATGGTGCTCCCAGGTGCTACAGAGAAGCAGAGTAATTCTAGATAGAAAAAGGTGAATAGTAGTTTTTGAAAGTATATACAGTTGACAGTCTCGTGCCTTCAACTTTTGGAATCACTAATTAAACCAGCATAAGTGGTTACTGAAATTTGATGCAAAGAATTGTGATTGATACCAAGTTGAAATAAAAAAAAAATATTCCAAGAAGGACAGGTAGTGGCTGGGCTCTATGAGACCATAACTCTCTGCCAGTGTGAGACACTATCAGTGTCCAGCTGGACACCACCTACAGTAGGACACTGCAAGATAGAAAAAGTTATTGGTGTTATCAGCTTGCATATTTGCTGTCATTTGTAGCATCTTAGCACTGGAAGAAGCAAAAGGGCCTTTCTGCTTTTCAACAACAATAAAAATGTATGGTATCTCATAAAATAAAGACAAACCAAAAGTATTTACTACAGACTTCACCAAAACTAGTCAAGGTCACATATTCTAGTGATGCTGTTTAACAAGAAAAGTTATGCAATATTATTCCTTTGTAATTTCACACTTGTATCTCAAAACTGATATTTAGTTTGCTCTAAATGTCACTTGCACAGTTCTCTGATGGCATGGGACTTGTGGCTGACAGTTTTAGCCATACTGGTCTCATTTCACAGTGCTGGAGTAAGGGTCAAAACAAGTCATATGCTGGAAAAGTCCCAGCAACTGCTTCTTTTTAATCTGCTTTTCCATAAACAGCAGAGAAATCTGGCACCAAGCCAAATTGTTATTTATAGACAACATTTATTCTTAGGTATTTATTTTAGTCACCAGAGAACAATTGCAGCTAAATGTACTTATTACTATCTGGAAATCTATTTTTTGAAATATCGTCTGTCAACGTAACTTTTTTGTCATTCTAATGGTATTTGGCCCTCTGTGCACATGCTGTGTGTATTAATCACAGACTCTTCCACCACACTGGAACCTGTGTGATTTACCCATGCAAAAGCTGCAACCTTGGAGTGTCCCCTCAGTTTTTATGTAAAAAATCCTACTTGCTCTGCATACTGGTTTTCCTAAATAAATGCTAGAACAAAAATTGAGTCTCAGGATTTTGTACTATGACTTGAGAGAGTTGGTCATTGCTGGCTGAAACAAGCTTTTTACAAACCCTTTGGATGGACATAGACTTTCAATTCAGAGCCATCCATTCCCACTGCTGAATGAGAAGGGCTGTGCCCTTCAACACTGTTTCAGCTACTTACACAGGCAAAAGAGCATGAAATGAAAATTGTGCACTGTCCTTTCATAGGCCAGAACTTTTCACACTTAAAATGTCATCTCTTCTGTCTCTCTTATCTTACTTTATAAAGCATTAACTTCTACTCTTTACATTTTCTGCATCTTTCCCCTTATCTTCTTTTGTCTGACTGATTTGTCTCACACTCAGGACAAGGCCTGAACTGACCTCAGTCTTCATGTGTTTGCCAGTTATCTATTGATGCATGTTCCGCTCAATCTCTGCAAGGTAAGAAATTTTTGTTTACTCCATCCTGCAGACTGATAGCTGGGCTGCAGAGCAGATGACTGATTGTATAATCCAGCTACAAGCACTGATGCTTGCAAACTCTCTAATACCAGTGCAACATATTTCAGCCAGCACTTGCATGTGAGCTATCAGCAGGGATTTTCAGAAGTTTCTGTGCTGCTTACAGGGCTCAGAGGGAAGAAGTCATTGCACTAAGTCCAGGCCAGAAGGGCAAAGTGGCACACAACTGTGGGCACATGCAAAAATCAGCTTAATGCTCATGACTACTCACAAAACTTTCCAGATTCTTTTTCCTCTAGAGAAAAGAGGGAATCATCAGGACAAAGAAAAGACAAAACCAACCAATTAAAAAAGAAAAAATATTAAAAGAAAAAAGAAAAGCAGAAAAACAATTCAAAGAAAAAATGAAAAGGTGCCATAATTCCTCACTTTGTGAGGAATCCCACCGTTTTCACCAGCAGATTTTTACCATTGTTTTTCCAACAATGGAGTGACACCACTGTCTTTAGAAACACTGTGTGGACAGAACACAACACAAACCATGCACAGTTTTTGCCCACTGCAAATACCATAATGGCTTTTCCATTATTAATGATAACTTTGAAAGACCCAAAATGTTGTGAGGTGGTTACTGGACCCATAATCTACCTAGGCCATTAACTGTTTCTCTGATTATGCCAAAATGCATCTCAATTCCCCATCTACCTCCTTGCTACAATTGCTTCATCAATATTCATAAGATCCAAGGGCTTGATATTGATTACCGCATCTAATGGACTCATTATGCAAAGTCATCGTGACCTCTGAAGCAATTCTGCTTTTGTGACTTATCTAGACGCTTGCTCAAAATGTTTTGAGATATTAGTACCCACACAGGAGCAAGCAGAGCAGAACAAAACCCACCACAGGATCTTTAAATGATGATCCTCTGTCAGGATGAGCTTTTTCCATGCCTGTATGAGATGTCACACAACCCTAAAAGCTCTGTCACATTATCCACAACTTAACAGGAGCCCTTGTTATCACACAGCAGAAAGAAGTAGTTAATATTAACTGATCATTATTAACATTCATTATGGAAAATCAATCTGATTGTGCTATAACCTCCTGCTGCAGTCAGCTGGGTTATTCTGATATTTACACAATATTGAGTTCCTGCTAACCAAAATTGTGGTGGTTATGTAACATCTTTCAATGTCATGCTGATTCTACAAACAAAATCTATTCCATTTATCAGCACCAAGGTACCAAATAAAGGCATTTTGCAAACAGTTTCTAATGACAAATATTTTACTGCTTCATATGTCCAACATGATTAGTTACAAGCATTCTTTTTTGAAAAGATAAGAACAAAACGGGGCAACTACAGTGTGAATTCATCTTTTAGTCTCAAAATCTAACCTTTTCTGGACTAATGATATTCATTAAGAACTCACTTAAAAAAACAGGCGTAAAATTACAACACTCTTTCATATGCTAAGAAACCAAAAAAGTAAAAATAAAAGTTAGACAAATTTTAGAGTAGGAATTAGGAATAGCATTAAACT
>VXBC01005828.1:78885-114654 GCA_013399945.1 Ploceus nigricollis
TTTTACAGACAAGGTTGACACATTATTCTGTTCTTCAATGTGAACATACAGATAAGACTTTTTCAATACAGTCATACACTGGTTTTGGACTTGTGTCTTACAGCAGAACAGCTTTTGATCACCTTGCTTTTAATCTCCACTGAAAATTAATACAACCCCAATACAAGCTTCATATATTTGCAGTAATTTAGAGATACATTTCCCCTACACACACGTGTAACTGAAAAATTTAGTTATCTCAAAAAGGTGAAACACTTAAATCAATCTGAAATCAATTCAAATGAGAAGCCTGAGGAAAGAAATATCAGCCATAGTCAGAAAGTAGAAGCAATAGGTCACTCTCTCTGGGCACATTATCAAGTGCATCTATAGTGGATCTCTCTGTTTTAAAACATGACTTCTGCAGCATTTTCATCCTTAGAGGGAAAACACAGCAGAACACAGGCATCTCATTCAGGTTTTACTTTTGCTACATCTGCAATTCTTCCTAAGTAAAGATGGAAGAAGACTGGAGTTGTGTTCGTCCTATTTTATGCAGTACTGTAGCTAGTTTTTTCAGAATTAGCTGAAACATCTAAACATGATACAAACTGAAATACAGATTACCATAGTCTTTATTATTTTCATTTTTCCCATCAAAACTAAATCTATATTATGCTGCAGGATAACAAAGAACAGCTCCAAAATAATTGTTTGCCTAGAATAATTCGTAGGTTTCATTCCACTGCTCATATTTGGGCATGGCCTAAAACAGCAAATTTTATCCTCATTCATAAATTTCTATTTCTTCAGCACTATGATCTAAAAGGACAACATTTTTCTCCAGTCAGGTAACCAAAATTAAAAATTCAAAGCACATATTCTCACTGTTTCACAGCTAAAATCTCTGCCAACTAGCAACTGTGTCAGCACAAACCTAACACTGCAAAAATTTCAAAGGTAGAACTAATTAGAAAGCAAGCATAAAGAACACAAACGACATGAGTTCAAAACTCTAAACACTCAGTCCGTATTTAGATGTGTGTTTGAAATAAGAGCATTTACACATGTAAAATAGCAACTTGGATTTACAGACCTGCAAAAATTCATTTCCCAAATGTAACTAATATAGATGCATTTGCTATTTATCACATTATGGTCACTGTTCACACTTGTATACAAGAACACTTATGTATATAAACCAAGAATTCTATTATCCTCATTATTATCCACAGCTTAGTCTCTGGTAGATAACAAGCACTTTGCTGACAGAATGTGCAGGGTCTGTAGGTAAACCTTCAGCACATGCTGGAGCCTGGGTCACAGAGGACTGAACAAATTAGCAGCTCTAGACAGGGAGAGGTTGGGACCTGGCCCTTGAAGCTGGTCCAAGGGAGGAAAGAGCAGACCATGACTATGCAGCACAACTACGCACTGCCTTCTAAACAGGGCCGCCTTGGAAGAGCAGTCAGATGAGGGTAAGGAGCTATTCACTCTGAAAGAACTTGCATCTAACCCCACCAGTTAGAAAGGCAAATACAGTCTACTAATTTCATTTTAAATTGAGCTCTTCACATTGTTTTTTCTAAGTCCTAATTATTAGTCCTTTTTTTCCCCCCAAGTAGTTAGGCAGGCCTATTTATTGATTATCCATCCTACCAATACTATCTAACATTTCAGAGTACTTTACTTACGTCACACATGTACACTAAAAATCTTCAATAGCTGCTGTGTTTAATTCTAAATATAAGTCTCCACTGCATCTGCTACAGAGACTACCATACCCTTGTGCAGAAAGGCTCCAAGTGCTTGGGAAGCTGCAACAGAAATGCTGCAAAAACCCCGTAGCTTTATTAAGTTGCCAGACTTGATTTTGCACCTGCTAAAAGCCTATCACAGCCTCCCTGACATCTTTCAGATGCTCCATGAATACCAGCAGAATAAAAGCAAGACATATACACTCTACAAATGGCACTAATAGGAATCAAGAGAGAGTTCAGTATACTTCAAGATACAGTAAAAACTGTTATGCCAGTTTGCCCCGGTGATGATGACCACTATTGTGGTTGTTTTGTTTAAAGAGTCAATCACCTGTAACTCTTAAATTTATTCCTCTCTTTGGACAGCCATGTATCAGACAGAAGTAACAAAGGTGCTCGATGACAAACCTAAGTCCTGTTCCACAAACTTGAACAGCCTGAAACATTAGTTCTGCATTTCAGCCCTTTTAGAGGTGCTGAACACCTGTAAGATCAAGTTACAAGGTTCAGTTCTAAAATTCTGCCTAGAGAAGCACAAAGGCCAGGAGCTGCCAAGGTCAAAACTGAGCCATGAGGATCAGCATTAAACTGAACAGGATCTGTGGAAACTTTTCCAATAGCAAAAATGGACTTGGAAAAATTAGCTACATAGCCAAAGCCTTCCATCCACCTAAAACCAGATACTGTTTTTGCACAATAACATCTAGAGTCAAATATAACAATCAGCATTAGAACTTTAAACTGTGTGACATAATATAAATTTAGCCTGTTACCTTTAGTAAGTACATAGCTTTCAGATACCAAGATAATTTTGTCCTTTCAATAAAGGAGTTGTTGAAAAAGTTTAATCAAAATAGTAATAGGAATCATGTAAATTCTGATGCGGCTGGACTGTGCAATCACTGAAATTGTGAAACCAGCACAAAGAATCTGATTGAAAGAAGTGAACTTCACATGGATACTTTTCAGTATATGTGAATTTGATCAATTAGTTGAATACTGTGATAATCCTATTCCTCCTAATCCATACCATAGAAACCATACCATACGATAGAAATTGAATCCTATTTCAAAGATTTTTTTGTTTTTTAATCACAATATGCAAATACCAAAGCAAAAAAATCACATTTGTTTCGACAGTTTTGGTCAAAGGAAGGAGAATTTTTTAATAGTGCCTCTTAGGAGAAAGGAAAAAAAAAAAAAAGCTAGAAAAAGAACGGATGAAATAAATGGAGATGGCCATGACAGGTAAAAGTGCTTCCATGAAAACTGGAATTACCAAAGTCTGCTTTCCGACCAGTTTGATATGAATGATCTCTAAGCACATCTGAATCTTCCATAAAAGTCTTCCCTTCTCCATCAAGCCATTTATTTTTCACTGAGCTTGCAGTAATATAATCACCTTTGACACTTCACTTGCTCCTTCACATTTGAAGTAAGACAACAGGTTCCTAGAAGGAACAGTATCTTCTTCATTAGGAAGAAGAGACAGACACAGAAAAATGAAACAGCTTTGAAGCTGTTTTCAAGGGGAGTGTGTGCTGTGGCATGAAGGAATGACATGCTAAAAATCTTGAGAGGCAGGAGGCACAAACAACATGGACTTTGCATAGAATTTTTTTTCCCCAATCCATCTCTCAAGTTTTAATGAACTGTCATCATAGTGGTTTTGAATAGTAAGTACCTGAGCAGGAAGCATTTTTAGATCTCCTTAGGAGTTCCTATATTTAGAACAGCACTGCCTGAAAAATCAGGAAGTTTCTGCTCAAAAGTTCTTTTGTCAAAATGCAAAGCTGAGTGGAAACACCTATTTATAACAAATTCAGTTCAAAAAGTCACACACTAGGTTTAGTCAAGATTACTCCAAAATCCTTTTGGAAAAAAGGCTGGGAAAGGATGGGAAATAATTTTTTTTACAAAACTCCGCATTATTTTCAGAAGCTTCCATGCAAAATGTATTTTTGTCAGAAAACTCTCATAGAAAGGGGAAAAAAGTATTTCCTGTCCAGTTTTGGCATCTTGCCTTTCAGTGACCAATAATAACAGCCCAGTAAAAACAGAGCACAACACACAGGATCCAAGTGTTTCCTCCAGATGCACCTGCAGATGTTCCTTTGCCTCGAAGATGAGAGTCCTCTCTCTACTAAAACTCATCTTTGCAGGATGACAATTTGAAATAAATACATTTAGTTACATCAACAGGATCTGATTTTCTCAGCATTTTTATTTCCTTCTATAAGTTATTCCACACAGAAGAGCATTCTGCACGGAAATAGAAGACAAGAAGATACTGTTTTAGCCACAGCTTCTGTCTGATTGAAGGTAAGCCTAACAAAATGACACATTTCTGAAATTGAAATTCAAAACAAGGATACAAATGAGAAAGGCAGACTAAACTTCTAAAGGACCTGCATTTGCTGTTAAGCATGGAACACTATTATGTTTGCACTTTTACTATTGCTACATTTCACTGTCATTAAGAATGTCTTTGACTAACACAGCAAACATTGCAACGTGCTGATAAATGATTTTGTTAAGTTTCACCACAGTGATCCTTCCTGAAGATGAACAGTGAAAGGTGTCAGTCAAACTGTACTAGAACATCTTGCACTGGACTTATAAAGTGGTTTTGCAGAGAGCCAAGAGGAAACATGCAGCTTTCAGCTGCATGACTGCTCAGCTAGGGCTCCTCCCGTTCCTGATTCCTGGTTTGCAGAATACTGGGAAACAACAGAAGCAGAAACATGAATGGTTTGTTTAAAGTAAAACATCCTCCAGCAAGAAACTCCACTGGGTTATTAGGCTCAACAAGCATCTGAGCACTGGAGTGTTATTGCACATGAAATGATGAGACAGAAAGGCTCTCAGACAAACACAAGAGGGGTGTACAACATTGAGAAACTACTGCAGTACAGAGAATCCTCATCTTCCACAAACACCAACTGTGAAGCATTCTTAAAACAATGGCAGATTGGTTTGGGTGAATACTTTGTGTCCTGTCCTATTGCTGCACAGCTCTTTCTGTACAGTTGTCCAGAGAGGCGTCTCTAAAAGCAGCAGCACCAAATAACATGAAATATTGTAGACCCTGAAGTGAGCCTGTCTGCTGCATTCCTAGTCACCTTAACAGGTTTAGATAAAGCTCCCATCTAGGGGCTCAAGGACTGTTATCCTATTTTAACCATATCCAAGGTAAATTAAGCCATAACTTAACAGGATTAATGGAAGTCTATTATTTAATACAGGATGTATGTTTCTTATATAATTTTTTTTAAAGTCACTATAGACAGATATAAGCAAAATAAAAACAATCATGGCTGCATTCTGCTGTTTCTTAAAGAACATGTGTCATACTGGAAGAAGAAAATGGCAAGCTTATCTCCAGATATCACTAATAAACAATCACAGCTTCTCCATTTATATTTATATGTAGTTGGCTAAAATCTAAAGGCATAGTGCATAAGAATTTTCAACTATCTCACCAAGAAGCTAATTAATTTGTTTGGCTGTCATCAACCAATATGTGGATTTCCTCAGCCACACCCAACAGCAGATAGTGTTAGCAAGTGGATTCGTGGCCTCATTTGCTCCTTTTCCTTCTTCCGACTGACAGTGAGGAAAATAGAATCTCAAACATAGAATTAAAAATCACGTGAGATTTACTAACTGTTAGTTTAATCAGTAAGGGCTAAGGCAAGAAATTTTTTAAGATTTAAGTACATTGCATGCCAACAGGTAAGACGCAGAGAAATTATATTTCAAAGTACTAAGTATCTAAATAAAACTTCTTATGACTTCCTGTACTTGCTCAAAAATGAGTGAACAGTGGATGGGGGTCTCTTCTTAAACTATATCTGTATGTTGGTTATGAAATCCAGTAACAAAATAACACAGAAGACTCAATTTTCCTCTACCACTATGGACAGTGTTCTAAGAGAAGTTGAAACTAAAGGTAACAGAGGATTTCATTCTTCCACGGCTCAGTTTTTGTTCCATGCTGAATGTATCAGCAAGGGTGTTGTTTATAATGAAGTGGGTTTTTTTAAATTGTTTGGTTTTGATACATCCATGAGGAATTAGACTTAGACCACCAACTAATTTCACACAGGCCACCCAAGTATTATTCCCTCAATATCAAAAGCAGAGATTATTTTTTAAAACTTCAAAATTTTGCTTTTGTCTACAGTGCTGATTGCAATTTAACACCACCAGAGATACCACAATTTTGCTGTAAATCAGAGCAGAGGAGTCCTTCATGAAAGCAAGGACTATTTAAAGACAAAACACAGAGCCATGATGGAATCCATGCATTCTGAACAACGTTGACATCATGGTACAGTTCACCCCAGAGAGTGAGTTTTCCATGCCGCAGGCACACGCTCAACTGCCTTTTATCAGCACTATTAGTCATTAGCATGACAGCAATATAGGATGAAATCAGCATCCGTTACATCGCATAGTTACCTTAAATGCCATCCAGCCACTGAAACACAGATGCCTGGAAAATTACTTGGAGCAATATTGAGCTTTTGCTTGTGCTAGTGCATTTTTCAATTGATGCAAACACATTAGGACAGTTAATCAATTACAAATCAAAATCCATTCCCTCTACTATTACTGAATGCAACTTTGTTCAGGTAAAAGCATTATGTTGAAATACTTTGAACTGAACATCAAGTGTATAAATTCTGTGTAACAAGAGCAAAACAAACTCTTCCAAGGAGTTTGCCTATTTCAGACATAAACCTCTGCAGCTTTAAAAGATGTTTCAGCTATTGATGTTGTCAATCGCTCAGTTCTTCCAGAAGTTTCCAGGTAATGCAGTATGAAAATTTGACTGTCCATATTTTTCATTACAGTAATTAGCATATAGTTAAAAGACTTGGCCAATATGGTTAAAAACATATGGTTAAAAGATTTGGCCAATCAGATCCAAATTAGCTCTGATTGGCCAAAACCAAATGTGGAGTATTTTATAAAAATACACATATTTATATATATTTATAAAAATACATACATCTTATAAAAATACACTAAAACCATAATGTGGAGTCTTTTATAAAAAAAAAATTAAAAACTGCACCCTTTCATTAAGGCTGCTTTTTCCTTATTTGTGTCACACAGATGAGACACAGGATCAAGTATTTGATTTGCAACCTCTACATCAGCAAACCCACTTGCTCTGCAAGGATGAGGATCATGGTGCTCAACCTCGAAAAGAGGTTCAGTCATAATTTAATAGCTTTAAAATGAATCACTTTCATGTCAATATTATTGCATGGTTTTATTACCCAAACTTGATTTTCTTCTCAAGGAGGTCATAGGTGAAGCACACCATAGGTTCCCTGCATCTCTGAAGTGATCAACACCAAAAAGACTGCCCAGGGCTGATCTTGGGGGAAAACCCCATGTTGCAGATCGTTATCATGGCCTTCAGCAGCAGCTGACAGATTAGGGTAGCAGAGCAAATCAGAATCTGCACCAGCAGTCTTTCCTCTAAATGAACAGAATAATTTGATATATTTCCTTCATCTATGTGTGCAAATTCAAAAACTTGCATTTTAGAGTTATTGCACTCTAATTTAATATTATTCAGGGGTTTTGATTTGAAAGAACAGCTGATAGCCCTCCTTTAGAGAGCTGAACCCAACCTCCAGTGCCCAGCTCCCAGAAAAACAATTCTGCCTCAATCTGCCATAGTTTGATGGTCTAAGGCAAAAAATAAAGAACTTGCTACTAGCTGGAGGCTCTGAAGTACTGCACTGAAAAAAAATAGAAATACCAATATTTCTAATTATACTTTCCTCCAGAATTAGAAAGTCTCTTTCTTGTTAACAAGACAGATTTAAAAGGCTTCTGTCAGTAGTATTTGGCACAGATGTATCCATTAGTTTGATGTTATCTTTTTCTTCACAACACCTGACTGTCCAAGTTCAGGCTCCTACCGTGGGCTTCATGACAATCTCTACTCCAGCATGCTCCTGTCTCTTTGCAGCCCTAGCTGCTTGATCAGTTTTCCACATATTTTATCCCTGGGACAGTCCTATTTAATAACAGTGCTCACATACAAACAGAATTGAGATGTGGGGTAAATTCATGACTTGTCCAAAGTCACAAATACTTTCTTGCTGAGGAAGCTTCCTGAGTTCTGTATTCGCTGACCAACCCACTAGCCTATAATCCTCCCAGTCTGGCAGCATCTCTGAACACATAAAAACAGATTTTCTAAAGATGTAAAGCTAAAGCAATATATAAAGTGTACCATGATGATAAGAAATACCATAAAAATGCATTTATTGCCATGCAGAGGAAACCTTGGCCGCTTTCCATATAAATGACATCAACAATAACAGCAGAAAGAATAAGACCATGGTATCAAGATTATAGTTCATATAATATTTTAATTCTAAATTACATAACCTACTGTCCTGCAACTTGTTTGTAACACCAGTTCTTTTCATACCTCAAATAAGAGATGAAGCACTGAAAACACCTTACATAACGTTTTGCTGCATAGTCAAGTGGCTGCTTAAACTTGAGCAAGGTTTTCATACTCCTTACGTGCAGAAATAGATTAAAAATTTGCTTAGACTTTTTCTTTCTGTGGCTTTTGCCACAAGGAATATAAAAATTACCACTAAGCCATAAGCAGAAATAGGAAGCAAAAGCAAGTCTTAAAAACAGTCTTGTTCTTCGGCAAGGTATTTAAATATTCTGATGTATCTGTCTTGAGACAGACGATATTCAATAAAGGGAGCACTCATTTTGGATGTTTGTCACCAGCTGTGATGGAAATGCATGATGAATATAAGATGTTTAAGTTTTTTTCATTCAGAAGATCAATGTGGTGGGGGAAACTAGGTGCAAAGTGAAGTTCTGTGAT
This sequence comes from Ploceus nigricollis, assembly GCA_013399945.1. NCBI lineage: Eukaryota > Metazoa > Chordata > Aves > Passeriformes > Ploceidae > Ploceus > Ploceus nigricollis. Next base: position 87,508 of record VXBC01005828.1, read on the forward strand.
GTGTACTGATATTTAGGTGAGACCACCTGAAGCCAGCCAAATTAGTAACTGGATATTTCATGTACTTTAGCGCCTTCTACTTAAGAGGCAAAATTTATTCTACCTAGGAATATTCCAGACAGGCAAAATGATAACCTAGACTTAAAACTGCAGGTAACTTGGTAATTTGAACATAAAAAGAACATATGTTTAATCAGTGTTAATAAATATACTAATGCAACTATTACCAATTATTAATATGCTTGATAAAACCATAACAGGACTTCGCATTTTTCTGATGCAAAGTGTCAAACACTAACAATTTCCAGACACTCATGAGAAGTTTTTCAGTAATAAATTATTTCTTTAAATTACAAAAAAGACATATATATGCATGTATGTATATACAGACACTTTTTTTTTACTGATGAAAACACTTTAGTCTAAATTTTCTTCATATTTACAATGTTAAGATTAATTTTGGTTTTGTAATTGTCTGGTCTTTTGACAAAAGTATGTCCTATTTACTATGTTTTTCCTATGGATTCTGTTTATCTTCTCGAAAGCAAAATGTACAAATGGTATTTTGGATTGGCAGTTCCATGCATCATTATTTCTACATAAAGGCCAATTTATCCCTAGAACTTGTAATAAAACACAAACATTACAATTTGCAATGATTTTTTTTCCTGCTAAGGGTCAACTCCAAATAATAGGCAGCCACAGTCTCTCTGCCACAGTAAAGTCATGACTTCTCCCCAGAGCAATTACATATTTCAGTGGTCTTTCCAAAACAAACCAAAGAGGAAAATCCATTCTGCAGTTCAACTGATTCTGTCATCTATGTAAGTACTTTTACTTATCCTAACTATAGCAAACTTTAAAGAGCCCAGCAAGGAAGGATTTACAGGAAATTACAGCTCCAAATACTGATATCCAAGTAAGAATCAATTTTGTCAGGGCAGGGACTTCAGATTTTGGCTTGCCTGCGCTTCTGAAGGCAAAGCTGGCAGGAAGTGGAAGGGGAAGCAACGCACTTGGGGCTGGGATAAGCTGCTTGGCAGGAAGCAAGGGAAGACAGTTACAGGCCAGTCAGCAAGATAATGAATACAATCCAACCTCACAGCAACAAGGAGAAAAAGAAGTTTGACTTTGATTTTTAGCTCCAAATTCAAACAATGGGATTAATGATACTCTGCTGTTTTCCTCCCATTGTAACAAGGCATAAAACCAGCTTTGTTTGGTTTAGCAAGAGAAGACAGTACTTGTATGCACTGGTACTGTGCATTATCAAGCCCCACACAAAGAAGTACAGGATAAATTAAGGCTTTAGTGCCTACAAGAACAGGCAACAGGTGGGATTTCCACAAGAACCTAAATGAGTTAGGTGGCTATATCTCAGGTAAATTAAGGAACATAAGGAGAAAAAGCCTTATATTGACACTTATTTCTGTGGATAGGTGTTTGCTTCAAGAGACCATTTGCCTGACTGCTCCAACTTGTCCATTGGCTTCACTGGAAGGAGCTACCAACAATAGCAACCAAGGGAAAAAAAAAAAAAAGTCTTTAAAAATAATAAAAAAGGTCTTTCTTCACAATTACTAAGGTTTTGTGCCTGTTTCTTAGAAAACAACCTCCTGAAATGCTACTGCTTGCACAGCTACACAAAAGTAGCAGCAAATTTCCAAAGAGAACACTACAACAATCCTTTAAAACTGCAACTACATAATCTTTAACAGCACATTCATGTCCTGCTCATCTGTGATTAATGTACACCAACTGAAGTCCATCCTCAGCTGTTATTTGAGGAAGGACTACATGGGAAAAGAAGGAAAATATTTAGTTGGGTGCTATAAAAATAGGAAACTAGCAATAAAATTTAGATCCTACTGAATTTAACAATGCCATTATTTAACTTTATTCTGAATAATCCTTAACAGAAACTTCCATTTTGTAACTAATTAAAAACCCCAACCATATGTCTCCCAGAAAGAGAGAGAAGAATGAATAAAAGAAAACCGAACATCAATACCATAAAACTGAAGAAATAGATTCCAGATGTTTAAAAGGCAGATTCTTTCCTTAGTCTCTCTAAAGCAGGTATGAAATTGGAAGGTTGGATACTTTCCATGTTGTCTTCCAAGTATCTTATTGATGTAAAATTGTTTCTGTGGAACTGGGCTGCCTTCATTGCAATCACAGAAGAAGTACTGTGTGCTTCATGCTATCCAAATTATTCAGATCAGAAATGCTACAACAATTTCAGTCTTAACTGTGCTATGGCAAATCCAACCCTCTTTCAGTCTTTCATGCAGTCCTTCAATATCAGTAATGCTGGCAGTAGCAGTACTGTTAGAAGGAATCAGTATGAAATGATCATGTAAATACAACCCTGAGTGATGGTAGCTGTGACTTCAACAGCATCTGGTATTCCTGATTCGGAAAAAGAATTTGGTAACATGGTAGTTCCATTTTAATACTTTATATGGTTAAAAGAGTTTGGGCAAAGAAATTAAGAAGATGCAAGTTCTCAGACATAACTTCTATAGCCTGTGTGTCTGCCATATACACAGCAAAAGAAAAATGCTTTGACTACTCTTACTATGTACGGAATCAGGGATCCTGTTCCCTACGAAAAAAAAATACGAACACTGCAGAGAAACTGTGTAGAATGTATTGGACACTATTCAATGCACCAGCTTTTCACAAGGTTGTTTGTAAATCACTTTCCTCTAAAGGCAGAAGCAATGAAATTAAATACTCCCCAATGTTTTCCATAGTTCTTTCTGTGTAGCTAAGCTGGCACAGAAGAAAGATGTTTGTATTCCCTACTCCAAATATTTCACTGAGTTCCTATTTTCAGTTTGTCAGAAAACACTGTGCCTGACAGCTCAAGTGATCTGTCCAGTCAGTGGCAAGAGTTCCAATGATGCCCGCTGAGACCCAGGAAAAAAACCACAGAGACATGGGCTATTTCACAGCTCATAGCCCAAGTCAGCCTTTCTGGTGCAATACAGAATTACAAAGCTATAAGTAATGGTGCAAAGAAACAGAAATGTGAAAAGCTGGACCACATCCTAATGTGGCAAATGGCTTGGCTACCCTGGTGGAAACTCTGAGTTCCTTCAGAGAAGACATCAAACAAGGTATTACTGCATGTGTGAAGTCTCCCTCCCCTTTTCCCGGTCAAAAAATTAGGAGAAGTCCTTGAACAACATAGGATTTTCTTACACAACTTAGTCAAACACTGAAGCACAGATAAGGGAAATGCTTAATCTACCTAAGGGGAGTTAAATAACTTTTAATGAGGTACACGTTCTTCTGAAATGACCCTGTCAAACCCTCCAAAGCCGTATCTTAACAAAACAAGAGATGAAATTTCTGGTACTGATTGTATCCCACAATGACTACATGAGTAAGTCAAATATTTCTTATATAAGTTAGATGTGTGACTTTCCCTAAGTATACAGAATTTATGCTCTCTAATAATAAAGACCTGGAATGAAAGTGATTGTTTAAAACAAAAAGCACAAACCAAAACACCAAAACTGAAACAAACTATAATTAAAGACTTATAATCTTCAAATCATGAAATCATTAGTTAGTAGAGTCTTCATAAAATCATAGAATCATTTAGATTCAAAAAGATCTTCAAGATGTTGCATCCAATCACTAAGCCAGCATTGCAAAGTCCACCACTAAACCATGTCATTAAGTGCTACATCTACAGGTTTTTAAATACCTCCAGGGATGGTGACTCAACCACTTCCCTGGGCAGCATATTTTGATGTACAATTTTTTCCTGATATCCAACCTAAACCTCCCCTAGCACAACTCCAGCTTCTGTTTTGCTTTGATTTTGACAACGTAAAGTCAGATTTGAGATCCAGTACACCATCACACACTGGAGAAAAAAAACCACCAAAAACCTATTTTTTATTAATGGTCAATTTGTCACTGCCAAATTTAGAAGTTTAACTACTGACTAATAACTCCTGCATTTGTACACAAAGTATTGTATTCAGTAAAATGCTCTGAGAAAGGATTTTGAAAAAGGACCTGACTATAATTTAGTAACTACAGACAGCAAAAAGATTTTAACAATACTGAATCCTTAAAATACATAACACCTCCCCCAAGCTAAAAATTTATTTACTATTTTGAAACAGGGATAAATGCATTTTATTAACTGCAATTTCATTACACCGCCAAGTACTTTCTAGTCTTTCAATTAAGAGCGTGCAGTTAACTCAAGAGAAGATATAAATCTAAATCTCAAGTCCTTTTCTAGTCTTTATAAAGCTCATTCTTTTAAGGAATGCTTCTACTTATATTAGCTTTGCATCACAATAGACAGATGCACTCCAGTTTTCCAGAGAAGTTTGTTAATGCACTGAAGAACCTTGCCCAAAGTCAGGACGGCAGATGTACAAATCACTCCAGTTATGGGGTTTAACCAGACAATCCCAGACTCAAAAATGTTATTATAAAATGGGTTCATTATTTTTATTAATATTTAGCATTAATATTATCTTGCCTGAAGTACTGGATTTGCACAAGTCTCAAAGTGTATTTAATATAACTAAATGTTTCTGTTCACTCCAAAAACTCTGAGCACACAAAAACTGCATGCTCTAAAACAAACATCTGCCAATGTGGATAGTCACAAAATCTGCTACAAAAATCTGCTACAACTATGGAGTACGTACAAATTAATTATAGAAAAAAACCGCTTAGAATTCTTTATAAACTTGAACTCTACTTTTCTTCAAAAACACTTCAAAGCATTTAAAAGTAAATAAAAACTTGTTTAGTCCACAAGCTGTTCTAAAACCAAAGTCAATCAGATATCGAAACTCAAGTTGTTGTAGTTGAAAACTCCCCACTATTTAAATTTTACTTCCTGCATTTGCAGCCAATGAGACCTTTTTATTCCTCTTTTTTCTCTCTTCAGCAGGTATGATGTGTGATTCTCATGCTGACATTTATGAAGAACAGAAATATTTGTGAACTCTGCTTCTGAATATAATATTAAATATAATGCTAATTCAACACGTGGCAGTGCATTGCTGGTTTACTTAGTCAAATGAAATGCAAAGGACTATTTTTGTAAAACTAAGAACTCACCCCCTGAGGCAAAGCATCAAACCTGATCCTAAAATCCTGACCTCTGCCTGGGGAGCTCTCTTTAGATGAGAAGACGGTTCCACACAAGATATCTGATTTTTACCAAGCCCCAAACAAAGTCCTGACACAGGATTACCAGAACTGGACTGTTAGATGGGCACTCTTTCAAACAGAACACAGGATGGTTTCAGGTCTTTGTCACAGTACAGTTAAGTATTACACCTATTACAGCTATTATATCAAACTTTTGAAGAATGCTGACCAAAGTCTGAAAGTGATTATACATTCACACAGTTTCATTTTTCTGAAGTCTAAATAGGAAAAGAAGTTCTTTCTTCCTTGCCTTACGGTACTGCTGTGCAAATGTAAACAATTACATTGCTCTGAAAAGGAGAAGTACAGCTGCTTCCAGTACTTTAGGTAGAGGTGAACAAATACCCTGGGTCACTTTCATCTACTACAGAACGTTCATGAATTGAAATGGAAGATGTTTCCTTTAAATAGCACCATTCACAGCACAGCAGACTTCCATGGTGAAGTTAAAAAACGCTGTATTGAAGATTTTTTTAAAATACTGAGTCTAATAAAGAAGGAAACCACGTGCTTCAAAATTCACTGGAAAGATTCAGTTTCCAGGTACTGATCTGGGAATTATAACAGAGAAGTCAAAAAGGAGTATTTCTTAGTATTCCTTTACAATACTGCAATATAAATAAGGTTGTTTTAGTTTTTTTTTTAATCTCCTCTGTCTTGGAGGATGGAGCCCCACTGGTGCAACCTGGAGTTATTAAAATTCCTCAAATTTATTCAGGTTGAGTTTTTTGACCTAGATGCTGATATTATTTGACCATTTATCAATGCTTAAGCTTAGTGTGTGCATGTGTGTAGATGTTACAGAAGTATAATTTCTTAGAAATAGACCTCATCCAAACTATACAAAAATTCAAGGATCTACACAGGATGCAATAGCTGCAAATCTAAAGTATCTGGCAGTTGGTTTACTAAAGCTGCTGGTGCACATTAAAAATCTATATTTTACATTATTCCTGATATCTATCATATATAATTCACTTTTTGGATAAATACATGGAAGACATATGGCAGAAATAATGAAAGAAAACTAAAGAATATAATAATAATAAAAAGAAAAGAGACGAAGTAGCAGGCAGGGCTTAGAGTATGTATCTCAGTTTGCAGGATTGCCCTTCTAAAAGTTCTGAGAAATAATGAAAGGGCTTAATCTTCCTTTTTGGACTTTGCAGCTTCCTTTTAAAAACTCTAACTTGCAAGTGAAGCAAGGTTTATGGAGTCATTTTTAATTCCAGAGACTGCCATTTACAGTGGCAAAACAATTTTTCCCACCACAGGTACAGAGCATTCATGAAAATCCTCATATAGCTTAACCTTTCAAGACTATACTTAAAGAACACAAATTTTTGACACTCCAGCTGTTTATATTACTGTAAAATTTATATTTTAAAAACAGTAGTAGATTTTCAGGCTATGTTGAAGGCAGTCAACATTTGGTTCATGATATTCACATGAACAAGTAAGTTTTCATAATCCAACTGATGCACAGAACATCCAGGAATTTGGCTAGACCTGTCTTTAATGGGTGTATTTCCTCATTTATCCACCCCCTAGCTGATTAATCAGAATAGATTACACCAAGACCTTTCACCTCAATTACCCTAACAATAAATAGGTTTCATTATTGTTGGGAAACAAGGGGGAAGAGAGAAAAGATCTATTCAGAGCATATTACTGCACCAGCAAAAGTGTAGAGCAAAACACTAACAAATCATAAGAGTAGAGGTTATATATTTAATGAAGTGCAACAAAAAAAACCCACCCAAATTCTAATATTATATGCATTTTCCACGTCACATCATGGTATACAGTGAGTGTAGGACTCACCCAGGTTGTGCCTTCTATTATGAAATAGCTAGACACACACAGATTTAAAAAAATACATTTCTATTTCAAAACTTACTACTAGATCATGTTTCACTTATGTATGAAAACACCACTATAGCTTTCAGTGTGATACATTTCTCCTGTTTTCTTCAAAAAACACACTAGGCATAGGCAGTGATAAAATTAAACATTCCTATTCCAAAGGCCCTGCATGATTTTGTTAAAAAAAACTTCCAACATATGGAAATCAGAGCTTTTACTACATAAATGGAAAAGAGAACAACAGCAGTTGGGAACACGGTACGTATATAAGTTTCAATCCTTTTTCAGCCTAACAGTTTTCTTTAATCAAGTACAAACTCTTCCTGTACAATATTAAGGTGCCTTTAAGCCAAATTTTCTATCTATGTCTTGCTCCCTGCAAAGCATTTATTTTGGCAAGTGGCTAAAAGCCTGCCAAGGAAAGGTCGCTGATCTTTGCCTGAAAAGCTTGAGACAGCTTTATACAGTAAGGGCTTAGTACAAACACACAATGCTTACCAGATGTTCAATCAGCTAACTGGATACAATCCAAGGGATGGCTATAAATCCATGCAGAGATGTTCCTTATGAAGGCATTTGCCACACAAAGTTAAATTTATATAAGCACCCTTTGGAGAACCTCTACACTGAGCAGTGCAGTTTAAAAGGCTCATACACCAACAGACTGAACTGTCACCAAGTGCTGATTTGTGCGTGCACAGATACCTTTAAAAGGAAATTTGGGGTTCAACTGTTAACCTGCAAGGTTCATTTTCCCAAATAAATGCCTGTGCCATTACTCAAGTCAGTGTCAACTGACAAGAGTCAAAAACTTATCATGGACTATGATTTCACAGCTCCTCTTCTCAGACTTTCCAGTAATTGTCACTTGGGTAACAATACAAAAATATCTGCTCTCAGATGCCATGCTACCAATGGGTGAAATTTTATATCAGAAGAAATACATCACCTACTGCACCAACAAACAAATACACACCAGAGTCAAGTATTGCAGTTATCTACTGGCATTAACATATTCTAACAGATTACAGGAAATAAGAGATTTATTTAGAGTGATTCATTTGAGATGAGAAAGTTGTCTGACTGAGCAATGCAACCTACAAATCTCCATATTAGTATAAATGCAATGCTTGGGAAGCTTTTTTGGTAGGTTTTTCATTTCATTACTTGGTTAGCTTAAAAAACAAAAAAAGTCAAACTAGAAACTCAATATCTGGATGGTTAAAGATTTCTTATAATTGTAAAAAAAAGTCATAAAAGAGATTAATAACTTCAAAAAGAGATAAACAACCTGGGAAAAAAAATTAATTTTTGTAATATGCATTCACACATTAGCACTGATGTATTTTAGGTTTAAATCAAATAATACTCAAGAGAAAAAGCATATTAGTAGCAGCTTTGCATTATTCCTCCTAAGAAAATAAAGGCATAGCAGAAGGAGAAAACTTGCAAATCAGTTTGTTTCTTTGATTTTAACCTTTCTCCTCAGTTATAGTTTGAATGAGCACAGATCTGGTACTGAAGAAATGAAAACCCGAATGGGGGAAAAAACTAATTCCCCAAACCCTATCTACCTAAAACCAAAGCATCAAAGGAAATAGGTTCTCAGTTGATAGGCTACATAAGGAATTTTGAAAAGGAAGATTGTGGTTAAGCCTGTTGTTATTAAGTTTGTTTGTTGTTTTTCTCTTAGAGCAGAGAAGCCAGCAGAAGGAAAGCCAAAAAACCAGTGCAGGACTCTACCTTTATCCAAGCTATGAATAAAAATGTGAAATTATACCTTAGGTTGAAGTCCTTACTGAGACTGAACAGAGCAATCAATGTGTTTTTCTGACTGGATATTTTGCTTTACAGCAGGAAGAGAGAAAAGCTATACAATATTGACACTTCAAACCCTCTATCTCCCTCAGCACACAATATTCCCAAGAACTTCTAGGGGAAGCTGCATTTGTGGAAGAGCTCTAACTTGCAAACCTACGTGAGTCAAGTGACTGAAGACAAAAACTGCCCAGTTAGCACTGCCAGTTCACCACTGTCCTGTTCACATAGTTTCTGATTATTTTAACTCCCAGCAAAAGCCCCAGCCTTGAGTCTAAAAATGTAATGTTCAAGTGGCTTGCTGAGTCTCAGTAAATAGTTTGCCAGATGTCAAACACTATCCTTACTTCACAGATACTTTACATTTTACCACTGCTTGCTCCAATGCCACAACAGATCTTTTTGTGCAGATCCTTTCTGCTTCACCTACATCTCTGGAAAAGCTACAGAGGCTACTTAGGTCCCCTTTGAGAGATTACTCTGACTAAACCACTGATTCTCCCCAGGCTACCTACGGGTCTGCCTAAGACATTTCCAACACTCAGTTTCTTAAACATTAACATACAGAGAAAAGTAAGAATGTGTGTGAGTCGAATGCACAATCAAATTCTGGGGAGCAAAATAAGAGATAAGAAGGTTTTTAATAGTGAACTTATAATGACTGTGACTCTTTTTTTTTCCCGTGTGTTTACTGCAAGTTCATCCATAAATTCTGAACAAACCCGAGAATCCTTTCACTGTCTGTTCAGCACCCCAAGATCAGCAGCTGATGGCTACAAGGAACTGACAAACAAACAGCCTGCCAAAGTTGTACTTGCAATAGAAGATAATAGTGAAAGAAACCACTACTCTTCAGTACCACAAATTCTTGAAACAACCAAGCAAAAATGCTCCCTGATTCAGACTTTGAGATTTCTGCTTGAGGACTTTCCACTGTTCTCTGTTCGAACAGTGCCTGGCACAACCAGATCTCATTTAGTGAGCCCTTATAGCACAAGCAGCATAAATAATGATGATGACAATGACAACTACAAGTACTTCAAGGAAAAGCACTGGCAAAGAGATACATTAGGAATTGTAGACAAAGTTTGTATCCTGTGGGATATTTTCTATGAACAGATTTCTGCAAAAGGATGCTACAACACAGAACAGAAATGCAATTTTTCTTGCTCTATCAATTCTACTGAAGTTGAATGCCTGAAAGAAATCCTCTGGATATTTTGATTAACAAGCTGTACCTATGTTACAGGTCTGTCAAGTATAGGACACAAAAGTGGCATTAAGAATCATTCTCTGCTTCTACTAATACTTTTTTCATGCAGACCTTCTGTCCTGACATGTCAATCAATAATAACCATATTTGCAAACCTGAGAGCCTTGAAGTAAATGAGCTAAGAAGAACTGGAAAACCTCCCACAAATTCATATATTTTGAATTACATGTTAAATACATAACTTGGTGCTGACTTCTACGGACTTTTTTTTTTTTGACTATTTCAATGCAAAAAGGCCAGATAATAAACAAAATCTTTTCCATTCACAAAATACCATGACTTCACCTAGCAGGCTTTATTGTAAAATATCACGTTATGGTTCATCTTGTGCAACTTAAGTATCTTACAAGCAGATGAATCTGAAGATGAATGTATTAGAAGCTGTGATACTTTATTGCAATTCAACTGCCCACTCAAAAATGGGGAATCTGTGATTGTATAAAGACTATTCCATAATGCAGATTGGAACATCTAACAATGATAAGTAATCATTACAATTGATTAGACATAGAACATAGAAAAAGAGTTTTGAATAGTTCTTAAATTTGTATTACATGTTACCTGTAAGAAACACAGTTAAGAAAGAAAACTGATACGTCAAGGTCATTCTGAAGTTGTCCACACTTTATTTAATATTGAAATATTTCAAATGGTAACTTAAGAATTAAGTTGGCAGAAAGCTTCTGCAAGTCTATGTTTGTGTCCCACACAAACCAGTAACTTCAAAGAAAAAATAAACCTTCAATGACAAATGCAGCAGGCAAGTCACAAGCTCTTAAATATAGCAGCACCTGTCTTTCAATACATACAAAACTGACTTTGCTGAAAATGTTTTTAATTATTCCTCAGGCAATTTACCTCTCTTACCCATTTGTGGGCCATCTGTTACTCCAGTTTGTAAATCAAATCATTGCGTCATCGTATTAGTTAAGTTTTAAACTTTAGCCTGCATTTGGATCTTAATCAGCTACACTGGAGCTCTTATGTATTTCTCAAATAACTCAAAAAACTTTATTTACGAAGCTCCGTAAGAACTAAAAGAAAAAGATGAAAAAAAATAGACGTAAAGACACTGCCAAAGCATGTCAATTACAAAGTTAGTGAGTGCACTTCAGTATAGAAATAGTGCATACACTACAGCAACACTGAATTAATATAGAAAAATCAATATGACCTTGCACAACAAGCAGCACTGAAGAAATTAATAAGGCAGCAAGTCTTGCAGATCCTCCTGCTCACTGGCAGACTGATAAACAAATACATCCTTCTCCATAGCTCAGGCAGAAGGTCAAGATACAAGACTAAAAACCAATGCAACCACTAGATTCAGTTTGCAAATAAGAGAATAAATACAATGGATCTTTTCCAAGCTAATTCCTTTTCACAAACACCAGCCTACTATAAACTTTGTTTTTCTTATAACTGCATACATAAAGAGGTCACCAAATGTTTACTTAACAGCAGAATTGACTGATTACGTGCTTTGCAACACTGACAAACTACTCTGGTAGAACAACAACTGCAACCACCCACATTTTGATTTGGTCTTCCAAAAGCAAGGTATCAGAAATGCTTAAAGATGCTATGTTTGCATATGGCACAGTACATATCTATGTACCAAATTCCAACTCATACTGTTGGTGTGTCAGGCTCTGAGAAGCCACATTTGCTTGTTTGCCCAAAGGGATTTGTTTTTGAAATATCCCTCAAAGTTCTAGGCAGGCAGTTCCTTGAGCACTTAAAAAGACTTAAAGAAACCCAACCAAATTATTAAAATTATTTTTAAAATTATAAATAGAACTTTATTAACTGCTGCAGTTAACTGTTACTGAATAACTGTTGCAGTTATTCCAGGCTGTGAATAGACACCTTAGTGCGTATCTATATTTTTCACTGATACAGCTGCTTCCATTCACAGAAAACAAATACAGATTTACTCTAAATGCACAGACCTGTTTTAAATAAACTAAACCTACAGAAGGTAAATAACCTTGCAGATCAGTTCTGGCAAAGGAAGCATAAAGATGTGACTCACAGGAGTTACAGAAATACTGCTTACATAGTTTCAAATGAAGAATTAAAAAAGACTTATTTTAAGAGCTGTTTTCTCACCCTCTTCCTATATCAACATCACCAACACAGTAAATTATTTTGCAGAACTGATTTGGAAGCACAATATGGAAACCTTCATGTTTTAGCAGAAAAATTTAAATCCCAGCTTCTGAGAACATCACCTTCTGTGTGAAAAACAGTTTATTTAGCATTTTCTTTTCAGTATGTGGGCTGGACAGTTCCTACTACAGAATTTACAGAAGATTGCTAAAATAAATAGTTACTCACCATCCCTATCAATGCAGAAACAAACATTCAGAAACTATAAGGTGGTTCCAAAACAGGATTAGTGTAAAAAGCTGAAGACAAAAACACTCGTCTTGGGTTTGTTGTTGTTCTTGTAGCTTGCTTTCCATTGCTCAGACTTTAGCATTTGTGTTTTCCAATATTTTTCTACTTTAAAGACTAGAACTGAATAGAAGCAAGTTCTAGAAAATTATTTTTTCAGAACAAAACTAAATTCCCTGAAATTTGAACAATCCACTGGAAACTTCAAGAAGCAAAGCCAGCAACTCTACTGCTCTTTCTCCAGCTCCATGTAAAAATATTAGCCAGATGCTGATATTGATATGCTAGGGTGGCTCTCAACAAGTCTCTTTCTACCTGGGGAGAGGCAGAAATTTGCCTTAACTGCCTTTGTAATCTGTCAGGTTTCCATCTGTTCTGCACACCTAAGCCACAGAAGTCCACGAATGATTCAGCTTAGACAAGGGGGAGAGGAGGAACAGGAATCATGTGCTTTTGTTGAGGAAGTCAGCTTATAACAATGAACTGTTTTCATTGTTTTGCCTCACAAATGCAAATAGTGCAGAGGGATAAGCAAACTGGCAGCTGGGACTAAGTGGCAATTGGATTTTTAGAGGTATATGATAGCAACATAAGCTTACTTTCAATTTATATGCCAATTTACTCACATTAGGGCTCGCTTGGAAAATTAGGACTTTTGCCTTTTAGAGGCAGTATAGTAGAGAACAATGCTCTTTGTCCATAGTAATGGATTGAACTAATCTTAAGTCAATTATACCAAAAGACAACTTAGATATCTGTCTGAAAAAGCTTTTAGAAGTGCCAAATAACTGAAGCTACATTACTGACTGCTGGTAACTAGAAGCCTACTTATATAACATTGGAGAAACAAGTCCAATTTTCAGTACGCAAGACAAGAGTGGTTGGAGATTATATAGCATATTTTTGCAAGAAACATGCAACTTGATTGCTTTCTTCAGTTAAAATTGTTGCTATGAGTATTTCTATTTTCATAAATTGCCAATTTCCCCCCTCCAAAATTCCAGGTGAGTGATTCCCATTTGTACATCATGAAAAGAATACTATGTACTCTTGTATTCACAGTGACAACTGGAGTGCAAAAAACAAGATCCTGGATCAGAAGTTTGGTCGAGAGCAGCAATCACTTCAACCAACCCATGCCACTCAAAAGTGATGCACCTAGTCTAACTTCATATTCCTTTAATATTCAAGAAATACAGATCAACTACAATGAACTGGCCCATTGAAATTAATAAAATACCTCCCAGGTACATTATCTTTACCTACATAGATATGCACATAAAATTAAAGAGGTTATTTTTTAAACATGCAGAATAAGCTACTTCCCTTGTGGTCTAGGCATTTCCATTCACTATGCAAGGATGCACACAGTTGTCATGTTAAACTAGGTGCTTCAATAACATAACTAAATATCCAAAATTATTTAGGCCACAGTCCTAACAAAACAGCCCAATAATAAGATTCCATAGTATCACCACCAACACTATAAAAATTGTTTCCAAAGAGCTGTATAAACCTAGTCTGCTTTCTTTTGTGAATAAAACTAGAACCCTTCTAGAGAACTTCACAATACTTCTACACAGTTACTTAATTGCATGGGAAAGCTCAAAAATATACAAGTTATATTGCATTTCGTAAGTGCACCAACTTCTATCAAATTCACCTCAACTAAATGTCACAGCACATGTCACAGTTGAGACAGCCACAACACACAGAGTCTCACCATACAATGTCAGAAAGCTTCCGCCCATACAGAGCAACCCCATACCTCTTCAGAAGGCTTCAAGCATCTGCCCTCCTTGTTCTTTAGCCCAACCTTTTATGCCCCTCATTGTTCATGCATTGCACCTGTGTGCCCTCTGTTCCCTTTGGTGGTTGGTCAGTGCACGTGGGCACTCCAGGTCTCATTGCTTTCAATGCTGTTACCCTGCTTTTCACAGTTGTAGCCCATTGGAGATGAGGCTCAGCCCCAGCCGCACTCCCAATAACCACAAACTATGTACCTACAACTAAATCCTCTTGGTCTTCCTGAGGGCTTCCCATAAGCATTTCATAAGCTGCTTTCCCTCACTGGCCTGTTTCCATTTGAGTCTTCCCCTCCAATACTACTGTAGTGACACAAATTTCTTTCCAAGTACCTTTCAAGTGTCACAGGGTAGTGCACCACATAATAAGGGCGACATTAGGATAGCCATTTTTTACTTTCCTGTGTAAAAGGTTAGAGAGTTTTAAACCACTTTTGAAGAACCACATAACACCATTCTTCCTGCCCTTTGACAGTCTGACACACTTGAATGCATCTCAGGATTAAATAATAACAGCAGGCTCACCCGGGTATCAATTAGGTATCAGTGGAACATCTACCTGCCACAGGACAGAATCCCACCAATGCCTTTAACCACATTTCAGGTGATCACTGTCATGTCAGTCAGAAAGATATGTGGAAACTACTATTTAATTGATATTTTCTTCAATATGCAGGAAGAAAAAAATGGTAGAGCATATTTTATGTAGGTACAAAAAGAGGCTTTAAGATATAGTTAATTTTTAAAATTCAGGATTTATACCAATATGTGTTTTTGCAATCTACTGCTAGTAGCTGGTCAGAGTGCAGCAATTTATTACAAAGAACAGAAAGATAAACATGCTCTTCCGCTGTTTCTCCACTGTGCCAGGCAAAATAATTTCATTTCACAGCATTTTTGGTTTCAGCTCCTGTCAGGGTTCATGTGAATCTTCTTTATGTACTGTGAACTGACGATAACCTCATTTCAGTGAACTCCATGAGCTACTGGGGGAAGCTGATCAAAGCTGATTGCTGGACATAATTTAAGATAATCAATCATCTAGGCCATTTTGGCAGGTCAGGCTGTCACCAAGCGCATGACTAAGACACACAGATTTGCTTCTTCATAAATTATCTTATTCCTACCATATATAACTTGACTCTGTTTAAAGCAAGCAGCAGAAAATTATTTTTAGAATTTTTCTTAAGAATGTAATAAATATTTCTCTTCCATATTTGGGGTTTTTTCCAACATGTAACTTCTGTGTCATAAAAATGAAAACACCTCATATAATTACAACATTCTGGTCATTACTTTATTTGAAATGGAAAAATACCAAATATTAGGATAATTTAAAAAGCAAATAAACTCCTGTCCCTCATCTTTGACATCTTATCCTTTCTACCTACATAATGGTTAGTATTCTTCCAAAAACTAAAGAATTTGGAAGTTTCCTCTGGAAATTAGTACTACCAAATACGATCATTTCATTATGGTCATTTTAGTTGGTATTGTTACCAACAGTGATTAACAGGGTAAGATGAAGTGCAACTTGCTTATTGACTCAAAGGCAGAGAACAAAATGTGTTCATTTTAACTTGAGCTAATACAGATTTGAGGATATCAGCACACACCTCTTCTAATACTTTCATTGCAGAGACCCTTGGAGATTCCAGTCATGAAAGAGTAAGATAAAATATTGAAAGTCCCTACCTTCACCTGATGATCCTGAAAGGTCTATGATGACATACACTCTCCCTTCTGGCTCCAAGTCAATCTGTAATCAAGAAGAGAAAAAGAAAAAAAAAAATCGAACTTAGAATGGCTCCCAAAGAAAGTGACTGCACATGCAGGAAACAAGAAGTTTCCAAACCTCACAAAGTCAAGGTGTAGGCAGGACACATTCTGCACCAATAGAGCCTCCTTTTGCAAAGAGGTGTTGAGGACCCTGCACCCTCACTGGAATAAAAAAGAAGTGTGCACGCTTGGAAAGTTTGAGCTCAGTGAATTTTACATTTCAAATATTTAATGTACTGTTCCGACACATATTTGCACCACTATTTTCAAGAAAGTCAAAAAGTGCCACAATTGAGCATCTTTTTTACTGTTATTTATACTGAGCCCAGATATACAAATGTGGAAAACAACACTGTGACAGCAAGACAGATCAGCTCTGGTCACAGAATGGGGGAAATGAACACACACAGCTCACACAGCTGGCTAACACGTGTTTATAATACCCCTCTTGTGTCCCCACTGGGAGAAAGAAATACATGCTTTATCCTCTTTTTCTGAAACACAAAATTTGTTTACTTCTGCACCATTCTGGTGGATTTTAAGGAGTCTTTACCCATGAGGAGATCACTTTCACTCAGCATGAAATACAGGTGCTCAGTATCAAGCTGCTGTACTTCCAAGATTTCACAGGCTATGAGAATAAGCTTCGGTTTAGGCACCACTATGAAGAGCTTATTACAGATCTTCCTGTATTTTATCACAAGCTTCATCAGCAAATCTAAATATTGCTGGATTTGAGTATCTTAATGGTATACAACAAATTAAAAACTATCTTTGCTGCCACACATCTCTGAAAAATAAAACTGTAACTAAAATACTATGTAATCAGTAGCTTCTGCTGTAACAGAGCAGTTACTGTCACATGATTTCAGAGCCTGAGTGATGTGATGTTCTGTACATTAATACTGTATTTTCAACCTATTTTAGCAGGAAAACCACACAGGTAAGATTGCAAGGGACCGTGTGTGCCAGGACCTGTCCTGTGTCACACCACTCCAGACAGCAGGTGGTCAAGGAGGCACCAGGGCAGCCCCAGCCTGTCCATCAGACCCATCGTTGCGGATGGGGGCAGGCCAGGGCCAGACCCAGGCAGGGATGTGTGCTCTGCCCTCCCAGCAGAAACCCCAGAACTTGCCCAATGCTTCTGCTGCCCTGAGGCAGCTGCACACTGAGGTTGAGGCTGGGAACAGGCGCTCTCCCCTCCCTCCTCATCACAGCCTCCTCTCCCAAAGCAGGGGAAGGTGGTCTTGCCTCCCCCATGCCAGCAAGTGACACCGAGCTGACCCTCTCCTGCCACAAGGGACATCAGGGTACAGCGCTAGACCAGCAGGAGGTAGAAGCAGGAGGTAGAAGCAGGAGATCATCAATCCACACTAATAACAGGAGACCAACCTGTCAGTGTTCACAAATTAGCAAGTAAATGAGGGAACACCAGAACACCCTGGCTATGCCAGGCTTTGCTAGCCTACGTTCAAGTAGGCAGCCTCGTGGGGCCACCTCTTTTGTCTCCAGGTTTCTCTCATCACCTGAGAGGACTTTACAGGAGAGGCTTTTCCCTCTCTTTCAGGACATGGTTGCTGAATGCATCAGGATGATGCAAGCTCCTCCTTCCACTGACCATTGTCCTTCAAGAGAGGGCCGGGAGAAGAGTTCACAGGTCCTGCTGATGTCATCGGACCAACGGATCAAGAAAATGATCTCAGCGGCTGTATTGTAAATAGACCAGGCAGGAAATAATGTTAGCAAGGCCAGGGGTTACTCAAGGGAGAGGAAAATGAAAGTGTGGGTGTCTGGTTTTTTATAAATAATAGTGTTGAATATCCAAAAAAAGGTATTTTTAACAATTCCTGAATTGGCAGCATGAGTTTTGCGAGGGAGTTTTTGGGGAGTTTTTGGTTTTTTGTGTTTTGCTTTAAATAAAGCTACTGATCTTGAAATACTGCTCCTCTCGCTTTGCCAGTTTTAAATAAGAAAAATATTAGAAGATCAGAAGCACAGGTGCATGAATAGACTTTGATGTCTATGCTGAGGGAGGCTTTTGAAAAAATGCTATAGCACTCAACAGATGGCTGTATTAAAGACAGACATGTCTAATGCTCTGTTTGTATCAGCACTATACACTGTTTGGTTAAGCTTCCAGTAAAATACTTTATGCAGCTCAAATCCCAGTGTGCACGCACACACATAAACCCCCAACATCATCTCCGCAGAAGAATCAGGCATCTGGACAAGTTACTGACCACCATCACAAAATCTCTGTTCTGCCCCTTTAATTACAAACAGTATTGGAAGCAACTCAGGAAAAAGACTGGAGGCCTGAAACCAAGTTTCCATTACCCAGCAAGTGGCCTGTTTCAATTTACATTTTATTAGAAATGATGCTTAGTGATTTTGGTGAATTTTGCTTAGTGAATTGGAAATTTTTTTGATGCTCTAAGAAAAATGAACTATTTATAAAAGGAAGTCTCTTTTACAAAGAAAGCATGTTTCAGTCTTCATATGTTCATATGCCAGTAAGAATGAAATGGACATATTCCTATTTTTAGATTTATGAAATACCCACATTTCATTTCAGTGAGTACTTGCACTGATAGTGTTATCAGTCATATGAATTAGTACTTTTGCCAGAAGCCAGCAGCTCAGCTGTCTCAGCTGACCCTACATATGAAATGAAGACCCCAACAAAAGCAGAATCCCCTAGACTTATAGGAACCCTTCTCTCCTTCTCATGTCTTTCATGTATCAAGCCAAACAGAGGAAAAAAGGACCGAGTCAATCTTAATTATTCATTAAAAACATCTAATTTAATGCCTAGAAACATAATGGCATAAATACCTCCAAAATAGCCTACTAGAATATGCATGCTTTTTCTTTTCAATCTGTGCATTAAGCTATGCTTAGATTCCACAATGTCATTTTATAAATCAGTACCAAAAGAGGCATACAGCAAAATCTAAAGTTCCCATGCATTTTTCACCAAATGCCATGAAAGCTATCGCATGTGAAATGCCCTTAGACACATGTAACCAGAAACAGAATGACTGGCCAAATTCAGCTGAATAGAACAGGCATCCTTGAAAGCAATGGAAATAGTTGGATGACAGCAATTCTGATTCTGACCCTTCTCTTTGACTAAAAATACTTCTCTCTGAATGCAGCCTAGCTTTTATACGTGCAGAGAGAACTTATGAGGAGACATCTAAAAAAGACATTACTGTTCAAAAGGAAACAGGGAACAAGGCAAGATGCAAACTAGGGATGGGACAGAGGAGTTGATACAAGAGCAGCTTTACTGTAAGCAAAACACATTGCAAAATATGTGCCTTGCACACATACATCACATTTGCCACATGCAGCAAAAGATGTAACAACTATGACTGTGCAAAATCTTTGATCACCGAAACATTTTACCCTCTTACTGACCCACGCTATTGCTGTGACTTTCGTTGAAATACAGTTTTAGCACATGCAAGTAACATTAATTAAAAAGGTAATTTAAACAATTTCTATATTGTTCAAATAACAACATGTAGCAGCATACTGAGATGAGTACAATCATTGCTGGAAAGCAGCACAGATAATCAAAAACTCCAGGCCTGAATAAAACCTATTAGTAGCCTGTTTCAGGGAACAAAAGGCAACCATCCATAAAACCAGACATACTTTCAGAGGAAAAATCCCATGTTGAAACCAAGGCCAAGCTTCAGCATATTGAAGGCATTTATATAGTTTCACAGTCATTAATGGATTTTATTTTCAACACCCTTCTGAGACAGTTCCCCATATGCAAAATGGGATACTCCCAAAGGCACAAGCTAGACTAAATGACTTTCTGGCAAGTAATACAAGAAGCCTATGGTTAAACAAGAACTGAGCTCTGGTCTCTGGAGGCCCAAACTGCCCACTGGACCATTCCTCCTATTCCTCAGTTAGGCTTCACTTTGTCCAGCAATAGACATCCTGTCTTCTAGCAGTATCAAACACTACCAAGAACTTTTTTTTTCTCTTTTTTCAGACAGCTTTAATGGGTACATTAAATGGATGCAATTTCTTTTTCATTCAGGTAATACTCATCAGTAAAAACAATACCAAACAAAGTATGCTGAAATATTTCTCTGCAGCATTTTCAATGGATCATAGATCTTCTGTAACCTGGAGTAATGCAAAATTTAATCAAACTATGCAGAAGATTGTGAAAATGGTCCAGCTTTTCCTCAAGGTTTGCTTTTGCAAGTTTTTAACTCCTTAGTGTTCTGAAAAACTGAGCCCTAAACTCAGCTAGAAGTTCACCATTTTCCTCCTCTCAGGTGTAAGACATTATTTCCTGCCCCTAAAAACATATAACTTGGAGAGAATTCTCTTAGATCAAGATTTTCTAAGGAAACCAAAGACTCTCTCTAATCTTAAAAGGATGAGGAAGATTAGAATATGCTATGGAATTACTTGTGTTGCACTGATGCTTCATATTTGAGTATGAATAAGATTTTATGTACAGCCCGAATAATTCCATCAGCATTTGGGGGTGTTCTTTCCATTCCATTTGACAGCATCAGCACAGATTTTGCATGCTCTATGGCACAGAGACCTGTTGTTAGCAAATGACAAACCACTGTCTTCAGTGGCTCAGTGCCCCACTGCCATAGGGTTTCCTATGATTACAACAGAGTCCATCAGCCACCTATGTTCCAACACAAGGATGTCACCCGAGATTTAGTGCACTGCACTCATTTAAAAGCCAGCTTGTCTCAAGAGAAATTTAAGGACAGTCATTGACATAAATCCAGATCTGAAATAAAAAAATGAGTGGACAAATGCAAAATTGGAAATTCCTAAAAGCAGAAAGGTTGAGTAAGTTTTACTGTGATCTTCCTTAGCTAGACCGTATATGGAACACGGCAAAACCCCTTCAAACCTAAAGCTGTTGAGGATTTTGGAAACAGTATAAACCTAAATGGACTGTATAAGCCACAGAAAGAATTAAATCATAAAACCTGCTTTGCACCTCTTCTTGTGATGTTCTAGGATTATCTGATATTTGGGTAGCTTAAAGCATAAACCTCCAAGCACATGATCTGTCACTGCAGATGGTTATTTGATTCATGTCAGACCTGGGATGTCAGTATGGTTTAACCCTTCCTGAGTGTAGCATAACAAAGTTTCTTGTTGAACACACTTCTCTGAAAGAAGAAGGGAAGAGATTGTGCTTAAAGTGCTGATAGCTGCAAAGGCTGAAGGGGGGTGGTTCCTCTGTCTGTTGTTTTTAGAGTAATTAACCAATTTTGGTAAATATTATTTCCATGAAAATGCATACGAAAATCAGAACAGTTATAATCTAATAGAAAATGACTGAAGGTCTCTGCTGGTCTTTTGTTCTTTATCCACAAGATTTTTGTGCTTCAATTTAAATAGCTAATAGAGTACCTATTTTAACTTATTAAAAAGAAAATAAAATATTAACAGTGATACTTTTCAATATAGCCAAAATGACTGCAGCCCAAGTAATTTAAAAACTTTCAAACCCACCATGATTATTGTAATGGAAGCAAACTCTTGACCCAAGGAACAGCCAGATGTATGATTAAACTTGCAAACTTGTCCCAGCCTTTACACCTGAATCCCTATCAAGCTCATCTGAAATGAACAGGTTTGCAATAAGGTCCATAACGTCAGCAAAATAGCTGAGCAAATGTTATTTATTAATAGTATCTGAAAATTAAGAATTTTACACACTACATCATTAATTACATGAGTAAACTTGACTTTCAGAAGAAATTACCCAGAAAACACACTGAGGAAACTTCCTTAGAATCTCCATTTAACTCCATGATGTTTATCACCCCACCAGCCTCTTGCTCTTCTGGCAAAGGTGGCAGGAAAATCTGGAGTCAGTGCACTACTACAATGTTCACAAATCTGCCTTTCATTATGAACATTACATATTTGATTATTATAATTAGAGAGAAACGTAACACAGCTTGACGCATTGTAATTGACCACAATGATATACATAAAGGTTCAGAAATTCTGGCTACAGGGGATTCTATCAATTATTTACTCATACTCGAAAGTCAACAAAGAAACATCAAACATCTTGCATGACCTGCAGAAAACATCAAACACTTTTCAGTGCCAGACACATGCACTGACATAATACAGAACAGCAGCAGCCAGAGAGAAACAAGATTCAGCTGAAATAACCCACAGTATTCAGAAAACAATTCTAAAACAAGGATACTTCCATAACTTAATAAAGCATATACTGACACTCCGTTGTGGTGTCCTGAATCACATGTGATATCATCTTGGTCTTGCATGATCTGTTGTGCCTAAGGCCTCCCAGACACCAAAGAAGAAGCATTTTTGAATGCACAGCGACGCATGCACTTGTGTTTGAGCACAAGCACATCTGCACTGTCAGAAGTAACATACTCGTTTTTATGTATTAGAAGGACCAACAACTTTTACAGACCATGGTGCAGAGCCTAAGGTATTCAGGGCTCATTTTCTTGTAGAACCCAGAAAGTGAACCTGGACAATTGGCTCTATTTACATGTAACAGACAGCAGAGCAGTACAAATGACTGCAAAGACATCGAGCAGCATGACCACAGAAGGGTCACTACATGAAACCAAGTTTCTGACTCCATGATCTGAAGCAAGGAAGAGATTATCTTTATTTCTCTGAAAGCTTCAGAAGGTAGAGAATATGTACAAGGTATTACCTATTATTCCAGTATTTAAGAGTTATATGGCAAACTGGTTAGGGTTTCTAAACATCTACAATCACAATTCATGTCAAAAGGAAATAAATCAATGAGAGAGAAATCTCTTCATGAGCAGAAAAATAAGTCAATGACCTTATGAGATAAGTCTGCCTAGACTAACTATTCCAGGCATTCTGCATATGAACAAGTCAATGGAAACTCACTAGCATGAGTGTTCCAGACACGAGTGTGTGCTATTTCTTGGTTTATTTAACCCAGTATAGTTATTCTGATGATGTAAATGTGTTCCATTATTAAGCCTTATGAAGACAGGGGAATAAGCCAAAGTTATGTAGTATTTTTTCACTGTACTAAAACTGTATCTACACTAGAAATGGAGGTGGCATTAGTTTAGCAATAGTAAGTAAGATAAAATACAAAGAACCTACACAAGCTCAGAGACAACTTGTATAATGTGTACAAGTTGGGTTTGGCTGAGCAACGCCCAACTAGACTTTTTGAGTGAACAGACAGTCAAACCACCTACTGAACAAAAGCCTGCAAAAAGCCATTCTCTTGAAACATCTGCTAAATGTATTTCAAGAAAGAAAAGAAACTCTTCAGAGCAAAACCACTTTCCCAAACAGATGGTTATTTGATTTAAGAATAAGGGAATTGCATTGTGTGAGGGAATTGCATTGTGTGGCAAGATCTGACCTGTAATTTCATCACAACACTTTTCAAAATGTATTTCTTAATGCACTAGTGCAGTGGCACTCTCCAAACCACAGGGAAATAATTAACTGTCACAAAGTATTTAAAACATGCTCGTTGTCTTGGCTTAGGGGCATTTTTTAAAGCCATGCTACAGAACTGCAACCAGAAGGGAAGTTACCTTACATCCAGCAATAAAACACTGAGCAGGGAGTCAGGGCTGCTAGCACACAGTGGTTAGCCAATTACTACATGTTAAAAACTGATAAAGGCTATCAAATTATCTTACCACAGTACAATTTCAGACAACCACTTGTTCATATGCCAAAGCCAAACTCATAGGTGGTACATTTGTTCAGTCTCAGGAATCACCTAAACATGATGGTATTTGGAGTTTTTCCTAAATTACTTTAACCAGATATTTGGAGCTTCTCCTAAATTACAATAATAGTCCCTCTGAGTAGACAACTTTTCAATGCTTTGCACAACCATCATGAAATATGTCTCTGTATAAAAGTAAGTACATGGATTGACTGGTAGCTTTTCCTGGCCACATAAAACCATTTTGGTAGACTGCATACTTTTATCCTTAATTCCTTATCCTTAAGTAATTTCCATAGTTCCTTACGTCCTTTAAGCAAGAATTGCTGCCTGAAGATTTACAGATTAAGATACCAAAGCAATGTTACCGATTTCCTGTAAAGAGATATTTCTTCTCTTTATTGTCAAAACACTCCTTTCTTGCACTCTCCTCCTGCCACACATACTCTGGGAACTCAAGGCAGTATACAGTAGGCAATATCCACATAGCACTTCTGTACAAAGAATAAAGGAAATAACCGTGCTGATTTTCAGATCTCAAATCCAGAAAATTAACAGCTGGAAGATCCAAGACTTCAGTGTAACATATTCATTTTTTGTGCATTAGGTATACATTAAAATTTTTCCTAAACAAGATAAAATAATCTCCAAAGACAAGATATTAAAAAGTTCTAGGAAATGGTGATATTAGATGATAAGCTGCCCTTCAGTTTTCCTCCTGTTATTGCTATTCTAGTCCTCTGCGCCCAAAAAATCCAAACAAACAAACACCAAATAAAAACCACCACAACCAAAGACACCCCCAAAACCCACAAAAAATGGGACAACTCTGGAACTTGCCTATGAATCAATTGTATTTCAAACCAAAGGTCAGGAACATCAATGACACCTGGTTTGAGTAAAGCTTTCATCTGCCTTAGAGCGAAGGTCTTCCCAGATATTAGAAAATAAATAAAGATTACTTGAAACCTCAGCCCAAACTAGGCAGACACTTCAGTATTAGTCTCAGACCCTTTCCACAAGAGGTTCACATTTCCAGCCTCTCAAACACTACTGTCCAATACCTGTCAGGAACTTTTGAGAGAAGTCCAACTGGACTTACAGTCTTCAATGAGCCAATCTTCAATGGGGCAAGAATGCAGCAGGGAGTTGAATCCACTTCAGTTCAGCTCTAGCTCAGGCTCATTTGTAAGTAGAGCTGCGCTGGCTTTGTTTCAGCTTGCAACAAAACTCACATCTAGGTTTTGTTTCAATTAAAAACCCCGGAACATTAAAACAACCATTGCTGTTTACGGGTGTGAATTCAGTTCAGGTCCCTGGGAAAAAAGGCGAAAGGCCCTTCTTATCTGGAAGGCAAGCACGTTAAATGTACTCTCCATTTGCATTCACAACAGAAATTAATCCTCCATTAGGAAGTAAACAGCTTGAATCAATATGCTGCAAATGGACAAACTGTACTTCAGTGACACTTGCTGGAACTTTTAAGTAGCTTGTTGATGTGCAACACCAGCATCGGCTGCAAGCCAGAATGCATCAGCAGAGAGAAATAAAACTCCTCTCTCTTGCCAATTTGATATAGATATGAATGAGATTCCCTCTCCCCACAACCCTCAACTAAAATGGCTGAAACTACAGAATATGCAATTAGGATAGCTCCAGGGGTGTGCCCAGAGGTGCCTAGGATCTCAGAAACTGCCTATGAATGACTAAGTTCTTTCCCTCAAATTCCCAGAAAATGAATGACATCTTATTTTTATAAAATGCCTCTAGAAGCTATAAAGACTTCCCCGAAAATCCCCCAGTATCCAAACTCCTCCTCTATCTGTGCAAAACTGGACTTTCAACATGACAAAATCCCTGACCTCCTTTGCAGTTTACCTTAGTCTACCTTTCATGAAATTTGGCTGGTGATCAACTTGTCAGCACTGTGTCACCACACACAGTGATTGACTTGAGTTTTTTGTTTCAAGCCTCACCTTGGCACCCAAAGCCAAAGAAGAAGGTCACAGGGCTGGACTCTTTGACCTACCCAGATGGTCAAACTGCTCTGAGGCAGTGCCTAAGTGGGGCAGCTCCGTGGACCACCACTAGGCAAGAAACGAAGAGCTACTGCAAGAGTGCAGAACTAAAGAAAGCTGCAGAAATAAAATAATACAGGGTTTGAAATGTCTTCAATTAAAGACTACACGTGAATGAGAAGAATAAAGGATGTAGGGAAGGAGTCATGGGAACGTGTAGAAACAAAAATTATGTATACAGCTCAGAGGTGGCATGAAGTTGTCACAAGGAAACAAAAGGAAGTAAAATAATATTTCAAGAACAAAGCTAAGCTAAAATTACTATAAAAATTATTCTAACAGTTTCCTTTTGAAAATATTAACCTCTTTAAACCTCCTTCTTAAATCTTAGAATGTTTCTCGTTACTATCTCAGCTGTCCTGCTATGTCAGAAGACACAGCTTTATCCCAAACATAAGGGGTAAGCTTTTAAAAAGTAATAAAGAAGTTTAAAACACTTTTTAGATCAAGACAACAAAACCATGCTGACTGACTTAAAAGGTTTTATTATTCATCCAGGGAGTTGAAAGCTTGTCATTTGTTATCATAAAATGTCTCTGTTCAGTTATCCTTGCAACTGATAATTTTAGTAACTTAAATGCAATTTTGAAAAATGGGTCTCCTACTTTCTCATTCAGGTTCACTACAGATGCATCTGTGTTTTCAAGGAAAGAAACTGAAAAGCAAAAAGGGAATAGTTACCTTATAGAATTATCTAAATTTGGGTTAGAAAGGAAAGGAGATTGCAAAAACATCATGAAAATATTTTTTTCCCAGTTACAAAAAAATTCCTTCACCAAACACAAAGATGAAAGCATGAATACACAAGCTTCAAAAATTACAAATCAATGTTCTTCTGCTGGGTTATGAAGATGGAAGAGAAAAGTATGTTCTACACAAATATTCCCCACGTCCTTTCACAAATGTATCTGTAACTTGAGTTTCTTTACAACAAACACTGACATTATAATAAACAAACACCTCATGATATACAAACCTCAATGGTTATACAGAATTGGCATCAAGAACTTAAACAAAAGCATCCTTGTTGGAAGTATCTCTCCTACTTACAGCCTGTCAAGAATTGCATTGATTCAGAGACTTTGATCAAGGTAAGTTCTAAAGAAATTAGAACAGAACGAAAAGGAAAGGGGAAAACAGAATTAAAGAAAATAAAATGCAAGCTTCTTGCAAAACTATCTTTGCTTTTTT
>VXBC01005828.1:116657-205843 GCA_013399945.1 Ploceus nigricollis
TCTTCCTAAACGCCTTCACTTTGCCCTCACACTCTGTGGCACACATAAGTGCAAGCAGGAATTACACAAACTGGCTGCTGTGCAGATAAGTTCATCCTTTCCTACACTGAGTACACGCAGGAGCCCCAGGGCAGGTTTAAGTAAGGAAGTCTGTAACAGTGTGGGAACTGAATGCACCTCTCAAGTCTCAGTTCAATATCTAAACAGAAAGGTCATTTCTGTTTTCTAAGGGAAAAGGTAATTTCTAACATCTTGTAATAAATAAGCATTTTGCCAGTAAATGTGGCAGTTTCAAGCACACAAAATTATTCATATAAGATATATACAATCATGCAATCTCCCCCAAAAACGTAAATTCAAGAATAGTACCAAAATATTTAAGTTTCTAAAACAACTACCCAGAATTGATAAAAAAATGCCTCAAAAATTTGAAAGAAAAATGTAACCCCCAATGCTATCCTATGTGCCTTTCTAAAAAAAATTGCCAGAGAAACTAAAAAAATTAATTTCTATAAGAAAACATCATTAAGACATTCTCTATTTGGTTCTGCTTTTTTCCCGTGTTTAGAAATTATCACGATAAGATCTTTACATACCATTTCATAATGTTGAAGGGTTTTTTGCAACGTAGTTTTTGTGTTGCTCTGATATTTTATCCTCTGTTTAATCATCAGATTAGAAAGATTAATGAAGCTAATTCTCTTAACAAAATGGCTATCCTGAGGACTACAATTATCTGTGATTCACTTGGACTTCCTCTGCAGCTTTAGCCATAACAAACCCAGAGCAACTCCAAGACTCCTCAGATGTCAGCTACAAAACACTTTGTTTAAAGAACAGCTAAACAGAACACTGATATAGTTTGTTCTACTCGTGTTTAAATGCAAAAAAGAAAACCAAGTAAAATAAAATTTAGTAGCTTTATATACCTTTATACATCCTGCCAGGCAACCTATATTGCACAAAAGAGATAGACCAGAATGCAACATCTTGAATACAGAGAATACAGAAAAGGAAATGGCAAAAATAGC
Source organism: Ploceus nigricollis (assembly GCA_013399945.1). Taxonomy (NCBI): domain Eukaryota; kingdom Metazoa; phylum Chordata; class Aves; order Passeriformes; family Ploceidae; genus Ploceus; species Ploceus nigricollis. The sequence goes on from VXBC01005828.1 coordinate 117,689, forward strand.
CACTACTATTATTATGGTTCCTGAAAAGTTAGACTGCACAGTCCAACAGCCAGAAGTGGCACACCAGGAATAGAAATATCTTCAAAACTCCCTAAGAAAAAAACATGTTCCGGTGCATGTGGCACTAAGTGGCATTTTTCTTTAGCATTTATTTTCATTTACTGCAGAGCTTTAAACAGAATTACATGTGGAGCTCTCACAAGTGAGATATGAGTTTGACATGAAAGACGCCTGTTAAATCTTTTAAAAATCTCAGTCTTTCAGACATCCAGAAAGTTTTCCAGTATTTCCTGGATTTAGGAAAAAAATTTTTAAAAAAATAATNCAGATTTGAATAATTTCTTTGCAAGAGCTCAGGTTAGATTTCATATAGCCTGATAGAACTCCTGGAACTTGGATCAAGATAGCTGAATAATTCTTGTTCATTTAGCTCTTAAAATTTAGTTCCAAATGCATAAGAACCATCCAGTTCTGCTAATGGAAGGCACAGCATGCTGCCCACTTACGCTTGTATCAAACCAAGTAAGTAGAGCAAGGCTAACACCTGTCTTCCAAGAAAGGCTTTCAGTCTTTTCTGACAATATCTAGGGATGAAGTATCTGCTACATCCTTTGCTAACTGGTTTCATCAATTTATCAGTTTAATGTGAAAGAAAATGTGTGCGATGCTGCCCATTTTAATCTGCCTGGATAGCCCTCAGTTCTTGTACCCTTTTGAGATTAAAAAGCTCCTTATTTTTTTAATGGTACTTTACATACCCAAATTAAGTAACCTCCCATTGTTCTTTTTATTTAAAGCAAACCAGTGAGCTCAGAGTCTCTGAATTTCTCCAATATATGAATGCGATCAGAAATCCTACTGTGAGCTCTGCTATTGACTTGCTGGGTCACCCTGGGCAACTAACTTTATCGACCCTCCATGTGCCTATTTCGCCTTCTATTATTAGTCTTTATTTAGAGTACAAATTCTAAAAAGTTCAGGCTCTCTAACACATTTGTGCAATTAGGCCCTTATGCTATTACCATTATGTACACTGGAGTTTGCAGGTTTTAAGCATGCTGCCACACTAACAACCTGAATTGCTAAACCCACTAGGAGTAATCAACCATTAGTGCAGCTCGGTGTTAGCCCTGCACCTAAATCTGCTGTGGTGCACCTATCTCTTCCTACAAAGCATGGAACCCTATCACAAAAAAATTTCCATTTGGGGTTTACAGCGTGAGGCTGAGCAATTCCAATTCCACACAGAGAGGGCAGAGAAAGGTCTTGCAGCAGGTCTATCTGGCCTTCAGTGCACTTTTTTCCCTCAATTTCCAACCAGTTTTTAAAATGTCGACCACCCATAATCCTCCCATATGCAGCCTACAGAAGAAGGAGGAATAATTTCACACCTGGGGGAAGTGCCATGGAAAATCTGTCAGCTGTAGCAAGGGTGGAGGCAGGCGGGATAGGCTTCCTCAGGAATGTATCTAAGTTTTGGATACTCTTGTTCCTCATTCCTCCATGATTGGCCTACAATTTTCATAAGCTTTATCCCACACAGCTTGCAGAATTCTCTGCCTTGGACAACCCTATCACCAAAACTTAGTTGTACCCAGGTTTGTTTCAAAACTCTCAAAGCATTCTTATCTGAGAAAAAGTCAAGAAGAGATCTGAAATGGGAACTACATACTTAAGATTTTCTAAAAAAGTACAGGAACAGTTCCCAAAGATTTGCTTGACCACAGTGACAGCACTAGTCCCTTTACTCCAGAGACTTCAAGGACAGAAAAGGTGGGAAAGTTACCTGTGTATTGGGGAAGAAAGTTTTGTTTGGGGGGGGTGGAGGTAGGGGAAGAAAGGAAGGGCAGTGGTTGTTGGGTTTTGAGTGTTTTTGTTCTGCCCCCCTTCCCTGTTTTTTTAGTGCAGTGTATTTTCCTTGTGAGTAATTGAGATAAAATTGGTTAATGCACAAATAAGACCTTGCTTACCATCTGGAACACCTCTTTAAGTAAGGTTTTTTTTTGGGGAATCCAGTAGATGTTCATGATGTCTCTGTAATACTCCAGAGTAAGAGAGTTGGACTGTTTCCATTCCTGATTCTCTGACCTTGTCCAATCTGTTGCTTGTGGCTCAGACAAGTATGTTACATTTTAACTTTCCCCAGGAATCTACACAGTTTCTCTTTTGGATTGTTTCAGATTTTGTTCTCTGCAAAGCAGCCAGCTTTAAAAGTGCCTTCAATTTATTCTATTTCCTAACCACTCCTCCATCAAGGAAAAGGGCTTCCTCTCTAAAAATTCAATGTACATATATATTGTAATATGCAGGGTAATAAAGTTGCTAACTATTGAATTTAGATATGGAGCAGGATCCAGTAATGATGAAAGGATGACAATGTCAGCATTCTCAGCATCTGGCTCAAATAGTACTTGGTATTCAGATGTGACGATGTGACTAATTCTCAGGAATCTGGTCATTTCTCTTATACTGTCCTTAGAAAAAAATAAAAATAAGAGCTTATGCATTTTTGGAATGGTGTGCAGAACACAAACAATTGAGCAGCATTTTCCGTACCTACCTAAGGAATTGCTGGGGAAAAAATGCAAAAGTTGTTTTACTGTTAAAATTATTTTAAGATCATTGGTTAATCCAATTTTTTTTTTTATTTTGTGAAAACCTAATAAAAATTAGGTTAAACCTGAACCGTGACCTGTTGTCATTTTCATCTTAGATCATTTCAAAAGAAAATTTTTTCATGAACAGTCACAACAGTTAAACCTGAAACATTACCAGGTATTTTAGAAAGCATTTTTAAAAATGCTTTCATGGCATTTTTTTCCACTTCAGGACAAAGGTGAGCACTGAACTCTGGCATCGAGGAGAGCCGTCACTCCTGAGACAGCCAGGATCCTACAGGCATCCAGGGGACATCTCTAAAACAGCTTTACCCCAAAACACTCTACAGGCAAGCAGAAGGCGCAGCCTGGCAGGCACACTGCACTCTGCTGATGCTCCTCACCCCTGAGCGCTTCGCTCCTCTGCAAATTGCAGAATTTAATGCAGACAATAGCAGCTTTTCTGACTGCTGCAGGAGATTTAGCACAATGCAAGGCAACTTTTTACTTCACTTTGCTCGCACTGCATGAACAATATCAAAGGAAGGAACTGGACCTCTCTGACTCAGCAAAATGTAAACTGAAGACCAGACTAGTTTACTCGAATTTATTTTTTACCATTTAAATGGGATGAGGTTTCCATCCTCCTCTCAGATTCTGTTATAAAATAAGCAATGAAAACCACAAGCAGCAGCAAACATGTTAGCATTCAAAACAACAGAGAGAGACCAGTGTTTTGACCCCAGAGGACATTGCACAGATCTTACAAGCCTGAGCAGGCAATTTGGCAAGAAAAACCAATATTGGAATAAAAGACAATACACATCAAAACTCAGTTTGCATCATTTTGAGAACTGACATTTTATCTATAGAACCATCAGTTCTCAAGGATTTTTTTCAGGTACAAAATTAACCAACAATGCATGAATCAATATTTCATTCAGAATTATTTTCATAATGTGTGGCTTTGATTTTATAACCATGAACCAAGGCACATTTTAAAAACATTATTCTATATTAATTACATGCTGGAAATTACAGTTAATTCTGAGAGTTCAAGAAGCAGCAGCTCGTTCTAGGACTCACAGTCCAATTAACTTGTATTAGAGCAACAAATACTTCAGATACCTCCTACTCTGACTCTTAAATTCTTATTTTGTGGTAGCTTTTTATGGAAACTTGAGCAGTTACGTGAAAAGGTATTTTTACACCAAAATATTTCAGCAGCAAAGCATAAAATGTATTACATTTAATTATCACTATGCATTTGTTATTTTCTATAAAATTACTGAATATCACATTTTCTGAGAGCTTTAAATCATTGTTATTTCTGCACCAAGTCGATAACAGTGTTGTATTTATGGAGTAAATAAAAATGGCAATACAAAATAAATACAAGCATGGCTTCCTTGTCCTATGGCTAAGCAAGCAGAGCACACGTCAAACCAAACTGTATGCTTTACTCTCGCCCATTTATCTTTCTTGTACTTCCCCTTACTTTGTACATGAATCAGGATAACCACTGAGTTCACACTGCAAACATTTCTAAAAATACTCGAGTTCAATGGCAGAGAAGAGCTGTTGGGAAGGATCATGCACTGGAACACTGGCAGCTTATGGCAGTGCTGCCCTCCACACCAAGGTGACCACAAACCTCCATCAGGGAAGAGAGAAATGAAAGCTACTGAAGCTTTCACTCTATAGACAGCAGGTCCTTCTAGGGAACTTTGAGATACTTGAAATTGAAAGACAGTTTTGAAGAACACAGCAACAGCAGTGGGCTTACTTGGCTGCAGTCTGGAAGTGATGACTAAATCAATCTTTAGTAATAAAACAACTTAACTTCAAAGATATTTCAAAGATAGTGAGCTGTCCTAAACCTACCTAACTGCCAAACCTCCTACTGACTGCAGTTTGTATCAGACTGCTATCAGTGACTCTGACTCTCTCGCAGATGGCTCTTGCAAACCAAAGTTCAAAAAGCATCCAAATAATGTCTGGGCTTGGTCATCTAAAGGTTCAAAAAAAAAAAAAAATCTGTCAGACCTCAAGGCTCCATGTTTACTAGAGACATATTTTGGGAGAGACAGAATGAAATTAAGCCCTGACACTGTATTTTATTTCTCTCCCATAAATCATCTCCCTCTCATGACCACTTCTACAGCTACAAAAATGCTCCACGAAAAGAGATGCAACAGATAAAAGCAGAATGAAAGACTGGCTTACTCCAGAAAAGGGCATTAGGTCTCTTTGAGAAATCAGACACATAACAGAAAAACTATCTAGTTATATATCTCAGAGTTACTCCCCTTGAAAATACCTGGCACTACAGATACAGTATGAGTATGCCCTTGCTTTTCTTCTTTCTTATTCCACTATTTGTGGTGCACTGACTTTACCAAGTGTCACTAAATCTATGACACAAAAATAAAGATGCCCATGCAATGGATGCTTTCATCCCCCAAGTTTATTACGAACCACACACAGCTGTCTCTGGAAAGCAGACTCAGAAGAATACAGAGTAGGTTTCGAAAGAGGGGAACTTCAGCAGGAAAACTGAATGAAGTCCTCTTTTAGCTTGACAACATCTTAAACATTGTTCCACAACAATCTTTAATATTGTTCCAATACTGCCAGGCTCAGATTTGTCAGGAAAAAACCCACACAATACTTTTCCTTTTAAATGTTATTAGTTTTATCAAACTCAGAAAAGGAAGGTCTCAGCAGACCTCTACTTGAGTGTGGCATTCCCAACCTAAGGCTTAATCGATTCTTTTACTCCTTCCACAGTTGTATGTATCCTACAAATGCAGACAATAAAATACCTTGGAGCTAAAAATGAATTGACATACTAATACAAAGTCTGTAAAGCAAGTTAAAAGTGAGGATTCCTACTTTCTACTTGAAGAAAGCAAGATATTGAACAGAGATATAAGCTGTGGTTTGTACAAACTGCATAACCCCCCTTCAAGTCCACAAATCTCTATCTGAAAAATTAATCCAGTTTTAGCTTATGGAAATTAATCCCGATTTAGCTTGTATTTTCTACTTTAAAAACAGTGTACACAAACATGATTTTTTTTAAACTCCTCTAAGTTAGATAAAATATAAATAAAGCTCTCACATAGAATAATCTTTAGAAATCATTTCCAAAGTGGAAAAACACTGCTATTCTATGGGAGAATAAGGACTAAAGAAGGGGAAAGCACTCAAAAGTGCATGTAGAAGTAACATCCCACTTCGCCGTTATTTTCAGTTTTGCTCCCGTCTTGGAAATGCTTGAACATTGAGGGTAAAATAACCAACCCTTAACTTCTATGCCTTCAAGAAGCAGCTTTGTACACTGAATCACAAACTTTAACAGAGTGTTACTAGCTCAGTGTTATCTGGGACCTAAGGTATGCCCAGAGGTGTTCAGAGATCATTGGCAGCATCCAACACCATAACTCCTACCGAATAAACTGGGCATTCAGTATTGCTACTGGATGTCTTTGCAACCTGCACGCAGGGCAGACAGGACTTCTCACGAAGTTCTGTTACTCTCCCAACACAAGAGCAAATTCATGGAGTACAGAGGATGAGCAAATGAAAATAAGTAACACAGATGGAAAAAAATACTACCCTCTACAATTTCAAAGGACACAGGAATATGGAACAACATGTGCAAGCCAAGCACCTATTCCCAATATACAAAATTCCTGAAACTGAGAGATTGTTTTTCTTGTTCTTTGCAACTTCATTTGTGACACATTTTTGCTGTTTTCCATCACACAATTTCTATGCAATCTACCTGATATTTATAAGCTTAGTACTATTATAAAAGTCATTCTAAATTTTGGACTCTTAGCACAAGAAAACATTACATCATCCATTAAGCCTCTCTTAAAAGAGTTCAGTCTTGATGTACCTACTAAAAACACATTAGAAACGAATTAAGATGCAAATCTGCTTGAGCCTTATTTGGCCGATGTAGGACTAAAAAGCTGGCACTGCAGCCTCCTTCCCCTTTGCATTCCTTTATTTCTGAGTTTCAGATAAGCAAAGAATTTTGCATGGCTGCGTTACAAGTCAGAAGACTCAAGGAAGAGTTCAAGAATTTTTCTGATGTTATTGTTGAAGAGACTTAAGACTAAGGCACTTGAAAATGAAATAAAATATATAACACGAAGAAATGCTTGCCTTCCCTCAGGACAAGGCTGTCTAGGAGTCTCCTATTACATGAAAAGAACACTCTGCGAACTTTTACAGGACCAACATTATTTGATTCTTTCTACAGAAAACTTGTTACATTTCCTGGCCTACCAAAATAGAGCCTGGTATACACCAAGTCTTTGATTTATACACCTGGAGATGAGAATGCTCCCTTTACAAGAAGCCTGGTTTCCCCTAGGTTGCATGTTCTTTCTTGATGAATTGCCATGGAATTACCTATTGCTTTTGGGAACATCTGTTATTGTTCCATCTCTCAGAATCACATGCACACCCACTTCTAGTTGCCACATACATGAAAAGTTTTGAAACTTCTCTGTTCAGAGCATGTGTTAGGATGAAAAAGGAAAGGAAATCTTGAAAATTTTATAATCATGCTTTGTCTTTGATATTGTTATAAGCTATCTACAACAAAGAGAAAGAAAATTCCTTCCAAGACTATCTTGGGGAGTAAAAATATGTGAGAGAAAGAGCACTAATTTGGGCATACAGTGATCTCATGGGGTCTTACATCACATTAATTAATCTGAATTTGAGCACAGATTCAACTGCTGAATTAATTCCTGATGTTTCCAGATAAATCGAGTGATTCTGTGTTTCAATGCTACAATCTCAGGTCAAGCATTAACTTAAAAAAAGGAGAAAAAAAAACCTAACAAGAGGTAGACTTTACAAAGAAAAATATTTCCTTTTAAAGATACCAACTCAAGTTATCTAGTCAACCAAATTTTTTAATTATTTCACATGCTGCTTTATCACAGACTGACTAAAGCCTCTTAACATTATTTTAAAAGTAAACAAGTATAGGAACTGTGATTTTTTTACCTGTAGTACACAACAATAACAATTGTCATTATCAGCTATAAAAAATAGTCATCCTAAAAATCTAAAAATTTTTCAAAGAAATTTATGTTGTTCGTAGTAAAAAGAAAAGCAAAGTAGGAATAAAAAAAAAAAGCCACATTATACAAAAACTTCTCTCCTACTACCACTTCTCCCCATAAAACACAGATCCTCATGTGAGATTTGAGACTAGCTGAAGAGTCACTGAGGCAGAATATTTGACAAAGACTGTTCCAAATGACAATATCTGCAAAACACACAAAATAGATCACCAGCTGGAAAAGACAAAAATGTCATTTAAGACCATCATATCAGAAGACAGTACCTAATATGCTACTCATGCAACCCTTCAACTACTAGAATGCTTGGATAAAGAAAATAAAAATATTGTCATCCATAAGCATCTACCAACCAAGTGATTTATCTACATTTGGACAGCTTTTTGCTTGAAATTAACTGAGGCTAGATTTCCAAAACATAACTTGAGGAATCAAGCACTCTAAATCTCCTGTATTATGCCTCCAAATCCTCAACACACCTTTGAAAAAAAAAAAACAAATGCAAACCAGAAAAAATAAATGCAAACTGAGTACCTGGGCCAGGAATATTGACCTTGTCATAAGCTGAATCAGATGTTTGCAGTACCAAGCCCAACTCGGCTGCCAAAAGCCCTTTCAGCTCAGGAGAATGGCTCCAGCAAAATATCACAAGACAATGTAGGCTCTCAACAAGAGTAATAAATTGTTATTTCTGCAGCAGTAATTCTGAAGGGTGCCTGTGAGAACTCTGAGTCCATACAGCAGCTCCAGGATAAAAGACCCACCTCCTATTCTGAGGAACTTCAAGGAATAACAATCTGGTTTGGCATTCCAAGTAAATATTTTTGTTCCTTTCCTTGGAAATCATTCACAAGTTTCTGTTGCTTTGTTTCCTCAGGTTTTCAGTATAAGGATTTATTAACTCCCACAGATGAGTTAGTGGATTTTGATTTTAGACACGGGATGAGAAAACAAACAGGAAATACGGGAGAGAAAAAATATGTAGAATATGTACTTCATCTTAAAAGGAAACAGGAGAAATTATTATCCATTTCTTACCAGGAAACCAAAAGGTACTCAAACCAGAACACAAGACACTGGGTTGTTTCCCTGTTCTCTTTTGAGGACCAAGCTCATAGCATATCAGAGTGCAAATCTATTTTACTACTTTCATGCTTAATGTAAAGTGTCTTTATCCATTCATACTGCTTTCTTATCATCATGCTTAAGCCTGTTAGAACTGTAAAACAAAAACACTCTGTGATTTCAGCTGAAGAAAGCTTGTAACATCATATTCACCAACACTGTTAAACTTGCAATCAGAATTTCCTGAACTGAATGATACCTGGTACCAGGACAGATGACAGAAGAAACATGGGGCATCAACATATGTGCATGAGAGGGTTTGTAAAGAAAGCATTTCCCTGTAACCTCAGAGACCCTGCACACCATCTGTGGGGTGCATGTGCACACACACAGAGCACACTCCTCCCCACCCTCCCACTCAGAACGATTGCTTTTCTGACAGCAGGAACAGTTTCATCACCAAGAGCCTTTCTGCCAGAGCAGACCTTACATCTGGCCTAGTTTAAGTCTTGTTAGACTGGAAGGACAGAGGTTTAGTTTCAGGAAATCTAGAAAAAGTACTTATTTATACCAGTACGAACAGAGGTGAAGGTAGCATGAATACCATCAGCAGCATGCAAACGTAGGAATGGACACATATATCCCAGACTTCTTACTCTCACCAGGACTCATCACTCAAGGGCCATTACTAGTGAGAAGCCTGTCCCTTCTTATTCATCTCCACAACCTGCAGAGGCACTCCAACTAAAAAGCATTTTTCCATTTTTATCTCTCAAGGAAGTACAATAGGATTTCTGAACACGCTGAGATGGTTTCTTAAAGACTCCCTGCTTGAAAAAGCAGATACATGCAGTAAGCAGACTAGCAGACTGTGCCCCAGAAAATAACTGCTGACATTTATTTCATTTTATGATTAAATATTAATGTGAGACATTTGACAATAAGCCTCATTACATGACTAACCAAAAAAGCCCTCACAAACTTCCAGTTTGTTATGTCTCCAAATACCAAACTCCAGAGTGCTGTCAGTGTTTTAATTTTAAAATCTTGATTAAGATCACACTTTCCCCATAGTTTAGTACTAATCTATGGAGCAACAGTTATGAGTAGATGAAAAACTCACTTGCATATTATCAGCAGAACAGCAATTGCTAAGGACAAAAGGATTTTCACAACTTTCTAATATTTTTTCCAAATTCTAATTTATCACAATGATTCATAACAAAGAATATTTTGAGCATTACACGAACTTTTGAAGGATGGTTAAGTAATGCCATCTTCTTCATAAAACCTCATGTGTCTGTCATGTCTTGGGCCAATAAGTAATGGAAAATGTTAAGGGAGTAAGAAAAAAATAAGCAAACATAAAAAACGCAGGGAAAAATACCAAACTGAAAGAGCTCCATGAGCTTCCCTAAGTTCCTTCCCTAACCCAAATACTAATCGAAGAGATGAAACAAGGATACTATCTATTTACAGTGATGCAATGCTCCTATGCCTTTCAAAATTTGCAAGAGCTTTGTTTACATCCGCCACAGTCTTTGCACAACAGCTTTGTGCCATGTCCTTCATCCTTCACCCACGTGGCTCTTTGACAGGCTTCCTCCCAGCTTCACTGGATGACAAAGGGTTAAAAGAGATTTTAAGAGCAGTTGGCTGATTTTGTGATGTTCTCCGGCAGCCTGAACAAACAGGAAGCCCGGAAATGAGTGATAATTGTTAAATAAGAGCCCTTAAAACACCTGCTTAGCTCTAACTGCTAACTCTTAAACCATTATAGCAAGTTAAAAACAAAATCCCCCAGAGAGATTTCCACCTGCTTTCCCCATCTATTTTCTTAATTTATACAATAAGACATTCAGAAACATCCAGTGGAGCTGGAAGCATGACCCCCTCCATAAGCAAGTACAACCTGGAAGCCCTCTCGCTCAAACACCCTCCCAAGGTGATAGGGACACTTGCCTTTTCAGAGAAATGCACATTTTTAGTCAACTTGGTGTTTCTGAAGCTTTCACCTAAAGCTTTTTTTGGTTTTTTTTCCCCCCCAAATTGACTGTCTGTACTTCTTTCCTGGAGCAAATCTGTATAGCCCTTCACCCTACACTGTCAGAAAGTGGTTTTGCAGGAGTAGACCATTTTGTAAGGCAATTAAAAAAGAAGGAAAAGATTTTCAGGTCCAAGCTGGAAAGGCGTGGACCTTCCCTGCCGTTAAACTTGGTAGAAAGACTTTCTGCATTGTTAAAGTAAGGAATACTGGCAGAATTACAACTGCTTAGCTTTTTAAACCCACAAAATTGAAAACAAAAACAAGAAAAAGCTCACCAAAAATCTAGACAGAAAAAGCAGTCATGAATAAAAGTATGGCTTCTTTGGATAAAGGAGTATGAGCATGACACAAAAATCATAGCCTTTTGGACTGGTGCCATGAGTGTTACCTCCACACTCTCTTCTCTCTTTTTAAGGCAGTGTATTTTCTGAGAAGGTTACTCATGGCCTTTGAAAATTGTCTTGCCTTTGATGCATTCCAATGATGATTCTATTCCATGAAATCCATTATTCTTGAAAGAGAAGGAAAATTCTTCAAGATTTACAGGTCTGTATATATATTGTTTCCCAAGCAATATTAATGAGCCAATTCTGGGGATTAAGAAGAAAGTTATCCTCCCAAATTTCAAATAAATAAGGAGATACATAAGTAGGAAGCTAAGGGAAAAGGCAGCAATTCATCCAATTTAAAGGTCATTTGCAAATCTGTTCCAAAACGATCTAATTTGAAACAAATACACTCTCCATACACACAAGGTTTTTTACCACAAGTAAAAGTCAGATTTTTTGTAATTATATTGGTTTTCAATGAAAAAAAGAGTTACCATTTAAATTTCCTTTCTTCACTGACAAACAAATTTATGGAAAGACAAAATGGAACAGAAAGCAGCAGATGATTCAAAAAATGTAAGCAGCTCATCAGAACCTGACCATCAGTAGCATGTACTTCTAAATCACCTTGGTGATGATGAGAATTCAAACTGTTATCCTATGAAAATTAATTATCTAGAACATTTCTGGTTATGTCTAAACTTCCATGACAGTAATTTTCTAAAAAGTTATAAACTAGTTACTTTTCACTAACATTACTCAATATGTGACTTAAAAGGTAGAATTTAAAGTAGATTTATTTTTGAAAAGAAAATTAAGTGTGTTACCACAGCAACTTAGAAACAATTTATTAAACATTTGTGCTATTAGCCTAAACAGAACAACTTAAGCTACAACTCCCATCCAAAAACCTGTTGGCCCTGTCAAAGGTCAACATGAGACTAACACATCCAAGACTTACCCTTCCCAAAACCAAAATAACTGAAAGCTTTTCTAGTTTTAGTTTCATATACTTTGTCCCACCCAAAGCAAATTAAAAAGAGATAATAGGAACAGTCAGTTATACACAGAATAGTATAGAAAGTATAAATGGATTACTATCTGCTTAACTTCTTCAATGAAATGAGTTTTACTTGAAAATCCCTAATTTTCTCCCATGATTTTGTTTAATCCTTCCCATTTCACACATCTGAGCAGAAATCAGATTTAAGAAGAAAACACGCGGAACAGAAAGTTCCAAAATCACTCGTCTAAATACACATTCAGTTCGACGTGCCAGCTTGGAAAACCAAACATTTCGGTTTTATACTAACAAGTCAGCCCTGGAAACGCCCGGCAATACCCAACTGCTGCGCTGTGCTTTTAGCAGGCTGACACGGGGCAGAAAGCCTCAGACACAAGACACGGGAGAAGTTAAAGCTGGCTGTGAATGCTCTGAGGCACGACACCGGCCGACAGCTCTCCTTTCTCACCGTGTGAGAGGGCTGTGCCCTCCCGCGGCCCCTCGGATCTGCCCGCGGAGCCGTGGCTGGGAGCGGCCGGCCCTTCAGCGCTGCCCGCCGAGGTGCGCGCCCTGCAGCGAGCCCGCAGCGCGCACAGCGCAGCACACACAGCACACAGAGCACACACTGCACAGCACACACTGCACACACTGCACACAGCACACACAGCACACAGAGCACACACTGCACAGCACACACTGCACACACTGCACACAGCACACACAGCACACACTGCACACAGAGCACACACTGCACAGCACACACTGCACACACTGCACACAGCACACACAGCACACAGAGCACACACTGCACAGCACACACTGCACACACTGCACACAGCACACACAGCACACACTGCACACAGAGCACACACTGCACAGCACACACTGCACACACTGCACACAGCACACACAGCACACAGAGCACACACTGCACAGCACACACTGCACACACTGCACACAGCACACACAGCACACACTGCACACAGAGCACACACTGCACAGCACACACTGCACACACTGCACACAGCACACACAGCACACAGAGCACACACTGCACAGCACACACTGCACACACTGCACACAGCACACACAGCACACACTGCACACAGAGCACACACTGCACAGCACACACTGCACACACTGCACACAGCACACACAGCACACAGAGCACACACTGCACAGCACACACTGCACAGCACACACTGCACAGCACACACTGCACACACTGCACACACTGCACACAGCACACACTGCACACAGAGCACACAGAGCACACAGAGCACACACTGCACACACAGCACAGCTCCTCTCCTTCCCCAGCAGCGTCACCCCGCTCCGAACGAGCGGAGCGGCTCAGCGCGACCACGGCCGGCGCTTCGCCTACAGCCACGGCTGTCCGGGGAACCGCGGCCAGCAGGGGCAAGCGCAGGGTGGCACAGCCCAAACCTGCTCCGAGGGACTACAGCAAGGGCTGCATGAGACACCAAGCAGAGGTCTCACGCCACGAAGGGCCAAAGCACAGGATTTCATTGATGAATCCCATCAAATGCCCAAGAGCCTGTCCACAGGCACAGACTTGGGGATAACTTGTCCTTCAGTGAGGCAGGTAGGGACCTACATCTCACAGTCAAGGCTTCCTTCTTCTAAAGCTTCCTTTGGCCAACCAAGGTCTTTGCCATCTTCTGCAGAGATAGTCCTGCCCATTGGTCTCTACCTACTTCAGCCTAGCTTGTTTATCTATCTGCCTGCACCACCACCTCCACACCCAGCCTCGGCCTGCTCAATGTTGACGTCCTCCAGCCACCAGGAATGAAGTGCATGGTGCTAGTTAGCCTTGTTAGCGGCCCCCACTGCTCTGTTAAGCCCTACTGTTGGACTACTGGCAGCAGCTGTAGGGGCTGGCACCTGGGGACAGGACTTCACTCCTCACCTCCTTGGTGCCCTACCAGGCCAACCCAACCCACCCTACCCCCAGTAAGAAATAGTAACATAAGTAACTTGAACAAAAGTAGAAGCCCCACAAAATGAGCCTGGTCAATCTCCCTGAAAGCGTGAGCAGACACACAAACAAGGCTGGAGTAGATAAAAAATGCCCCTTAATTAAAACTGGCTAACACTTCTATAATATTATCTGATGCTCTGTTCTCTTTTCTGCATTAACTCAAGATTTCATGTGGTAAATCAATCATGACAAACACAAATGTCTGTACTTTCTTTTTGCCACAGCAACTGACATATTTAAATATATATTTGATGCTTTACAGCCACAGCAATATTTCTAAGCTTTGCTGTTCCAGTAGAGCATTCTCTGGCTTATTATGTAACAATAACATTTTTCAACCCAATTTTCATTTCACTGAAAATCTGCCTAGAGAAGGACAAACACTTTTAAAACTGCAGCTTAACTCCTATAAGCCTGGTTATTTCAACAATGCCCACTGATTCCTGCTCAACTAAAACTCATGAGGCCATATAAACTCTGCTAAAATATAGCACCAAACCCAACCCCAAAGTACAAAGGAAGTAGACACCATAACCCTGTTATGAAAGCCAGCAGCAGTGTGTGTCCATCGGTGAATTAGCTCATCTTTACTTGCTACAGTGCTAATTCATCTCAGGAATCAACATGTCCTGTTTGTTTGGGTTTTGTTTATATATGGAACTAAGTTATTCTTCTTCAATCCCTTCTTTACCATGCTCTGTAATTTTTATATTAACAACTGACTTACTTGGGGAACTTTTCAAAAGACAAGAAAGACGACAGGATGCTTTTGTACTTGTGATATCAAACATAATTTTCAGCATTGGATTAACACTAAATGAGTAGTTCTCAGATTAATCAAATTAAATTTACTTACAGAAATACCAATATGAATGTGAAAATAAAACCTGCTGCAGTGGAAAGTAACCAGTTCAGAATTATCATGCACTTTCAAACTGCTCTGCATTTTCTTTACGAGTTGAAACTTCAGTCATCTCATTTTTGATTAAAAAACTATTTATTATTGCCTTTTTGAAATTGCCAGCCCCACTAGGTGAGAATCAGAAGTTTCTTAAGAAGTTTAACTCTGCAGAAGAACCTTCAACCAGCAAGTTTAAAAAGCTTTTCTAGTTCATGTCCTAGAGGACATAAAAATTACATTATTAATTATTCCTCAGAACCCTGTGATTAAAACCAGGATGAATTGCTATGGCACAAAGAATTCCATAGAAGGATGTTATTCTTTAGAAAATGATATAAAAGATGGAAGTACCCTGTGATAATAAAATCCCTGAATATTTCCTACTTTTGTGCTGTATTCATCTCTAAATCTCTGATCATGGATCAATGCCATCTCCAGTGCTCCCAGCACTTCACTGTGATCTAGTCACGTGGCACGGGAAGGTCAAATTTAAAAAAAATTTCTCAAACAATAATTGTCACTCTTACAAATAATAATGAGGTACTATTCCTTGCGCTTCACCAGAAGGAAAAAATGTGCCAGTTGGGCATTCTCAGGGTGACAGGACTGCTTTTTATCAGAAGAGAAATCATTCCTGCTTCCATCCACCTCGTTCAAGTCCATCTCATATATCCATGGAGTACATATGTTGAAAAGATCTAATGTGGAGAAAGTATTTAATTTATAAGTATTTTATTCAAACTCTGACCTAACTTTAACCCCACAAAATGTCAGTGACTTTCAAATTATTTCAGCTGCTGTTGAATACAGGCAAAAGCTCATGAAATTTTTCAGCAGCACCTGCCCCAGCTTGGTTCACGGATTGCTCTCCAAGACTATCAGAAACAGAACATGAATTTAAATTGCCAGGCAGGCAATCGGGCAGGGTTAACCCCACCTTGACAACCAGCATTCAAAGTCCTTATCTCTGCTTTTAGCACTAGTATTGTGTGGCAGCAGCTCTCTGGCCACAGAGAGCAAAGCCACAGTATAGAACAGCATTTCTTTTCCACCCTCCCCCCACAGCACTATCCCTCTAATTGCCAGTGCTGTACTTATCTTCATCTGGAAGGGAAAAACTATTCAATCTACTACTTGTACACAGAGGAGTGGTGTCTTATATTAAGTCTCCTGATCTGCTAGGTTTCTGTCACAGTGTGTCCAGCCCAGGTTTACAGCTGACACATGTTTGTCAGGGGGACAGAGTTCTACTCAAAACTATCCAACACACCCACTGATAAGGAAACACAGTTCTCACTACCCTGAGAACTCATGGTAGTGAGTAACTCACTAACTCATGGGTTAGTGAGTACCCATGGGAAATACTGATGGTCTTATTTCAGATCCTACTTAGCATATGCTGTTCCACACAACTCAGCCTTATAACATTCTACTTGTCACTTTTACTGGAAGTCTCACAGGAAAGATAAGATACTGCTGTTTGTGAAGGTTAACCTTAAGGTTATCAGGGCCCATGCAGCATAGCTTGACTAAACCTAAAAGCACTAGTAAAAATACCAGTGGGAGGATGGCTACTAAGAATAAGAAGAGAGTAAAAGGTACTCAGGTCAGAAAGTCATTTTGTGATGAAAATGCTGAAGGGTATTTGGTCTACAACCGGTTGAGCAAGGATACAAATCAGGACTGGTGAGATGAAGCAGAAAGCTGATTGCTGGTGTTCAGGAAGAAATTATTTTAGTTAGGGCAAAGTTTTTAAGAAAGTTAGCTCTCAGTGGGAAGGGACCATACACCTGAAAGCACAGAGCTTCAGGGCTCTTGTGCTCAGAACTTATGAGTCCA
This sequence comes from Ploceus nigricollis, assembly GCA_013399945.1. Classification (NCBI taxonomy): domain Eukaryota; kingdom Metazoa; phylum Chordata; class Aves; order Passeriformes; family Ploceidae; genus Ploceus; species Ploceus nigricollis. The sequence continues at coordinate 134,583 of VXBC01005828.1, forward strand.
AGAAGTTCTGTGGCCAGTGGCAGACACAGCTCTCCCAGCATAGTTCGGGGAGGTGTAGAAAAGCCATGAAAAGTCTACTACATGTCTGCGAGATTACATGTCTGTCTCTTATTTACATCCTGCAAATTGAAGCAATGCTTAATTTACAACCCTGTACAACTTTTTTTTCCCCAATAGGTAGTCAAAAATCAGCCTTCAAATACCTCTAAAAAATTTCTTTCATAGAATTATGACAGTTTACGTAGAGTCAGAAGTGTTTAATTGCTTCCTGTCCGTCTCATTAATATATTTACTGATGTTATAGACCAAATCCTTCCCTTGCTGCTTCATTATTCATAGAAGAGGCAGAGGATGCTCCTTGCCACTTATTTCTGCTGAACTACAAATATTGTGCTGGTTTTGAAATAGGTCCATGGGAGCAATAATAAGGAAAAGGCAGTGGCTGAAAGCTGAAAAATAAGTGGAAGATAAAAGGACCATTATTCCGGAATCAATACCAGTGCTCCCTAAAAGGCGTTCTCCACTGAGGTAATCACATTTGCCCTGGTGGAGCCGCAGCAGCTGCATGGTGCAGAGGGTTTCCAGAATGGTGCTGCCTGCAGGAAGCAGTGGAGGGGTGTGGGGGGCGGCAGCAGGGCAGAAGGGAGTACACCCAGGGCCACAGTATTGTTTGCTCAGCCAAAAGCTACCTACAAGGGGTACAAAGGCTACCACACAGTTGAAATTCCCTGGCAGAAAGTCTTGAAAAGCTGCTTTACAAGCTTGTAACCTATGGGATCTTAACACATTCTGTTTTGGTAAATTCAGCTCTTGCACTGAATGCTTATGTTTGAAAACACCACTGAAATGAATAATTCTTTGGAGTTGAGACTTCCATAAGCTTCTGCATAATTTTCATTTAATTTCAATATATTTACAAACTATATTATACTCCCATTAAACACCTTCTGGAAATAAGGACCTGTGGATATACTCATGACAAACATACCAAGAATACTAAGGCAATAATTTTTGCAAATTCTGCAGAATCAGACTTTTTGATAATGTAACAATTTCCCAGAATCACCTGAGATGATAAGAGGATTCAGCTGTTATTATAGGAATTATTAATCCCATCGAATAGAAAGCTGTATGTACAAACTTGTTGAAATAGTTCTAGAAACAACCTTCACAATGTGTCGGAGTGGATGGAAGGGAAAACAGCTGGCAGGCATTTTCAGCTTTTTTTGTGAGATACAGAAGAACCAAGTCAGACAGGGAGAATTTGGAGTATTTTCTCCAAAACAGCTCTAGGCAGCACTGTGAAGACTGATGGATGTCTGTGAAATCTGTGGTGTCTGTGGGGACTCTTTGGGTCTGATTCTGAACCATGGCCCATCCAAGATGGAATACATGCACAGTACATGCACCAGACTAGGAAGAAGCTTAATTAAAACCTGCATGTAATTATTTATTGATGCAGAATTATGAGGTATGCTTGAAAGTAATCTTGAAAGTACTTGAAAAATAATTTTTTAGAAATAGTTTTGCTCATGTTCATTTTTTACCTTTATATGGACAGCAATTCCACACTGAGAATATCAGACACATTTCAAGAGTTTTGTTTCTTTTTATCAAACATTTCTAAGCAAGATTTAAATTCCAGTTCTCAAGAACCAAATCAGCAGAAAATCCAGTTTACAGCTAGTATTGTAGTTCAACCATCTTAAATTCAACTGCAAATAACACAAGGGATCAGGATGAAAAGCCTTTTAACTTAGCTAGTGTGAAGCCCTGAAAATGGATAAGCTTAGTTACCTTTGATAACACTGTTAAAATTCAGGACCCCCTTTAAAGCTCCAGAACAACTTTGCAACTTTCAAAACACAAAATGGAACACAGACCACTCTCCTAATTTTGCAGTTGGATTAAAATTAATTCCATTTAACTACATAAAGTCAGGTTTCCTCTTATGTTTCAGAATACTTACTGAGAGGTGTGGCAATGTAACAAACTTCAGAAGCCAAGTCCAAAATAACAAGCAAACCAACAAACATGCACATGCAAACAATATTTAGAAAGACAGTCCTGGCTTACCAAAGACGCTTCAAATCACCTATCAAAAGGAATGCCATTCACAACACTGTAGATTGTGACCAACATATACTCCTTAAGACTCTAGGATCAGTATAAATTTTAGACTTAAGAGAAGTGACCCAAGTGTCAGGCTGACTCCCCCAAAATTTCCCTGATGCCAACACTTTGTTCTCGATGCTCCTGCTAGCTCTGGCTTTTGGAAGTTCTCTCCACTGATGGACATGCATCCAGCCTTCAATTTGCATATTTCAGTAATAATCATTCTCATATCTTGGAAAAATATGTTCCCTGACCTCCCACTGATGGAATATTCTAAGAGTCAAGTAGAAATTTTAACTGATTACAGGATACATAGGGTGGAGTCAGTTTTTAGCTTGGAGATAGTGAAATTTAAGTAACAAGGCAAAGATTGAAAATTTCTGGAAATTACAAAGTGAAAAGGAATAATCATTAAGAGGGAAAAATCATGCTAGCTATAGTATACAGATAATGTTGCTTAAATTTAATTATCCCTGGGCAATCCCAGAAAATTTGTGAGCAGCTCACAAATAAAAGAGAAGTGTGAGCTCATACATTTTCACTAAAAGGAAATGGAAGAGGAACAGGATTAATATTATTATTTCAGAAGGCAATTATTTATATATATCTTATACTAGCTCTAATATACAGATCTTTGTAATTCCAGAATTTAATGTCATAGTGGAATCTACTCATAGCAAAACCCTTAATACAGAATGTTCCCTGTTATCCAATTTCTTTTCCCGTTATTTCAGTGGAACAAAAATTTTGTGGGCAATAGGCTAACTTGGCAACACAAATTCCAAGAAATGTGGAAGGAAACTTCAAATGCATCACATTTTACTAAACAGCACAAAACCAGAAATACACAAATATACAGTAAATATCAGGTTTAAAGTTGCATGATCTGCTTCCTGTTTTTTCCAAAACGATTCAGCACTAACCTGTGATATTTTTTCTTTCTTTTCTCCCAGTTTCAACAGCTATCCTCCAGCCTACAAAACTGTCTGGATCAAAAGGCAATATTGCAGATTTTCGTGGTAGTTGTACTACAATTACATCTCCATGCAGGAATCTAAGTACAGACTTCTCTATGGTTCATTAATTATTGCCAAGAGATAAATTTTCAGCCATCCTTAAAAGTTCCTATCTTGTAAAAAAAGAGTAGTGTTCTCTGTTGTACTATTTCTGCATCCCAGGTGTTCTGCTGGAGTCATTCCTTGGCACACAGCATGGCTCTAACTCCTTTACAGAGATGATCACAACAGACCAGGACATGTTTTAATTTAGATTTTTATCTCTCAGTATCAGGTTCATCACTGAAAATCCACTTACATGACAAGTGGAAGGTAGCCCCTGTGATAGCCTAAAGTGTTCAACCCATGGACCTTGCCAAAAGAAAATATACAGGTGATGTGACACACGTAGCAGCAGGAGCACCAATGTCTCGCTGAACTCGTACAGAAATTACAGTGAAAGCCAAAGGAGTTCGATGCCTGCCACATTTCCTTCTGAAATCGAACATTCCAGTGTCAGCAAACAAAAGCAAGCAAGGTGACAGATGTTGGTAATGGCTGTGCGTATCACCCAGGCCAGATTCGCTCGTACATAACATAGCTGACAATTTGCAGCACAGCTGATTGGTGCTCCCTTCTGCCCCAGACAACAGCCAGTAGGTACCATTTAAAGGAACTATTCAGGGAGAGTACGAGTGACAGAACAAGGTCCTGAGAAATTAACGTTGCATAGGAAATGTACTTATAATTAGATATCAAATAGGATGTACCATAAAATACACGAAGTGCAATATAATTAGCCATTCCAAAGCTGCAGTAATTTTCCCTGTTTATATGATTTATTTCTAGATCTTGCATTTCACATTGTTATTCAGATCATTCGGTTGCTGTCTTAACTATCTAATGTGTGTCCTTGCAGACATACAAGGAGTGGCAAGAGGATAACTCTGTATGAATAGTAATGAGCTATGGAGCAATAATCAAGGAAGACAAATTTCAAAAAGAGAGGGAGGGAGGAGGGAGGGAGGGAGGATCTTTAAATAGCTAATATACCTGGAAATACATGCTCAGAAGTCAAGGTCTTGGTTTTTCAAGTCATAAAATAAGGTAATTAAAGGGGCAACGCAATCCTATTTCGCCCTTGAATCAAAAAATGGTACTCTGGGGTAAAGCAAAACCACACTACCAACAAACAGAAAAAAATGTCCCTCATGTCAAATTTTAGTACAGATAAGAGGAAATGAGACTATTTGAGTTACGGATAAGTAAGTAAGTTCTTGACAACACAACATTCACGCTGGGAAAGAGGTTATGAATAGGAAAACCACCATGCTATTCTCAGGCTTATTGAGAATAGCAATAATAACAATATTACATATCCATTAAAATAACTTCAAGCATATTTTTTTGCATATGCAAATTCTCTTAAAAAAAAAAAGCCAACCAAGCTCAAGTACCGTTAGCAATGTAGCTCTAAAAGCACAGAGTGTAGGATGAATTGGAAAACCTGCAAGAAGATTAAAAGGAAAAGGTTGGGCAGATGGTCTCAGCTATATTTTGTTCTCTCGAAATAATGTTCTTTTCCAGGCTGTAGAAAAACAAGGTAGTAACTTCAGGATACCTGTATCCTCTTCAAGAAAGTAGAGCACGGAGGGCAGACATATTATTGTTGCTGCAACATATTCATAAATGTTTGCCAATTTCTGGGGAGAATAGCTCCTTAGAAATTCAGAGGGATTTGTAATAGGGGTTGAAGGACTACTCCTTTTATCAAGCCATTTCTTCTCTTTCATACAGTTCTAATAAAAAAAAAAGGTCTTTTTAAAAGATGCTAACAAAGAAACATAAGGCAAAGTAAATAAAAAACATACTTATGGAAATGCAATCAAAATATTTTTCACATAGAAAAGCAGAAGGAATCAGATAATATAAATAAAAGAAATTTTGAAAAAAATCAGAACACTTTTATCCTTATTTTCCAAATTATGTATAATCTGAAAATTGCAAGTATTTCTGCCAGCTCTCTGTCATAATAATGTATCAACTCTTGCCGATTAATTCTAATTACCTTTTATCTTCCTAAAAATTATTTACTTTAACAAAGACCACTGGCTGCTGGCTAATTTTTTTCACACTCCTTATCAGCTTTGTTCTTTTCTTCTCTTGGTCGCAGAGAATTAAAATTAAATACATTATTTTAGCATTTAAATATTTGTACTAGGAGAGACACAGAAAGATGAGGAAATGATGGTTTCTGAAAATACTTCAGAAACATTGCTCTGAGAAGAAAAATCTGTTTCCAGCAATAGTATTACTTCTGAAATATAAACCAATGTGATCACCCAGACTAAAGCACATCATCATCAATCAAGCCTGGATGACAATTGACAGTAAACAAGAGTCCGCCTTCACAGTCTTTGTCCAGCAGAACTTACAGTCTACAAGACATAAAATGTCAGGACACATTGGGAAAGTTACCCAAAGAAACAATGTAAAGGGTCTAGGGTCATTATGAAAAGACACAAAGCCTGTGAGAAGGATAAAGGTTACAGAGTTTAACCAGAGATTTTGAAGGTGCAAGCGGGACTTTCTGTGGAGGAGGGGAGTGCTTTGCTGAACCAGGAGTTTCATTCCCAGCTACAGGACAGCCTGATTCTGCAGGGCTAGAGAAACAAATGGAAAATTATGGACACCTGAACCCTGAATGCCACCTAAACAGATTAAGCCAAAGGGTGATGACCACACAGCTTTAACCAGGATCCAATACTAAGGCAGTTATTTACTTTCTCTGTCTACTTCTCCACTTGTATGCCAGCTTCCCCTTATTACTCCTCTCTTGCACTAATTATGGATACCAGATCCTAGTCCAAATTTTCTCTTAGTTTTACCTTTTGCACAGGGCAAGTAAAATGTGAACAGTATCATCACTACAACAAACATGGACCTATAATAAATATCTTCCAATTTCTTCGAAGTCCTGTTCCAAATAAAGGAAGCAAACATCACAGAGTGCTTCTTATGAGCAGGTAGGATCCCAGGCATTGATCCCAAGGCAACTCAATACTTAGAACTTACAAATTTTCTCCACCCGCAACCCTGGCCTTCCTGAATTATGCAATGCATGCCTCACCCAATTACAAACAGTAAGACAGGGCATCAGCAGTGATGCAGCACTGAATGTAAAAACAACTTTTCAATACTAATTGCCATTGATGAAACACAGATTGATATCCTCAAGCTAAGAAAGATTATTAAGAGTCAAGAGTATTGAGTATGATGAAAACACATGCATTGGCCTCTTTTCTGAAAGACAGGTAGGAATTTGATTGATGAGAGATATGTAAAGCACGCTAGATTTAATTCAGCTCATTGCTGAAGGACTGGGGAAAATGGAAAGAGAAGTAAGAGTTGTAACAGTGACATTATCATAACTATCACTCTGCTAAATGGTTCTGTGCTTTACAAGCAGAATGAGGTAGATCTGTGTTAGTGATTTCTCTTTTAGCACTTTGATTCAAAACAACAGAGATTGGGCATGAGAATTAACCAAAACCATCACTAAAATGTACTTAGAACTAATGTTTAGGTTCTTAGGACCCTGCATCGCTAAGCTGCAGACTGATGACTAAAGCAGGGAGATTAATTAAACGTTACGATTAAATCCACGGAAAAAAACCTGCTACTTAGCCGATTCTAGCCAGCTGCAGTTTCAGAAGAAAATGTGTAACAAGGCAACAAAAGCTGAATATAGTGTTACAAAGGAACAAAAAATTTAATTTAATGAGGTGTCATCCTATCTCCATCTCTACAAACCCCTAGAGGGCCTTGATCTGACACGACGAGGGGAAAAAGGGAGAAAAAAACATTCTGCAAATCACTTTATCCCAAAGCTTCAGCCAAATCCTACCTCCTGCTCTGTTTCACTGAACATTTTCAATATAATTTTGCACATATATACTAGAACACTTTCAATGTATATTTTGCACAAAGGCTTGAAAAATACGTATTTTTCTGATAGCCTTTACGGGTGTTAGAAAATTGGCACGTTTAAAGGCTTAAATTCAATTACATGTTGCAGAGACACTGAAAAAGTAATATTACCCAGACAGACCATAGCATAGAAACACTACCTTGTGCTCCCTTTGAGAGTATACTTTAGAAAGCAGCTTGGAAAGAACTACATTTGCATCTATACACCTGCAAAATACTTCTGATTTTCCAGCAATACATGCAAGAGTAACTTCAGCAATAAAATAGCGAGGCTTTCTCCATAGTTTGGGGAAAGAGAACGCCTGCACCTTCATTAGAAACATACGTGATGCCTCCAAGAGAGCTGCTAGATAACAGACATCTAGAGGGAGGAGCACGACAGGTCAAAATCTTCATTCCCACTAGATGGCAATATTGGTTCTTTTGCAAGCGCAGAATATGTTCCCATCGAAAGGAAACTGCAGTATTTTTTATCGTTTCCAAAGTTGCATTTTCTGTTTAAAAAAAAATAATAATCCACACCAGGCTTTATTGATCACAGGAGATGGGGAAAAGGAGTTTATAATCCATACAAACTAGCCAACATATGCATTAAACCGTAAATAAAGACTACAGTACCTCAAGAACACACTGAATGAATAATAAATGCAATATATGCTTTTAAGGCTCCTAGGCTTATAATTAGACCCCACATCAAATTAGATCTTCAATTTAATCCTTAACCACTATATCAGCAGGATGTGGCAATGGAAACAGCACATTTAAATCCTGCAGGAGAGAGCATCTCAATTTACTCTCAACCAACCTCCTGTAACATTAATCAGGAGCTTAGAGCAGTATTAAAAACACTCCAAATTAAAGAGGGCTCCAATTCTAGCTGTCATGATCAGAGGGAGAGTTACTGACACCAGGTCTAGAAAGAGCATCCTGATTAATTTAAAAAAAGAAAAAAAAAAAAAAAAAAAAAAAAAAGAAGAGGAAAAAAAGGAAAAAAAAAAGAAAAAAGAAAAAAAGTTGAATCTTCCAGTTTTTGAAAGAAACCAAATGTCTGCATGAATACACATGAACCAAAATGCATGAAGAAATGTTTCTAAATTTTTCAAACTGTTCTACAAACAACAATTTAGGCAGTTTTTGTGTTAGCCTTAAAAATATTCAAGTAAGAATAGAGCTAACATAGAAACCTAGTGAAATCATCACTCGAGCAAAAAAAAAAAAATCATCCCATGTTCTTTCATAAGATGCTACAGCTTAAAAAAGAAAATGAATTTTCCATTGTGAACTGTTATAAAGAAACAGCCAGATGCCAGTCATCATGTTAATCCCTGTGTTTAACTCTGCCCTCCAGCCCTGGCTGAAGGAGCAGGGTACAGACACTGCCCAAGCACAGCCTGCAGTGTGCAGAGGGCAGCAGCAGGGCCAGCCAGGCAGACACACGCAGCACTCCGGGTGAAGGATGGGGTCTGGCCATTACAAACCCAGGAGTCGGAAGAATCAGGTTCCAGGTTACATACACTCACATTCCTGTGCTAATCAATGGTCCTTACTTACAAACTGGAAATTGAGGACTAAGCTTGGAAGAATAAATGTTCTATGAGTCAATCAGACACTGCAACAGGGATATATCAAAATACTAACCCCTGTTATGCAGCACTTCGATCAAGAGACCCATTTCTGGTACAGTAGGATGCTGCCACAATTTAATCACCTGCAGGAAGCTTATGCTCTTGTTACAAACAAAAACACCAGCTCACAATTCCAGATCAGTCCTGACTCCTGACTGAAGCTATTTCAGAACATGAGACAGACAGTCATTTAAGTTCTATTCATAATTTATTATTCTGCTTTGCCAGTAATCTCATTACACAACTTTCACACAATTGAACAAAGCTTGATACAAAACCATTGCTTCAAGTCACTTCCCAGATACTTTCCAGTATTTCCAGTCTTGAAAAAGGCCTTGAAAAAAAAAAGTGAAAACCTCATGGATCCTTTAAACAGTGCCAAAACCAACGAGAAATGTTTGGTAGTAGTTAACTGATTCAATCTCAAAATGCCTTATTCAAAGGTTTTGGAAGGCATTTCGCACATTATCAAAATATCTTCGAGTTACAACTTAACATATGTTCTGGTAGTGGTACACTCGTTTCCAGAAAAAAAGTAATCTATGATCAAAATCTTGTTTAAGAAATTGACTTTTCCTCTTCCCTTCCCTATCCTTCTTCCTCTCCTCTCCTGTGGTTTGTATTTGCTTAGCATATGAGAGACAACAGAAGACAATGTTTTCCTCTAGGAGCCAGTATATACAGTCACACGACTTCCAAATCACAGTCCAGACAGGGAGTAGAAATTACATGCAGGGTAACTGAAACTAGCTCTCCCTTTGGGCAATCTGACTCCCACCCAATGTCTGTCTGCACAAACCTACATGCAAATACATGCATCTCATTTACTGTGCTAAAAGTAGAACTCAAGAATATTGTACAATTTCCCAAGTATTCTTAGAAAGTATTACAATTCTCCAGAAACTAGGTTTTATGTGAATGAAAAATGTTAATATTTGAGGAAGTTTTCATTGAGTGCTCCCTCACAAATTCCCCATTATCTGCAAAAGATGTCCAAATCCTACAAGGCTGGCTCCGCAGCTTTTCAACACTAATGCCAAAGGCAGTTCATGAATCAATAATTGACAGCACCAGTCAGCTCCCTAACAGTGATGGTGTCATAGAGATCTGTCCCAGTTTTGGGGTCTCCTTCCACAGAGTCATCAGTCCCTTCATAAGGACCTGTAGTACCTCAGAGCAGACATAACTTAAAGACCATATTGTATAAAACAAAAGGGAAATGGCCTTGTCTCCAGCCCTATATTTTCCATCAGCTGGTGGTGCTACAGAAGATCATGCTCCAGTGAAGCACAGAGGCACTGACATACTTTATGAAGCCCTGCTTTGTTAATGCTCATGAAAATGAGATTCATCATCAATAACACCACTGGGTCACAATATGCCATCTGAAATGCAAATGTCATTCTGGACTGCAGTCAGACTAGGGGTGAAGTACTCAGAAATGAATGAAGGTGACTCGAATGTATCCATGCAGATAAAAAAAAGCTCAAATGCCCTCCTATGTAACACTGACTTTCCTCATTTCCCAAGGAGAGGATTCTGCAGGAGCTGTCAGCACTCTGCACAATGAAGTTGTAAGTGATACTGCCTATGCTGCTGTCACAAAGCATTGCCCATTAGATGCTGTGTTATGCAGGTATTTATGATCAGTGGGTCTCTAATGAACCAATTGATACTCCTCTGCTGCTTTTCAATGCATAAATCTCTTTTTCATTGAGATTTGATAGTAACAATGAACCAAGATACACTGGAATACTCAGGATGACATCAAATATCACCTGCAAAATTTTTTTGTTTAGAATCCGAACTCATTATTCTGGCATGCTCAATTAAAACATACCATGGAGACCAGCCCGTTCTGAGTGCATTAATTGCTGCAGACTGCCCCAATTGCAATCTGTCCTCTTTCCTACTATGTAGCAGCCATGTAGAACACCCACCCTCCGCTCACACAGTCATAGTTACTGTCTCTTCCTAACATGTTAGTAATACATTGCTCTCTTCGTTTGGTGATTAAGGCTTAGAGTCAAAACCCAGGCACTTGATAGTTGTGCCAAATATGTGATAATTTTGTTTTAAAGGCTAAGAACACCCACGGTGAATTGACTAAATTTGCCAAAATTAATATTTTATTCTCACAATAGCCATATGCTATTCATTTCTACCTTAGCCTGAAAAGAGCCATAATAAATATAAAGATCTCAGTAAAAACATTTTCCAGCAAATTAAAAAATTTATTGCACCAACGGAGAAGGGCAGGACAGAACCTGTGAGGTCAAAGAAAGTCAGTAAGCTTGACTTTAGAGAATTCATCAGGGAAAAAAAAAAACTATCAAAAGTATTCCAAGCCCAAAACAAGAACTTCCAAGAATGTAGGTAAGTCCCTTGGATCAGCTTGAAAACTGATCTAAGCAAAGTAGGAAAGAAAACACTCTTACTATACAGAGCTAAAACAGATTGGTCAGTGCTAGGATAGAACACTGCATGAGAGTCAAGTTTAAAACCTCTGTGTCAGGTTTTACTGTATTGATATAGAAAAGTAAAGCAAAGATTGTCCAGACCCTTAAAGCACAGGCAAATCTAAACAGTCTTCCTTCCTTCCTTCAGCAAATGTAAACATTTAAGGCAGAACCTGCTTCAGCTAATAGCCAGCAATCTTTCCTCCAAGGTTTTCTTTCCCTGCTCTCCACAGAAAATCTCAGAGAGATAGAGTGCATGGGAGGTGGGAAGGAGAGTTACGGAAACAGAATAGGGAGCAGAGGATATGGAAAAAAGTTTATTCTCTCCAGATATCCCAGCTCCAAAAATTCTTCCATGCAGTCACTTCTTGAGCTGAAGGAAAGAGACCTGTCTTCTCACTGTCTGCATCCCTGCACCTCCCACACATCAGGAACGGAGAAGGACAGGAGGGTAGGAGCAAGAATTCCAGTGTTACCACTGCTAGACTCAGCAGTAAAACACTCCTTAACTTCAGCAAGGCCAGGATTTTATGCCAGATTCACAAACAAGTAATTTATAAAACTCCAGAACAGGTCCCCAGACTATCTGTCAAGGAAAAGCAAGAATCTGATGAGATATATTCCCCCACGTCTGCTCTTTCTGTAAGAGGTTTTATTTTATTTGGCTCTAGCTGTAATGTATTGCTAAATGTCATTGTAAAACACAAAAAAATATTCATTCATAAATATTCAGTAACATACTGAACTTACAATGAACTACACTGGCTGCAGCAGCAAATTTAACTCACAACACACAGAATTCTAGAAGCCACACATCTAGATCTAATTTATTTAGCTGCTGATAAGAAAACAGTTGCATGAAAATAAAGCAGATCTTTGCTTTTAGGACTGCATAGCACATCGCAGTACAACAGGCTTATTGCCAAGCTCCGAGGAAGGTATCCCACTAACCTTCAAGACCTGAAGCTGTTGCCATAAACAACATTGGCTCTTGGACAGATGTGTCTCTCCAACAGATTTCCCCACCACCTTCACAGTCCCTCACTTTGCTTTCTCTCCCCATCATATATGAAAAAATCCAGGCTCTTTACGAGGCAGGGAATCTTGTAAAGGCAAACACACCCTTAGAATATAGTAATGCATATTCTGGGGACAATTACAAACAAATACCTACTATACATGGTATATTCTCTGTTGCAGTTCTTTGACTGCAAGGCCTAACATGTACAGGAATTAGCTCAACTGCTGTAGAAAAACAGTCTTTAGTGTGAAACTTCAGCTACCTAAGGACACAGAACTAAGATTTGAAGAGGGAAGTGAATGGCATCACATAAGACTGAAATGAAACGTTTGTTACTCGGTAACTGGCTTCTTTCTTAGTCATGAGTATCCTTCTAGTCCAAGACTATGGACTGCCGGGATGCTTGCAGGGAAAAGAGATGCACCATCTCAAAATGGGGAGATTCATACTCTGAAAACAATATTAAATTAATGTTTCTATCATGTAAAACAAGGCCTAGGTGACATGACCACAAAAAAAACCCCAACAAAACAAATTCCAAGGCTCTTCCCATTTATGTTCCAGTCAGAAGAGAGTACTTCCAACTACCATCCCTTCTGAGCCCCTGCTGAAAAACTGCCATTGGAAGCAACACAGGGAAGTTGCTCACAGGAATATTAACATCTGCCCCAGTAACTGGAAAGTTTAGCTTTGCAGCATATCAATTTGAGATAGGTGCTCTAGTGGCTTCTAAAATAGTCATAACAAGGTTTTAGGGATTCCACTCTACCAGAAACTACTGAATAATCATCTTATTTTGATACTCTTGACAATATTTCAACTTCTTCCATCTGATAATGAAAACTGGAGTTAGTGATAAAGATTCAGGGATAACAATAATCTATTAACTTACTACAAAAAAAAAGGAAGCTCACTGCTTCTTGGTTGAGGAATTTTCAGGTCTGCATTTCTGTTGCATCAGTAATATTTTGGAAAGATGAGATTCACACCAGGTATAAATCAGTGCAAATCTAGCAAATTCCAGTGGAATTGCACCAAACTCCACATAGCATAAGCCATTCTGTGCAATTGCCAAAAAGGAGAGAATGGAATTCGGCTACAGAACAGTTTGGCTCACATTGTCCTCATGGGGAAGAAAAAGCCCATACACACGCTTCTTCAAACCCAGGCAAAAAAGGCAGGACAGAGAATGTTTAAAAGGCTGAGCCCAGTTTATTCAACAGTGACTATTAAGGAGTTTCTGAATATATTAAAAGGAAAAACATTTGACTTATAAATGTAAATGCTTGAAGTGGAAATATTTCTCTAGTACTAGCAGAATCTACCTGAAGGTAAACAAAATAGTGGCAGCAGTCATGATACAGTCACTGAAGGAAGCAGGGAAGTGCTTCCTTTTCAGCACTTACCATTCAAATGTAGAACACCTTTAGCAGCAATTTTTCCTAGCACAATTTTTCAGCTGCCTTACCCTACTTCACACATAGCCAAATCCCAGCCCCTAGTGAGAGTGCAGATGGCAAAGCTGAGGACTTAAGAAGGAAAAGAATGGTAGAGAAAGAAAATTTTGAGTCATAGCCCAAATTTTACATAGAAGACTTTTAAATTCCTTATTTTCCTGACTCAGAAGAATAGTTGATTGCCTGTCTGCAATCATTTTATATACACTACATTTAGGTTCAAAGGTAGGTGAATAGAGAGGAGAGTTGGGTTTTTAGAAGATGAAAACCAAAATTCTCCTTCATACAGCTTGGGTGTAAAGCTGAGGTTGCTGGCAGGAGGGCAGAGGGAGGAAGTGTGCAACCACCAGCAAGGCAGAAAGAGCATTCGCTGTATGCAGCAGTGGTAGATAAAATAAGAAAGACAAAGAGACTTCTGCTTTTGCAAGTACACAAATTCAGTTTACTACAAGAATACAAAATCACAAAAAAGTTTCTCCCGGTTTCATTTGACAGCACCTCTGCTTTTTAACAGACTGCTTTTAGGTGCATTCTTTCCCAAAACCAGGCAAGTGAGTATCAGCATAGAACTGACCTAGCCACAAAGACCACGTGAACACGCCCATCTTCAAAGATATGCTCAAACACCGAGGCCAAATCTTCTGTGTAAAACTCCGAACCTTCTCCAGGCTAGCAGTGCTGTAAGATAGCTGCCCTGCCACAGAAGAGGAACACCTGGAAAGAGATCTGCAGAGAGAAGAACCTGTCTCTGAGGGTGAAGCAGCTGTCAGACTGCACTGACTTCCACTCCACACCGTGCAATGCACTCCCAGTGTCAGCAGGCAGGGCTGCTCTGAACGCTGCAGGATCAGCAACAGCCTACGAAACTTAAAGGAGTCCCTTTACCAAAGTGAAGGCAAGTATTCCCGCACACTGAAACTTGGTCTTCTTTCACAGCCTCTGCTAACTGCAGGTAGCTTTATTTTATGTAGAGGGTTACTTATTATTTTGCAAAATGTATTGCCTCTCAGTTTAGCTGGCTATCACTGACTTCAGGAGAAGAAATATTTCAATATTCTAAATACCTAATTTACTACTCATCTACATAAACAATCCTATTAATTGACAATAAGATCCATGGTTTTTACCTTTATGGTCAGACTTAATTTCATCAACACAGGCAGAGTGTTCAAACAAATCATCAGGAACAAATATGCTGCAACATTTGAACCACTACAAAAATTCCCAACAGAAATTCCTACTTGCATCTTTCAGCCAGTTGTCAACTAATTATGCTCCACTGCCTTTTGCCCTGTAAGTACTTATCCTATTACATGAATGTCTCCTGTCAGGAACTCCATCAAATTTTTTCTAAATGTCTAAATTGTATCATCCTGTTCACTCACTACTTCAGGGGCATATCCAAGGCATACTTCATTCAACCGGAAAACTCTGTTTTCTCTGCACAAAATACAATGATCTGACTCATTAAATTAAGTCTCTTAGGCATTATAGAAAATTATTCAGATTATTCCATCCAGACTCAGTATTGTAGTTAATTCATCATCTGATTGCAGGCGTTTGGACTTACCAAAAGAAACTCCGGTTAACTCAGTATGTCATCTGCAAGACACCCTTTCCAAAGAAAGAAGCAGCTGGAAGGCAATGCTTTAAAGGGGCTATGGGCATAAAAATGCTTTTTCACTTAGTTGGCTCCATCTGCTTGACAAGTTATGAACAGATGCTCCATATCTTTCCAAATGTATTTTACCAGTGACCAGAAAAGTCATTTTTTCAGCAGACAAAACATCAGCATCCAGAAGCGGAGAGCAACCTCTCTGAGAACTGTTCCCCTTTGAACTGGAACAGTTTGTACAAAAACAGATGCAACATTAACAGACAGAAATATGGACCATTAAAATAAACTGAGGCTATTTTTCTTAAATCTGGAGAAGAGTTAGAAAGGAAAGGATATGAAACTGGGAAAGAAACAGGAAAAATTAGAAAACACCCTTAGAAGAAAGGGGGACAAGGCAAAGTTACAGAGCAAAATGGGGTGTGGTTATTTTCTGCTTACTGGCCCAGCACTTGGGCCTGGTTTGTCTTGTTTTGGGTCTTCGTGAAACAGTCCCTGACAGATCACCTGCAAAGACAGAAAGGAGAACAGAATCACAGAATATGCTGAGTTGGAAGGGATCCATCAGGATCATCGAGTCCAACTCCTGGCCCTGCACAGGAGACCCCAAGAATCACACCATGTGTCTGAGAGCATTGTCTAAAGGCTCCTGAAGTCTGCAAGGCTGGGTGCTGTGAGCACTTCCCTGGGGAGGCTGTTCCAGTGCCTTCAGCCTCTGGGTGAAGAACCTTTTCCTAATATCCAACCCAAACCTCCCCTGACACAACTTCAGGCCATTCCTGCAGGTCCTGTCACTGGTCACCACAGAGTCACCATCAGTGTCTGCCCCTCCTCTTGCTCTCATGAGGAAGTTATAACTGCAATGAAGTCTTCCCTCAGTCTCCTCTTCCCCCAGGCTGAACAGACCAAGTGACCTCAGCTGTTCCTCATAGGACTTCCCCTCGAGGGCTTTCACTGTCCTTGTTGCCCTTTTGTATTGGTTTGGCACGGCCTGGTGCCAAACCAATACACCTCCTTTGGACAGTAATAGTTTAACGTTTTTTTTTATATTGTGGATCCTAGAACTGCCCCCAGCATTGGAGGTGAGGCCGCCCCAGCTCAGAGCAGAGCAGGACAATCCCCTCCCTTGTCCAGCTGTGATGCTGTGCCTGATGCCCCCCAGGGTACGGCTGCCCTTCCTGGATGCCAGGGCTGACTCAGATTCACCAGGACCCCCAGGTTCCTTTCCCTGGCACTGCTTCCAGTGTCTCATTTCCTAGTCTGTCTGTACATCCAGGATTGCCCTGTCCCACGTGTAGAATCCAGGACTTTCCCTTTTCTGAACTTCATTCAGTTGGTGATTGCCCAGTCCTCTAATTTGTTGAGGTCTCTTTGCAGGGCCTCTCTGCCTTTGAGTCAGTCAACAGCTCCTCCCAGTTTTGTATCATCTGCAAACTTACTTAACATCCCCTCAAGCCCCATCAAAATTATTTATGGAGATGTTGAAGAAGACAAGGCTGGGTTGGAGCCCTGTGGAGCCCCAACAGTGACAGGTTGCCAGTCTGATGTCACCCCATTCTCTGTAACCCTCTGTGCCCAAGCCGTGAGCCAGCTGATCACCCATCACATGATGTGTTTGTTCATGTAGCTGAATGCTGGACATTTTGTCCAAAAGAATCCTGTAAGAGACAGTATTAAAGCTTTCCTGAAATTCAGAAAGATTATATCTACTGTCCTCCCTTGATCCACCAGGTGCGTCACCTTGTCATTGAAGAAAATCAGATTTGACAAATGGGACTTTCCCCTCGTGAAGCCGTGCTGGCTGTGCCCAGTAGTAGCATTGTCCTTCAGGGGTTTTTCAATACTTCCCAGAATAATCTTCTTCATTACCTTACCAGGCACTGAAGTGAGACTGATGGGCCTGTAGTTTCCAGGGCTCTCCTCCTTGCCCTTCTTGAAAATTGGAACAATGTTCACCAGCTTCCAGTGAACTAGAACCCCTTCAGATTCCCAAGACCATTCAAAAATAATTGAGAGTGGTTTTGCAATGACATGAGCCAACTCTATAAGTATTCTCAGATGAATCCCATTAGGCCCCACAGATTTACAGGGATCCAGCTGGAGCAGCAGATCCCTCACAATTTCAGGGTCAAGTGGGAGTTGAATAGTCTCTCAGTCCTGGTCCTCCAGCTCAGGTCTCTGGGACTCTCTCAGCCCATCATCAGTGTTGAAGATAGAGACAAAGAAAGCATTAAACATCTCTGCCTTATCTATGTCCTTGGTTGTGAGGCAACCACCCCTATCCCATAAGGGGCTGATAGAGTATCTGCATTGCCATTTGCTCTTAAAGAATGATTATGTTCATTTAGCAATAAATAAATTTAGTGTGCATGTCTCTGCCAAGACCTCTATCTTGCCTGTCTCTTCTCAAAGCAGAAACAAATACTCACCAAACAACATCACAGTCAGGTAACTTCTTTTCCAAACTAAGTGCCCACTTACAGTAAAGCATGCCAGTTATCCAGCCATCTTCCAACCTGGAGGTCCACTGTTTTCTTTAAAAAACCATGATCTTTTAAGTGGACCTGCACGTCAAATGTTTTTACTTGCCTTCCAGTGGTCAAATTGCACCTGTGTTGCTCAGCCTTTTTGGTCAAGTTTGCTGTTTGATTCACCTCAGTCCCAGAGGTAGGATAAGGTCCCATAGTAGGAAACACTGTTTCACAAGGTGAGTCAAGGATTTGCTCCAGGATGATCCCACACCCACAGGCAACCACGTCATATCTGCTCCACAAATGAGGTACAGCAAACAAGGTTGGGAGCTCCCAAAGGGAGATAACAGTAGCCCAGCTGGGCTATCCCAGGAGTGGATGAGGAGCAAAGCTTCCCATTTTACAGAATAAGAGTATAATGATGGGATAACACAAAACATTATTAACTGCCTCATTAGCTAGCAGGTGTTAACAGCTAAACTCTATCTTCATGATCCAGACAACCACAGCTTATGGGTACTAAACAACAGTGATGAATTTTTAGCATTATCATCTTCTAACAGTGAAAGAAAAAAATCTGTTAAACCTACAGAGATTACACTCAGAGTCTCATCTGCAGCTCTGCATGTGTCCATCAGAGACTATACAACACAGCTCAAGGTTAAGAAAGCAAAGGTACAGTGAAGAGAAGAGATACTTTCTCTGGACCTCAAGAGGCTAGGAAAATGGCACAACAAATTGCTGAAGTCCAGTTCAGCATTTTCTCTCGTAGTGGATGTTGCGTTTTCCAGCACTAATTCAGATCCCCCACAAAGGCAACCCATACTCAACAAAGCAGTTTTTAGAGAGGGCAGATTTATGAGAGCAGCCTCTCAGGGTAGTCACAGTCCTGGCTGCAATAGGTAGAAATTACTGTAGTCCTGCTTCAGGCTGCAAAGGTGTTTTTTCAGTATGCTGAGCAAGGCTTCATTCCCAGCTTCATAACGTAACTTGACAGATATAATGAAGTATCTTCATGCTCATTTCTCTGTCCCACCTTGCAGTATAATCTTTTCTTTGGTAATAGTGGGTTTTCAGGAGTATCTGTTCTCTGACAGCTTGTTCAGAATTTGATAGGGAAAAGGAGAGACTGAAGATGGTAGCAGAGAAGATACAATGAGGTAAACTCCCAAACTCTCCCAATGTGCATATGACAGAACATCCTACTGTTATAGTACAGCAAGATTTCAAGGGACATTCAGACAGGGTGAGACACAGCTGTCTTAACAGAGGGTAGCCCTTCATGTCCAAATGAAATTTTCTTTAGTCTCTTTTACTCTGTTAATATCTTCAACTGCAAATTTCGGTTTGGAGACTTTCCCAGTTCTGAGTATGAACCACAAGCCAAATTATTCACATTTTCAGGCTGCTGCAGTAACTGGAGTCCTACAGTATATCAAACCCAGCAATTATTAATGATACCTGTTGCTCTAGCCTCACTGTCCAAATTCAGAGCTAAGGAAACAGTCAGTCATCCATTCCTACTAGTGTTTGAAATTGAAAAAAATCTTTTCTCAAAAACACAACTTTATCTCACTGTATTCTGAAAGCCAAAGTGAACACAAGAGCACAAACAAAAAATCATGTTAAAGCTATGACCAGCAGAAACAGAATTTTGACCAGTGGTTTGAAACAGCTTTCTGTGGTTGCTGCACATGTAGCCACAGCAAACAAAATAATGGCTGAGGTTTCTGGTGGTCAAAAGCAAAACACAACCAATGACAAGAGTTTGCACATAGGTGCTGGGCATGAAATTACTGGTGCTTGGTAGCAGCCACATGGTAATTTAGTTTGTTCAAAAGAGGCTCCCATTAAACTGAAGTGACAGTCAAGATATAAGAGTTGCACCTTATTTGTTGTATATTTTAAATTAATTTATTATAAAGCTTGTGAAACTTCAGAAATGCAACATTTCTTTGTTTATCTTGTGCAACTGGTTGATCTATACACAGTGTTGATATACTGTGAGGTTTGTACAAAATCGAATTACAAAAGCAGAGTGTTGTGCCTTTTGCCTGCAGCAAGTCCAGCTGTAAGGTACCATTGGTCTCATTTGGTATGAGAAAAAAAAGACTTATATTTTCTTGTCAATACTCAGCAGCATCAGAGAAACAATTTAATAATCTCTCTTCTAATCCCTAATTCAAAGAAATCAGACAAATAAATATTTTGAACTTGCATTCACAGTCACCTGCTTCTCTGCCTCCTCTTCTCCCATACCTGCTCACGGTTGTACACTTTGGAAAGGAAGGTGAGCATCCTTTCTGGAGAGGGAAAGCTGTTGTCTGCCCACGAACAAGTGCAATAGTGCAGTGTGAACAATAGTGCAATTGAATGAGGCCACAAGGGACCTGTCAGTACATTAAAAAAATATTCAGCATCATCTCTAGCTAAACCATCTTACTTAACTGGAAAGTAAAAATCCTGCAGACAAGAAATTTGGTCAGGTCTGCTATGAAGATGCAAGTTGTGTTTTGACTGTAACATAACTGTCAGTTAGAGACTATAACCTACTTCCCAAGGATTTCTGCATAAACTACAGAACCCCCACTCTGGGGGGTTATGCAATATATACAGCTGTGATAAGGCCTCCCAGCTTGGCTTGAAGAGCTTACATTTTGAGATTCAAAATCATTTACTGAAGACAAAATATAAATTTCATCTTTTACTAAGCCTTTAGAAAGTAAAACGTAATCACTACATGCAAGCTGGTTGGTCAGTGACCTCACTAAGCCATAGATAAATTTTATGTTGATTTAATTCTGCAAACACCACTTGCAATAGTTTTACATTAACAGATTTAGAGCCTTGAAGATGTCGTTAGAAAGGTTACTCAGCATCCAGAAAACACCAAGGGCTCCTGTGCCGCTGAGGGAGGGCTGTGATTCCCATCTGACCAGACAGCAGGTTCAGCAATTCACTGACCTCTCCATGTAAACAAGGTGCCAAAGTTAATTCTGTCGAAGTCAACATAGCGATAACAAGCAGGCCCTAAATTTTCTATTTAAAAACTGCTTTCATATGGTACAAGAGATGTGGCTGTAAATATCACACAGCAGTCACTCAACATGGCACATTAAGCAGACTGGTGGTCTATTTCATAATATACCCAGGCTGTTGCCAGTAACAACTGCTTTTCTAAAGAAGTAAGGTATCTTTGTTAGGAACAATCACAATATAATCTTACTGGAAGAGGAGTAAATTCCTCCTAACACCAGGCCCTTGGCAATGGATTTATATTAATCAGCATTCTTATTTCACGAGGAACAGGGTAGAGGGGAAGTTTTCCCTTTTCCGTTAAATAAAAAATATGCAGAGAGGAACTGAACATCAAACATCTGGCACAGTGAAGGAAAAGAAATGCAACGCGGCTGCAGTAAAAACAAAGGATAACACAGGTCGTGTAGAAGACATTTCATTAAAAAGGCACATTAGAAGCCTACATGAGTACTCTCTCACTCCCAGTTTTTGAGTTTCAAGGTGAGTGAAGTTAGACAGGACTTCACTGAAAGAGGCTTTAGTATATATATTTTTCATTGGCTCTGTTACCAAAAAATCCAATCATATTCCTATACACAAAAATAATGCCAATGCCCTGACTGGACTGATAATCCTTTTTTCACCGAAGGCCAAACACTACAACAGTTATTCAATGAAATCAGTATGAGGCAGAAATACTTCACGGGATGCAGATTATCTTCCTTGTGTCTATGGCAACGTACGCTCTAGGATAGTATTCACACAGTCTTTTTTAGACATTTAAATTTGGTAGTCTGTGTTAGGCACCTACTTTCTCTATGAGACTAGTATAGAGATACATACCTCTTCTCTGAGTTGTTCTGCAAAGGCACCCTCTGACTTACTAGCTCCACAGGAAACCTTGTATCCCAGTTTAGCTCCTAAGTTCAACCCCTTAACAAAGAAAATCTGAATACCTCTCCTGGCTGAATATCTGCATTACCACCTCCAATATTGAAGCTGGTCTTCTTGAAGTCAGTACAGTTTACAAGGGACTGAACCTTTTTTTAACAATTGCAACTGGAAGAAAACAATTCTCATCATTACATTACCTTGCTGAACATACCTCATCCTTCAGTCCTAAAATTTTAGTTTTAATCTTTTCCTTGGCAAAAAAGAAGAAGCTCAAGAGAAACTCACACAGAAACTCAAAGAGAGGCTCAGGCTGTAGATGGAGAACAAACTTGACAAAACCTCCTTCATCCTTCAAATTTAACTTCCTTTATATTACCACTTCTTCAAGAGCCAAGAGATGCATTACCTGCCTAACAAAAGTAAAAATCTTTTCCATTTGTCTTATTCAGAAGCTATCCCAACTGATGAAGCAGATACAGAGACCTACAGATAAGGCTTACATGAAAGGTCTTATCTTTTCTTTTAGTCAAGGTCCAAGTTCTGTTGATAGGATAATAGACAATTTTTTTGTTATCTGCACTTCAGCTCCATCATCCCAAAGGATAAAACATAAACTCCATTCTTTTATTTAAACCTTGCAATAAAAAAGGTCATGCAGAATGAAGCTTGTACATTTTTTAAAAGATGCTCAATGCTTAGACAATCCTCTTCTGTTTTGCTCCACAAAGTTTAATGCCCCTTGTTAATCTATATATTCTCTTATGTGTGTTCATCCTCATGGTACCTGAAGATCATATTAAATCAGAGACATAAACAGTGCAGCTCCCTGTGGCATAGCTAACCCACACTTGAGTTAGTGGGGAAAGCCACTGAATTAAAGCTATGTTCTGCTGATTTCTATGAGCTATTTTGATCAGCTATGTTTAGTACTTTGCTGCCTGTATTACAGCAATCCCTAAGCAGACTTGCTTAATGTTGTAAAACCTCACACTGCATTTCAGCTTGTAGGTTCCACTTCACCTCATGAAGTTCTCATTTTTACATCAAGGTTCGCAGCAGTACACCACAAACATCCCGCATCCCAGTCCAGGTATCTGCCAATTAGTGGGATTCCTACACCAAAGAAGGACTAGCAGCATTGCACATGCTAGATATGCAATCTCTCACCTACTTCTCTGACTTTCACCCTCCAGAATACCAGCCTCCCAGGTTCTCTTTCTCTGCCTTTTAGCGTAGTGCCAAGGCCTAGAAATTACCAATGGAAAAGCCACCATTTTTCCACTTGCCAACACCAGTTTTTCTCAGAACAGCTGAAGACTCACTACAGAAGGAAATCATCATGCAGAAAGTGAGCTTCCTCTAAGCCATCCAATCTGATCCAGTTTCACTGACACTGTTGATATTTTAAATCTCATAACAAATCATAACTACAATACAAATCCTCTTTGCTCTAGGGATGAGACTTGCATAAACAGTATTACAGATGTCACATGAATTTGCAAATGTCCCTAGAGAAAACTAAGACCCACTTTCCAGAATTTGTTGCAAAGAAAGTTTTTCAGCCTGTACTGTTTAGAGCATCATCTAAATTTACCTTCCATAATGCAGACAGTCAAAACTAAATGTTTTCTATGGTAGAAAAACATAGTCCCAGCATATCCACACTGAAATAGATCTGTCACTGTAGAATAGAATCCTTGTTTACATAACAATCTAAGTTACTTAAGAGATTGGGGAATCTGGGAAAGGATGGTTACAAATACTGCAGAAAGTTCTGAAGCAAGGATTATTATCAGTCTGAAATACAAAAGCATAAATTAGTTAAAGAAGTCTGCCAACAGCCCCGAGGTTGACATTCTAGTAAACACAAT
This sequence comes from Ploceus nigricollis, assembly GCA_013399945.1. Lineage (NCBI taxonomy): Eukaryota > Metazoa > Chordata > Aves > Passeriformes > Ploceidae > Ploceus > Ploceus nigricollis. The sequence continues at coordinate 158,114 of VXBC01005828.1, forward strand.
GATGATTTTTTTCCATTCAACGTGTCTGTGCTCCCGTATATTTCCAAGCATTGTTTCATAATTAATCTAGACGTTAGAAGTTTTATTCAACTTTAAATATTCAAGTTAGATTATGCTTTTCCTTATTTTACCACCAGTTTCTGTTTCTATATCCAATCCTTCTTAAAATCAGATTAACTGTTGGAAATGCATCTTTTTTGACCCATCATCTTCAATCTCTGCTTTATTTCTGTCATTCCTACCCTACTTCATTTTTTCATAATCCTTTACAGCAAAATTATTATACACCTGGCTAATCTAGTCATCCCAATCTACAAATTTCCCAGTTCAAAGCAGGAGTTAAGACAGTGACAAAGCAATGGAAAAAGAACATCAGTCTTAGGCAAACTCAGAATAGAAAATTGATGCTAGGTTTTGTGCATTTTGGTGTTCATGTGATTCCAGTGGCTGTGTTGGTTGGAGCATGGCGCTGGTAATGTCAAGGTCATGGGTTTGATCCTTGTATGGACCATTAGCTAAAGAGCTGGACACAATCCTTCTCAGTCCCATTCAATTCAGACTATTCTGTGATTCTGTGATTTTAGGTAGAACCTAAAAGTACTAGAAGTCTCTGTGAACAACCCATAAAGGCAGTGCAGCAAGAGGACAAATCACACAGATTTAGACAAAGGCAAAAGGAGAAGAATGAACCATCTCTCACACAGAGGTTTGGGTTTAAAGCATGTCCTTTTCAACCTGTCAACTTTCTTTTTAATCAAGAAACTCAATTCCTTATCTTTTGCATTCAGCATGCATGCTTCCCAAAACACTCTGATAAATCAGATTTTGTGATCATTTTATAATATCTGCTCTCTTCATAGGCACTGTCTATTCCCAGAGAGGAGGGGATGGGAGAGAAGGGTACCAGTGTCAGGAAACCCTGATGCAAGGGGTTCTGCTCATATGATAGCAACCTTCATGGCATACCTGTTCCTAACTGAACCTATGGCTGCTCTTTGATGAAAATGTGGGAGAGGACTTCCAACAGGGAATACCTGCAGGTGGCTTATCCATGTAATTATTTTCAGGATGACCACAACTCAAAGTTACACTGATTTCTACTGCTTACTGGGTGTGCAGCATGCCAGACATCACCTCTGCCAGGAAAATTTTTCAGAAAGTAATGTTGTAGGTGAGTATCTCTTACTTCCACCTACATTAGCTCAGGGTTAATGAATTTATACACATTTTAATCAAAAGTCTACCATGTGAGGATTCTTAAACTCTACTGCATTATCAAGTCAATGTGTGATATGTCTCTATTTTCTTATTAAACTTGGTTTGCTCTTTTTCAGCCTGCAAAAATTGCTATGTGCTAAGATACCATGGTGATGGGAAAAACAGAAAACACCAAAACAGATTCTGTTTTCTTTAACTGAAATGCAAATTCCTTGTTTCACACAGGAAATTTTAGTCAGAATGACTGCATAGACGCAAATCTTCACAAAGGTGAGTTTTGTGAATTAACAGTTAATGTAATGTAAAGTAAAGCTTTTTCCCCACATATGCAAAGATGAAATAAAGAAAGAAACGGGCAATAGAAAAATTATAAAATTGTATGCAAAAGTAAAATAAAATGGTATCAGGTCATATTAATCCTTGCAAGCAATAATGAAACAGAAGTACTAAGTGTTCTAGAAAATTGTGGTGGTAGAACCATCATGGATTATACTCTGTGCATAATTTCTTTCTCCCAAACTGTTGGAGGTCGGTTCTGTTGGTAACTTTCATGAGCATTTTATAGGACCAGCAAAGCAAGCAACATGTAATTCATCAAACATCTGCCTTTAAAGTGACAGAGTTATAATACAAGCACAAAAAGCACCATGCAGACAAATCAACTGTAGTTACTTGGGAGAAAGTTCAAAGATCAATTCAGCATTGCTTCATTTGTGGCATTTTTTAAAAATGCTTTGGTCCAGACAGCTACATGGAAACTTCAGCTTTCAGCTGTAGCTTTTTTTTTTTTTTTTTTAAAGTTTCTACCCTACAAGCTCCTGCCAGGAAGATCTAAGTTTGAAAATAAAGGAAACAGAAGTCTTACAAACTAAAAGATAAAACCTCTCCTAATTACTTAAAACTTACAATCTTTAGTGTCATCACATGTTCTTTGCAGTCTTGACTTAAAATCTGAGAACACAGACTAGAAGCAATATTAACATTTGCAGTAATACTAGCAGTGATTAACAAAATGCCAAACAGTGCAAACAAAATTTCCCTCCTTTGTGACACAACATTCATTCAGCAGCCATGCACATGGCCTTCAGTAGATAAAAAAGCTAAACCTCCTTCTGTACATTTCACCTGAACAAACAGGCAGCTGGAATAAGCAAAATTAGAAAAATAGGCCACAAGGGAAAAGAATTGTCACTGCAAATTACTGAAAACTCAGGGCTGAAGGAGCCTCTGGTGCCATCACCCTCCTTTATACAGAAAACTTTCTTTTTCCAGTCATTCATATCCAGTATTATTGCTACACTAACACAAAAGTCTCTCACATGATGTTTTGCATGCCAGCTCAGGATCTCTGTAAATAGCTCAATACACAAAATAGTTGAGCCATCTCATACCCTGTAGGTGGTAAATTATTAGGAACTTAAATATATTACAAGTCATGTCCAATATTGGTTTACTCCCAACTTAGCTACACAGCTGTCAGCAGACAAGCCACCAAGTTTTCACCTCTGTTGCTGCAATTTTAACTGTCAAGCAGCATCTGCTAAGTAGTTGAATCCCCTTAAGAAGCGTTTATAATATTTTAGCACATGAATTGAACATTTGATCATGTGGATTTCAGAGTAATACTCCTTTTGATTTGCACGCAGCTTGAAAAAATGTCAGATTTTTCTTTCAAAATCTCTTGCCAACAAGTTATGAAAAATGAATTTTATTTCAGGCATCCTGGACTGTTACTGACAACAGAACAGTGTTTCAGCCTGCTATAAGAGTTTCCAGGATCCCGGATTTATCTCTCAATGTCCAAACTTTTTGTTCCCTAGCAGCTTGTGCAACTTACCAGTGATACAGCATAGGCTGTCAGTTCTGTACTCATCTGCAGTGGTGTTTTTAAGTCACTAACAAGATGACCTAATCAGCATCTGTTCTTGCTATGCCTGTGTGTTGCCATGATTCTTTTTACCATGAATTTTTTTTTCACTTGCAAAATAATGTTAAGAAGTTCTAATATAACCGGCAAAAATGTAATTATTTTTGACAATTTGAAATTGTCTCAGTGAGTTCTAAATTACTGATATACTTCACTTGGCACTACAAACAACAAGGTAAATGTTTGTTTTACTTATGATCCTTTATTTTTACCCTCTTTTTTCAGGAGATGCTCTGCTGAATATATAACATGCTACTAAAATTGCTATTACAAGCAATTCTGGACATATTTGCATTTCTAGCTCATCTAAACACTGGGTCAAAACTAATGGCACATTACATGAAATTGATGGGATTTATTTTTCTTTACATAAAGCCTAAGATAATCTTTGATACAGATTGTAATTCCAGGATGAACTGTGCTTGCTGAAGATAGAAAGCACAAGACAGTGCTTCCAAGAAGCCATGAAGATGCTGACATGCAGGATGTAGGAGGAACAAACTCAGGAAAACACTATGAAAGAACACGTGTGATAGCATGCCAAAAGATGCAGGAAAGGCAAATCCTACATGGTATTTACAAGGGTCTAGCACACTATCACTGCAAACATAGAGGAAAAGACAGCAGGCCAGAGCCTGCCTTGAGACAGGGGCAGGAAAAGGCACTGCACATCACCAGAGGCATGGCCAGCCTTCCAAAGTACAGCATGATCTCGCTTGTGTCACTGAGGACCACTAGCTGGAACCAAAGAGGAGAAGGAGGAAGGTAACAACCCACCAACCACCTGCTCCCTCTGACGCATCTGGTGCCAATATTTTGAAAGAGAGCCATAAATTCAAAATCCCCCAACACACGGGCTAATCATCTTCTTACCCACCCTTTCAGAAATACCTCTGCCTTTGTCTGGATCTTTAGATCCTAAGTCTGGTAGCAGGGACTTGGGTAACTCAGAAACCCAACCTATTTTTCTTTTTTTTTTTGTCTCAGAAGAGGTGTGTACAATATTACACCATTAAATGTTCTCTTTTGGTTGTACCTTGCCAACAAACCCCTCCTTAGCCAACTCAAACAATGGTTAATGCACTGCACACTCTCAAGACAAAGCAATTATATAAAGTTACAGTTGAGTATACAGAGCACCCCTAACTTGTTAAGCACTGAAGGCAAAAGCACACTCCAGAACCTCAACACTGTAACGATATATTCCCACAACCAGCAGAGCACAGCAATCAGCTCAAATCCTTGCAATGCAGTTGTATCATGATATATTTGCATTGAATGTCATGTTCCAAATTGGAACTGGCAAGCATCTCAGCTGCACACAACAATGCCATATGGAGTTACATCTGATACAGCTCGAGCAGAACTCCCTTCCTATCCAGAATACATCAAACTGCCACAGATAGGCTATGGCATTTAAATAGTAATAATGCGGATGTGAGGGCTAAATTAAAAATGTGTTGCATATTAGAAACAATTTGTGCACCAAGATATAAAAAGGGATTTGCTGGCTTTTGGCAGCAGAACTTAAAGATATGTAAAGAAAACCATTTTACTTAATTACCTATAAGTCAATTTTCTGAGCAGAACAATTTTAGGACTAAACATGCATCAAAAATATTAGCGCAGATTAAAAAGCCCAACGAGCAACAAAGATTTTGCTTCAAGTGGATAAGAGAGGAGCTGAGAATTAGAAGTTGTGCATCACGTCAGAACAGGGTGATGGACCAGACTGGCTGTCAGAAACGGAAACTCCACTTCAGACGCTGCTTTAAAGCTCTACAGATGTGACTTTTGTGCTTGTGCCAATCAGGTTCATGGCTCATCTTTTCCACTTGCACAAAGAACAACTGAGATGCGTGCATTCCGCCCAACCAACATCACTCAAGGGGAAAGAAAAGTAGTTCAAATCTCCAATTTTACTGCTTCTGCAGAACCCATAATTAATACAGTGGCAGTCCACTGTCACTCTCAGTGCAATTCAACCACTTGCTGTCAAGAAAATTAGAAGGTTATCAGTTATAACCCATTGCAAGAACCAGATGAGTTGCTCAGTGCATGCCTAGATCTGACAGACATCAGGCAGAACAATGCACAACCGTCTAGAACAAAGTTTGAGAGCTGTACTGTCACTGGAGTCCTGCTAACAAGTGACCAAGATGCCCATCCTTCCTTGGGAAATTGTTATTCACTGGAGGTGACCAGTGCTGCAAAACAAAACCCAAAAGCACAGTCTTCCATAATAATGATACTATTATTTCTACAGAGGATCAGATTATTCTAAAAAGCCAGACAAACAAGGTTTTGGCCCAGGATAATTTGAAAAACTTTAGAGATTAAACTAGGATGTGGCATGATAAATAATTAAAAAACACTACAATGACTAAATATTTGATGGGTCAAATCCTGGAGGTTTCTCTTCAGCTCAGACTCACTAATGACTCTACTGGGAATGCAGGTTGAGTGAAAACAACGTGATTTCTTCAGTAGTTTTCATTTCCTGGAGCATGCTGCTAACCAGTATTTGCAATCTTTTTTCTCTGAAGGTCTTCAAAGGTCAGAATACTTCCAAGATGTCCTCTTCTACCAACACAGAAACAGGCATTTCTCAGCCCTTAAACAAGGTGACCACCCTTAGCCTTTACCTGCTCTACAATAACACTGTCTTTTGAGCAGAATAAAACTGATTCTGCTGCTGTTTTCAGAAATCCCCAGATTATGCAATGACAAGAAAATGGTGAGAAGTTAAATTTTTCAAGGCTCCAAAGGAAAAAAACCTTCGAGTTATTTCATAATTGGTATTAATGCTATAGCTTGGGGTATTCAAACCATTTGGAGCATTCAAAAAATACAAATAATTTGTGTAAGAACTTCCAACAGTAAAGGATTCCATGACCTGGTAACTTCCCATGAAGAAAAATAGTGGAATAAAAGAAATTCCAATTTTTGTGGGAATGTGAGCCAGGCTTTAAATCAAAAATGTGCCAAGTACAAGAAGATGCCAGCACATACAGTTTATCAGGTGATTATTTTCATATATTTAGGGACTAATTGCATCATAAATAATGCATTAAATATAACTTGTCTGTGCATTAAATCCTTTTTGACACTCAAGTGGTTATCATTGAACCATACTTCCTAGTGCAAATTTTAACTTCCCTTATATGTAATACAGTTCTGTGAAAGTAAATGTACTTTCACAGAAAAGTACAATGTAAAAGAAGTTTTACCCTAAAATACCGGTTTTTGTTGCTGACATCTCCAATTTTGCTGACTGATGCAACAGCCATACAGCTATGCTCAAAATCAACAAGATCATGTTAAAGTCTGTTAGTGTGTAGCTGCTGCTGTATGAAGAGACAGTATTAGTACTTCCTGCTTATACACAACCAGACACTTCCTAACCTTAAACTGGAGGTAGGTCAAAGCTGTGATGCTCTGGCACCACCAGCAGTATACACAAACTGAGGAAAAGAGAGCAAGGGCCTAATGGCCAAATTCTAACGTGTAACAGTGTACTAGGAGCAAGAAACAGCAAGTCAGAAAGTTTACGTGCCATTTACAGCCCTACTATCCTCAGGCAAGCAGGGAAAGCTTTACAAAAGCAACTAATGGTTTGGGATGGCTCATATACTGGCAACCTACAGGAAGAACTGAAATAGGCTTGATTTCCAGAAAATGAACATTTACAATGTCCTGAAAGATATCCCAGTTTGCCAGCCAAGCTTTGGTCTACCAGCCACGAATTCCTGTAGCTCAGGAGCAGCTAGATAATCAATACCACTCTCAGCTTTGTAAAGCACATCTTAAATATACATATCCAGAAGAATGTTCAGACGAGATTTTTCTTTTTCCTTTCTCTCAGTGGTTTCAGAAGACTCAAAGTCCCTAGCAAGATTCCTGTGTGAATTTTTAAAAGCAGATGAACTAACATTAGCTACATTGGGAATCACAGCCCAGAAACACGAATAACTGGTATTTTCCAGGAAGCACTCATTTATCTCTCAGGTTAAATCACAAAATTTCCCAGATCTAGAATTTCAGTCACAAAAACTTCAGAAACCATGTAAACCTTTCATCCATTGGTCATCTTCATCCTTCTTTCAATCAATAAATCAGTGTTTAATTTTTATATACCATTAGCAAATGTAATAAACTTATCTTGACATTTAATAGTACAGATTTCGCTTTCTTCTGTTGCACTTCATAATTCCAGCTGCTATGCTGCAAGTATATTGATCCATATTTATTAACCAATTAAATTTTCAAGAAAGCTTAAGTGATTTGGATGTCTGAGTCTTACTTGTAAAAAGAAACAACTGAAATGAAGAGGACATATGCAAGTGTAGATGATGAACTGCTCTTGCAGATCTCATCCACGATTATCCTAAAAAATTTTTGTTTTCTGCTCAGCCTTGCTGTAGTTTCCAAAAATGCTATGTAATAGTTTTCTTCCATTTCTTATCCTTTCATTAGCAGGATATTTGTAATACTGCTTTACTTTTTACTGTAATATTCAAACCAAAGTTTGAGAGCTTCATTAGACTGTGTATGTGTTTGTACAAAGTTTAGAAAGAGGCAAAGGAAACCATATCTCCTCAGTGTCACAGAAATCAGGCCCAAAACCCTATTAAAACCCTACAGAATTAAACAGGAAAAATGCATTTGAGAAATCATAAAAGTTATCTCTGGAAGCTGCAGAAATTAAAGTTGCTGGTTTCTCAACTTGTTGGCGTAAATACTTTTGATTACCATTCTCATGTATTATTATCACTTACACATGCATTAATCTCTTTTGTCTTGGCAAAACCCTTCAGCATAATAATGACATAGTATGTGGACTCTGAGCATGGAGGTATGGGGGAAAAGGCATCTGGAAAATCTCTGTGTCTTCCCCTACAACCTGCTTGTCCTAAAAGAGAGAAGACTATCTCACCCTTATTGAACACAATTGCCCAAGGAAAAACAGAACCAAAAATTTAAACAAAACAACACAACCACAGCATATCACCTACTTAACTTACTCCTTTCTCACTAAGCAACATCTGTTCTTCTTTGTTTTGAGTTTACATAAACTAAAAGAGAAATTCTAAAAACTGCATCTAACTACAACTGTTTTAGTATCAGCACACACATCCACAACCCTTCACTAAAGAAGATGGCCAAAGCCCGGGTCTCACTCCCAAATGAAAGGTGAAATCATTTGAGTGAAAGATTCTCAACAAAAAAAAGGTAGCTGCTAGTTGCTTATTAAGAAGATAATGGCTAACAAGCAGGTAGGATTAAGCTGTGCAGAATCTGCTGTTCTATTTTTAGAGTCTGCAGCCCCAGGCTGAATGCTGAGGTACTGGGAATTACGTGAATTATGCTAACATGCTCCACAGTTGCTTACTAGGCATGCTTCCTATTATCTAGACAGGATAAGAGTCTAAAAGAACATCTGTACAGACTGAATAAGAGCCAAGACCTCAGTGGATGATCCTGCTAACATTAACTTTTTGTTGAAATTATCTGGACTAGACATGCTGTAAGAAAACTAACAATTTGGAGGATGTTTCTTCCCAAAAGAAATTATTTTAAAAGATAGTTTAGAAATGCCAAATAAACAAACAAATTGCATTCTGTTCACTTTTGGCAGGATGTAAAAGATAAATAATCTGATCATGTGGAAAAGGAGCTGACTTCCAGTATAAATACATATTCAAATCTCTTTGTGTTATAAAAGGAGAAAACTAATAGGATTTAGGTCATATCCTCCACACTGTAGAGACCATTGAAGAGATAGACCCTGCATCTGACTTCCACCACAGCCTCTCTCCTTGTGTAAATGGGCCCACAGTCGCTTCACATCTCCGAGCTTTCCCCCTAGTCACAGCGTAAGAGTGCCGATGCCACCGCTTCTCCCATGGACACTTCTATGTTCCAGGATTCTGAACAACGCTCATCACTGGGCACCTCTGCTCAGATCACCCAGGCTATGCCTTGTTGCACCTCAGGTTAGGACACAGGGTGGAAAAAGCTCCAGAATACAGTGCTTGTACACTCAGGGCTTATGCAAACTCTGGCGGGACAGATGAAATTTAGTTTCGTGGGAGCTGGAAGAAGCCTTGGAAGAACGCAGAGACTGCCTAGACCCTGACAAGCAAAACCACATCTGTTGTCAGCAAGGACTAGGAAAGAACCTATCACCTCCACCAGATAGGCATGTAAGAAAAATACAGGAAAAAAGGGCAGAGAAACAAAAAAAACCCCTTTTCACTCTAAATAACCATCATGTTACATAAGGGAACAAACAAGTCTGGTGAGCTGAATTAAGTTCACTGAATTAAGTTCCCAATGAACTGCCATCCCTACTCGCAGGCACAGAAAAATACAAAATAATTCTTTCTTCCACAGTGGCTTCACAATACAATTTATTCATATGAAAATGGTAAACAACACAAATGCTTATTTTCATCTGTTACTCACGGGAACTCCTCCAAAAATACAAGCAAGTTCCTCTGAGCAACTTCACACCCTTTTCCAACATTGCAAATGACACAGTTGATCCAAGATTTAAATTTCTAATACTGTAAAGCCAACTCTTCCCTGAGCTGGATTTCCAACAAATCCTTTACATCCAGAGGTAGAAGTTCAGGACAACATTTTGTAACATTTGGAACTAGGAATCATGTCTGTAACATTTATATCCAATGCTTACATTAATACCCATCTGCTCAGATGGCGTGGTGCCTACTTTGAAGTCTGCTGAACCTGGTCTCCAGGACACAGATTCCAAGAAGTTTTCACAGATGCCATGATTTTCATGGCAACACTGTGGAGACCATACACATTACAGAAAGGCCCTTTCTCCTCACTTACATGGAAGCACTGTCGTGAAAGAAGTTCACTGCATTTCTTTACAAGACAGGAGAACACCAAAAAATAAGTGAAAGGTGACATGAAGACTAACTTCATGGACTTCTGCGTGCCAATGAGACTGTGCTGCTGCAGCTATAATGAAAAGACAATACAATACAAAATACCAGTCGCTGTCCCCCTCACTCTGCAAGTGGGCATAAAATGAAAAGGCAGAGATGAAAGGCTCACTAGCTATTACAGAAAAAGAGAGTTGACAGAGCTCTGAATATACATCAAAGCACCAGCTCCAAGGAATTGGTATTCACAAGAAATGCATTTCTTAGGGCTTTTTATGTCTGGCACTATTTCTTGCAATCTGTTAACAAACATGGTACATGGGAAAAACACACACTTATGAGGGATTGCTTTTCAAGAACAATTCTCAACTTATGAATATGGAAAATTCGTCGCATAGTGAAATGGAAACAAGACCATGGTCTCCACATTATGTTAACTGATCCAAGCTAGAGTAGCAGCAATCCAAAATCCCAGACTTGAGGAATACTAAATGCAAGTGCACATGGTGGTTCACAATACAAAATGGCTAAGGAAACTAAGGGAAGCTCTGGTGAAAGCAAAGATCATGGCACAGCAATGTCTGAATTTTGAAGCACACCGAAAAAAAAGTAGTAAAATCTGTTAAATATTAAGGACATGTTTCAAGTAGGCATCCTAACAGTGAACAGAAGAAAAACATGTCTCTCTGTATGAAATTCATTGGTCTTGTCAGATACACACACCAACAGCATCTGTGGCATCCTGTGAAATCACTCTTTTTAAATGGCATTTTGCAGATGAAACACAATTTTTTGGCTCCAGTCTTATGTAGTTTTGAACTGAACTTTATATCCACTCATATCTCCACACACACAAAGGGCTGACTAAAGCATCAACAGAATTTCATGCAATATGGGCATCAAATTAAAAAGAAAAACTAGGAAAAAAATACCTGTGACTAAATGCTCATAACAATATGATGATAATTGTCTTAACAAAAACAGAATTCCTGTTGTAAGAACAATTATCTGTGTATCCATAATTTATCATCAACTATTACATCAATTAATTTTTTTAGCATTTAACAATTAAATTGCCACCACAACTACAACCACAAATGTACACTACATTTGCATCAGGTTGGATTATTTTTATGTGCCAGACAGAGAAATCTTGTCATCCACCACAGCCTGGTCTGGCAGAATTGCCTTTCTGCCCATCAATGCAAGTCTGGTTCTCCCTCTCCTCTTTGGGATCTTGGCCTAGATACATCCTGGTAAGCAGACAACAATTCTTTTTTCCTATTGCATACTTCCTTCCTGGCAGACCTGGCTGTCCCTCCCCATTATCTTTCCACCACCACATCTCAGAGCTGTATCTCCCATCTCAGCACCGCCACTCAAACCTCTCCTCGGGAGGAGCCTTCCAGCTCTTGGGACTATCACGTCACAGCACAGGTTAATCACACCTGGTTAATGACACCTGGGAGAAGCTGTGGGCCCTTGTGCTAAAGGGCTACACCACAATGTGCAGAGCTTGACTAACACCCACCTGTAGGAGCTGCAGGTGTGAAGTGACTATGAAAATCATGTCACAAGTCTCCAAAAATTAGATAAAAATGCAAAAGAAAGGATTCTGCCTCCTAGTGAAGGGTATGATCACAGCAGTTCACTCTGCAATTGAAATTAATTCAAGAGCTGAGCAGAAAAGTACTGACACCTACGTAGCAGCAGAGATGAGACAGTTTACCTTTAAATTGGGATCACTCCAATCCTCTTCAGATAAAACACATGGTGGTCCTTTGCCTATGTGTCTGAACAACCACTCTTTCATTTAATAGAAATTTCTAGGATAAAGTATTTTCAGAAAGGTGATAAACAAAGAAAAAAGAGATTGAAACTTTGTAAAACCAACACTTCTAAAGTACCAAGACAGATTCCAGAGAGATGGAAGGAATCAAAGATAGCCTGAATATCTGTGCCTGACTAGAAAGGTTAAAAAAAAAGAAAAGCAACACCAATCCAGATCTCCCATCCTGGATGGTCATGGACTAGATCGTATCCTACCATTACAATCAGGGCTAAAATCACTCCCTAACCCCAGAAACATCAATCAGCTTAACAGCATACATGTACGGCACACTAAATAGTCTGAATGACTTCAACATCATGACGATAGTCTGGGTACATTGTGTTTATAACTGTGACATTTGTCAAATTTTAAGAGAGGTTAAAAATAAACAAAAAAAAAATCAGAAGCAAAAACACGTTTCAAAGATAAAGACAATTTTTGTTCCAGCTTTTAGAGGTGATCAAAAACCAAACAACATGCGATTAATATCATTAGACAAGGAGGGAAACAAAGAATTTTCAATTACACTAAGACACCAATACGTCAAATAGCCAAAAACACAATAAATTCAATTTTCTATATCCTGGGATTTTCCTATCTTGATTGAATAAAACTATCACTTTCCATTCCCAAAACAAGCCTTCCATCTTGGCACACCATCAGGTCAAGAATACTGCCTCAACTTCTTTACCTATGTGTCTGGAAGCTTCCTTCCAATGTTCAGTATTATTTTCACTCATGAACTTGCCAGTGTTAACATTATAATCTTTCTTTGGTAGCCAAGGTGGCTGTATGACTAACACTATTTCAGGCATGTTAAATGTGGTTATCCAGGGAAGTGGTGTGATTAACTTCATGTCAGCACCACTCATACTGCACTGACCAGTACAGAACCAGTTTGACTGGCAGTGAGCTTTGGTGCAGATTCAGAAAGAGCTTGAACTCATTACTCCGGATTTTATATACTTCTTGGGCCATAAAGATAGGCTAATGTCCTGCTCTTTTTACAGTAGAAAATTCCAGCCTCAGTCAGGATTTTGCTTGCAATTTTGGCACTTAACCAAGCTCTCATATTTATCTGTGCTATATAGATTTGCCTCTCCTGTGAAACTTTTGAGATGACAATGACAAGTATCTAAAATTTGCAAGCAATTCTATGTTGGTTCCAGCTTGACTTGAGATGAAGTTCTGTTCAAGGCCCTGAATTTCTTACAATGAAGTTTAATACTATCTTATGTGATTAATTATGAATAAATAGCTCCTGACTCTATTTTAATTCTTAAAGCCATTTCAGCTGATTAACAAAGTAGGAAGAACTTTATTTTATAGATTCTGGACATTTAAAAAGTACAGGAGAGTTGTTTAGTTTTCTTCATTTGAAGAAATTCAATTAGCAAACACTTTAAAAAGTAGAAGCCAAAGACAACTCCTTCAGGACTGTCAATTTTTTCAGAAGAGTCCTGTAAAAAGTTTCAAACAGGCAGCTTAATCGCCAAAGGCACAGACTCATCATATCAGACTCTCTTTATGAATATGGATCTTATTTATATTGCTTTGGTTGAAATTGTATTTTCCAAAATGTATATTACTTTATGAAATTTTTTATGTTAAATATTTAAATAACTTTTGTTAAAACAATGTTCTTATCTAAAAGAAAAATGTGCTGAATTTTTATTTCAAGAAAAAAAACTTTGAAAAAAGTTTTCAAGGTTAAGGCAATTAAATCGCATAAATATGCAAAAATGTTTGGGGATTATTTTCTTATCTAGACAGAATAATAATTATTCTAGCTTGAAATTGTCTTTAAACTGTGTTCTCTTTAGCCAACAAAGCACTTCTCCTGCTAAGGCAAAAAGCCTTGAATATTTTCCTTCCACCTAGAAGACATGGCTTGGAGTTTCATGAACACAGATGTGTATGAAAATGAAAATATCCAAAAAACGGCTTCTGGTCCAGACAACCAGTAGCAAATGTGCCAAAAGGTTGAAAGACCTTTCTATAATGTGTTACAATCTATTGTGACCACCTCAAATTCTCTAAGGCAGTAGAGAGGCCTTAGAAGGAGATGGCAATCATAAATTTTAAGATGTACTATTCAGCTTGGTTTTCCATATTGAAGATATCCTAGAAATGTGTTTTAAGAATAGTACAGTTGTCTCTCATAATTGTAATGAAAAAAAGATGGCATATATAGTAATCATTGAGCTGCTACTGAAAACATCACAAGCGTCAACAGCAACTCCTTTTATACGACAAAGAAGCATCGTACATACTGTTGTATAACCTTCCAAAGGACATCTCATTTTTACATGTCATCTATTAAAAACTAAGCTTTTAGCAAAATAATTTCATAGTAGTGAAATTTGCCATGAGAGCTACTGCATTACCACTGCTCACATAATATTCCCTCTTCCTACACTTCAGTCCATAGTAGCTTTTGCATTCTGCAGCACTGCTCTGAATCTGCAGTGCTGAAGCCAATGAGAATATTGTTACTGGACTTACCAACGTTTGATTTTGCATGAAAATATGTACAATAAACATAATGATGGCATAACAAGGTACAAATGTGACAGTGCAGCAGACCAGCAACTGTAATGTCTACTCTAAGTACTTCTTCCCCATTGTGTTAACGTGCTGTTACAGCTGGACACTACTGCAGCATGACACTAATTGAATCCCACATATTTTCACAGTATTACAAGTATTATTCTCTTACCTTAATTCAACAACTCATCAGAAGTCAGCAAGCCACACAGATGGAGCCCAAAAGAACTAGTATTATGACCTATATTGTCATTCCTCAGAAAATGAAGATGTTAACCAATAATACTCTCTTATATTACATGCCAGAGATAATAAAAATGTCTTTGACCTACTATGCTGCACATAAGTACTTTGGATAGAAATGCTTGGAAACTTTCAAAGAAAATTAATAATTCAATTAAGTTACCAATTGTATCATTACACAGAGATAAACCCAGGAAAGTGCTTCCAGAATCTCCATGATAGGGTAAATAGCTTCCACACTACATTTCTTTTTGGAGAGTGATTGTTACGTAACTGTTACAATTTACCAAGCCAAATTACATGAACTATGTATCTGGATTCCAAAAGAATCCAACAATTCCATACCAACATTTATTAACATTTCTGTTTATGCAAATAACTGTTACTGTATTGTTTTATTCAAATCAAATACTAAAAAGATTAAACAGAGGAAATGCTAACACACTGCATACTTCTGTGAATCTATTTTCTATCCAAAGTTTTACAGAGTACACCAGAAGTGTCCCAAGGTGCCAGAAAATAAATGTAAAAATTATTATAGTGGGATATCTCATTTACTACCTACCTATCTTGCATGTTCAAAAAGGAATTTCAAGCAGGAATTTGTACATTTTGTCTGCTTGTTGGTTTAAAACAGTTACAAAATCGTGCAGCTGCTACTTGGGTAAGCATAATCTTAGACAAGGGAGCTGCAGCACCCAAACTTGTAACAGTAAAGAAGGAACAAGTCATGTGCCTTCGGCAGCAGCTCTGCAGTTGCTACAGGATTACAAGGGAACAAGATGTGGTTCCCCTGCTTGCTTTGGGCTGCCCGCAGAAAGGAGGAACACCTTCAGTCTGTGTGCTGACCACGCCACAGGCACTGCCTGGCTTCAGCCTCCCAGGCAGCAAACACAAGGCTCTGTGTGCACAGAATGTGTTGGGGAAACAAAACCATTAAAACTTTCAGTTCAGAGGACTATTTTAGTGACATTACAACTAGAACTGAATGTAATCTGCTGTGTCGGTATAAACCCAAGGTCTCCACTGCAAGTAAGTCTGTGTAAACACTCCACTATTTTTTGGCACCAAGCTGTGGACTCCTACTCTGATTCCTCTCACTGCAGTTGTCAGCCTTCTCTTATGATAGGCAGCACAGCTCTTTTTCAAGTAAGTTAAGAAAAACTTGTTATTGATTTGAATTGTCAAAGTTAATTTCTTGAAGGGTGAATCCTATATCTCCACTAAATTCAGTAGGAATATTTCCACAGATTCATTCTACTCAACACAATTTGACATGGAAAATATTAAATCACTTTAACTTATTAATAAATATTTATTTAATAAATTATTGACATGGCCCTTCTACTTTGAGAAGGACATCAGGGACAAAACAGCAAGCTACCTGCCAATGCATCTAATTTATTAGCTCAGTGATGCTGAGTGCAGAGTTCTCTCCACATTTCTGCAAATTGGACCACTTTCAGCCATAGGTGTGCAGGCAAATCCCAATAGCTGTGAAGCTTCCTAACAAAAATATTTAGACCCAGCGACACTTTAAATAAGAAAGACTGGTATGTGAAATGATGGTAAGGGTGCTAAGCCACCCCAGCCAAACCTGATCTTGGGCACAGAGTAGAAAAAGTTGACAGAAACATTCTTGAAAGAGCAACACAAAGGACTGCTATAGCAGCAGCTTTCAGCTGTGTTTGCTTCCCAAAGAACCATGAGTTCAGACTAATGAAAGGAATCCAGGGACACGTCACCAAAAGCACAAACCCCAAAATCTTTTTGTTTCTTCTCTGCTGAGTTAAAGCACACAGACAACAGAAGCAATTTGTGACAGAGAATTTTTGTTTCCAGCTTCAAGATCCATTATTTCATGTTTACATCTTTTGTACCTTCTTGTATGAAATCCTGAAGTTCTTAATAACTCAGTGGAACTTACACATCAAATTCACTGTCTACCATACTACTGCAGATGTTACTTTTCAGAAGAAAAAGAAGTCCAATAATTAAAGTTCTCATTTGTTTGTGTTGGCAGGAGTTGGATGCTGTTCTTTGATATAAAGGGGAAATAGCTGAAAACTCTGTTTAAAGAATCTCGCACAATTTTCAAGACAGGAAATGAAGAATTTTTTTAATTATTCTATATATTTATGAGGGATTAGGTTATACCTTCTAGAACAAAAAAATGTATCTCACCAATATCTCAGCATACCTGAAGAAGCATTGTTTAATCCTTCCATATGAAAACTGGCAAAAATGAAAAGTGAAATCCTGATTCCACCAAGGTTCAGGCAAAGCTGGCACTAATAAAATAACTCCATGAAACTTTTCTATTAATTTCATTGAAAACAGAATTTCACTCAATATTTTTCTTTAAAAAATAAAATTAAATTCAAATTAATGGGGCATCTGTAAAGCTGTATTTTTATAGGAATTTTTTTGCCAAAATAGTTCAGAACACAACAGCAGTAATTTGCAATTCCTACCTCACCAGGAATTTAGAACCTTCATTTACAGCTTTACAATCCTAAAGGTTTAACACAATTTTGCATGGATGTATCCCACACAACATATTCTATGGACTATCTCTTGCAGTGTAGCCATTTCTGCAACCTCTGCTCCTCACAAGCTAGCTTCACAAAAGACCTTGAAGAAAGAAAAAGTATTTTAGGTTAGTTTTTGAATGCAGCAACAGAGGTTTTGCTGGAACACAGTGAAACAGGGAAGAAGAGGTGAATATGAAACAAAAGAAGAAGCTTACAAGCAATACACTTGGACCAAGGATAGAATTAAACAGGACAGGAGACAAACACAAACACTGGACCAGGAGCACAGGAAGCAACACATGCTCTATGCAGTGTCCCTAACAAGTAAATAACTTCCCTTTGAAGAAATACTGTATCTGGTTGCTGCGTTCTTAGCAGTTGCCTTCCATGGACGAGATTATCATATGAGTCAACTTGTAAACTGCTATACACGTGCAGTGAGGAACCTTAGGCACATTAATCATTATTATCAGTAGAATTCCAAACCAGTCTATCTTCTGAAAGTTACATATGCATTTATGCTTGTTATTATCATTACACACAGCTGCTTAATTACAAAATCCATAGTGTGTGTGGACATCAGAGTTACCACATAGAATTTCAAATGAAACCAAGAAAGAAGTCAAAATCACAGGCTGGACATCAAGCACTGCAATTCAGATTCTCAAGGTGAACAGATGGTGTTATCCTTTCACATGCCAGTAACAGTGCTGGAGATTCCCTTCATTGTTAAAAGATGCAAATTGAAGAAGAAATTAACCTGAGCTCTAGTGTGAACAACACTATCTTAAAAGATGGTAATTGGCTTCCAAAAAAAGAAAAAAAAAATGTACCAAGGTGTTGAGTCACAATTGTAGAAGGTACTGGCAACCTCAAAATTATTCAGAATTTTAAATTATTTAAGGATGCAGCAAACTCCTAGAGGTCACTGTTTTCTAAAAGTATCTACTTTTGGCACACAAGTATGAGATTCCAGCAAAATTAACAGACTCTTTAATTAAAAGTAATCACTTCTAGGTTAAATTCAAAATTAGGTAGTGTTACATATGGAAGCTTAAATCAGAGGACAAATAGCTTTTTCCTGCCGTTTCATTACTGGGACTCACCTCTCCTCTCTGCACTATTTTAAAAGAAGATTTGATTAGCTGAACTAGAACATAAATACACAGGATTATTTATAATACATCCCTATCCTGCAGGCATTATGCCTACCACCACTGACCACTATTTTTCTGTAGAAACATCTCTTAGTAAGAATATCCAAAACCCAAAGCCTCAACTAGAACCTCTAAAGAAACAGCCCTGATTGGGTGAAAAATGTTTATGTTATGATCTTCACAAGAAAAAAGAAAAGTTCAGATATCTGACTGTGCTGCTGGAAACTTTTAATTATTTTTCCCAGTTTGGTTATAGCATATCTACGCAAAGAAGCATTGAACTGCTGCACAAGTAACCCAGCTTTATCAAAGAAATTAGTCCTCTTCCTTCTTTTATGCAAGTTTTACAACCAATCAGTCAAAGCTGTACAGGACTTGGAAATGGGTCCTTCTAAGAGCACAGCTAGAGTTTCGAGTGCTTAAAAGAAAAGACTACATGTTATGGTGTGTGGTAAGATTATGCTCAGTCATCATGGCCACACACTTGCAATAACTAAATTCAAACAGACTAAATTAAAGGAGATGTGCACTGTGGAGTTTTGTATTGATATGTAATCCAGGAGAACACAGATTTGCTGTCAGCACCCTATGAAAAACTTGCCAATGACTGTATTATTTAATTGTCTCATGTGAGGCTCTGACCTCTATCTCTCATATAGACATCTGACTTCTGTGCAAAAAGCTAAATCCGTCTCAAAAGTCATCTGAACCTGCTGTTCTAGACATCTGCTGTATCCATCACAGGCAGTGGAATCATTTAAACAAGAATTCTAACTGGTTACTGTTTGTATAACTCTAAGGTAATGGATTTTTGTACCTAGGTAGTAACATCACATATGCAAGTAACAGCAAAATTGCAGTATTCGACATCTTGGAATTTGATAGTACCTCCCTTCCTTAAATTGCTAGGGATGAATAAACCTCACATAGGCACCAACTAGACATTCCAGTTCATAAGACTAAAGGCACCACATCAGTGACATGCACAACTTAAAGAGGATTTTTGATACTTCGATGAGACTTTGCTCTGAAGGGAAACAACCCATCTTCCTTCTTCTTTATAGTTACTCCACCCGCCTTCATGGTTTTGTTTTTCACCTCTTGCCTTCTGCATATCAGTGTCAGAGAAGTCCATCTACTTCACATCATTGAGAAAGCCCAGATTGTATTAGCATCATCTGATGGAATAAAACAGACCAGCTCTTTTTCTTTGCTAATATGTGCCTGGAGCAGATAAGAGTGATTAAAGATGTATGAGACCTGGGCACTACTCAACTTTTGTAAATTAATCTCTCTTTCCACTCCCTTTCAAGTAAAATCATTAACAAAAACCACCCTAAAACGGGGTATTGTCATTCACTTCTCTTTGTGAAATGCCTATTACAACAATTTATTTTGCCATGCATTAAAGTGAAACCAACTGTCTTGGGGAGGAGAAGAAGCGCATTTTGCCCCCGCACAGTAACATGGTCAGACGACTCAGATGTGACACAGAACCCCACAGCCAGCAAAGAAATCCAGCCTAGAAAGCGCTCTCCTGCATGCCATTGAACCACTCCCATCACGAGGTCCTGGCTGGGAATGGTAATTCCACCCAGGACCTCATAAATACTTCTCCTGTGTAAATTACGTGAAAATGGCTACAGTCTACTGAAAAAACTGCAACAGATCAGTATTTCCAAAATAAGAATTGGATTAAGAAAAAAGTCCTGACCAGATGGAATAAATAGGATAGACTAGAGGTCTCCAGTTTGCTGATCTGGCTTTCTCCTGAACTTGGGAATGCAGACCATTAGCCTTGCTTTTTGGCACACGCGCAGACCTGAAGTAACAAAGCAACAAAGCAAGCTACCTTTATACTAGCAACCTTTATATTAGTCTCCAGGTAACCCTGACTGCCAAGGAATTTATAGCTTCGTTCCATGGACAGTGGAAAAGACACTAATGATTTATCAAGCTATCTTCAAGGTAAAATTCATCTTTCACACACACACCAGCACCCACAAGTGTTTGACCAGCTATCACCATGACATTTTATACATGAAGCAAAGTGTGTCAGGAAAAACTGGCAAGGATTCCTGCAACTCTCTAGACTACTGACAACAGAGGTGTTCTACACATTAGTATCTAACCCCAAACTGCTGAACCACCTAAACCAGAGAAGTTTTGTGTCTTTCTACTCTCCAGCTAAAGAAAAAAAAAGTAAGGAAAATATAATCCCATGCATGGGATTTCATTTTTTAACTCAATCTGGTTAGATGCTGCCCGTATGTTTTAATTTAAATAGCATACACTGTATATAATGTCATCTTTTAAAGACAACTGGACCCATAGAGCATAAACATTTATCACCCAGCTTGGTCACATTGGTTGGGCCCACTGAACAGTGGTTACATTGATAATACTATGCTGCAATGTGGTATAAGGTTTTCTAGGCACAATTTTAGGATGGCTACTTTAAAAGGAACAAAGACAGGAGTCAACTAAAATTGCTACCCTTCCAAACAGTATCCGTGCTGTATTACGTGCTACATATGCAATATTTCTCAACCCAAGCAAAACATGAATTAATAATATATAGATACATGTATTAAGAAAAGCATAAAATACACCAATACTTTGCTATTTGGGCCTTGCAAATCAAAGAATCTCCTCCTTCCAGTTTTATATTGCTGGAAGGCTTAAAAAGCTAAAACAGTTCTTGGCAG
This sequence comes from Ploceus nigricollis, assembly GCA_013399945.1. NCBI lineage: Eukaryota > Metazoa > Chordata > Aves > Passeriformes > Ploceidae > Ploceus > Ploceus nigricollis. Next base: position 179,196 of record VXBC01005828.1, read on the forward strand.
AAATGAAGCAGTGGAAAGAAGCAGAGCATTAGCATTCACGTGAATCATTCAAAGACACACAATACATAAAATTCTATAGCGTGTGCTATTTGGCTTTGAAATTTGGTACACATAGAAAAAACATATTTTTGCTCATTTAGAGATTAAACATTTTCATTTTTAAAAAGTGCGCTGGTCAGTACCCTTCTTCTCCTTCCTAAGACTTTTAGAAATTCTGAAATTAACAGTGATGCAGTAGTCTTTACAATGAAAAATATAAATATGTTTGCTAATATCTTTCTTGCTCAAATTCTATCTGTAGTACTTTTTACGAAAATCAGTCCTTATTTGCCAAAGAACAGAAGAATACAACTCTATAAGGCTTGTTTTTCACTTGTCTTCACTTTTTGAAAAAGCAAGGTTTAAAATAGTCCAAGTGGCCATTGCAAAGGACTGTTCCAGGAATGCTTTGAACAAAAGTGCAAATGATACTCAAAACTCATCCATCTCCATTGAAAGCAAATTTGGAAAGCTAAGTGGAAAAAGGTTAATCTTCAAGAAATCACACATCCCCACAAATAGGTGCTCTCACAAGGACAATCAGTCAGGAAGAAGGGAGGACAGGCTGTATAGTTCCTCAACAACTAGCATGAAGTTGGAGCTTAATACTAAAATGTTCCTAACCATAACAAGTTCCAGACAGCTCTGCAGGCTGTATGTCCTGAAATGGCCTTTCCCTTTCCTATCTTCCCCCATCACTTTGCTCCCCATAGCCACAAAGGGACCAAGGGATAGATTCACTATCAACTCCCCACTGCCAGATAATGGCATTGTGTCCTCACAGTGACCATGAGAGATGCCGGCTGTGCTTCCCCGCTGCATTAGTTCCCACTTGTGACTTGCAGCAAGAGTACTCCTGACGGCAGCCACCCCTGTGTTTCCTCTCACTGGTTTCCTATGGGACAGCTTCAGCAGCCCCTACCATGGCAAGACTTCCTCTCAGAGTTCCTCTAAGCCCTTATAAAGGCAGATATCCTGGTGCAGTCAGAGGAAGAGTCTGTTTGGCAGAACTCTGGTTGCACCTTCAAAGCCTAAACTAGCTTTGTTTTGAGTCAATGTAGCTATTAACCCCATTTTCATACGGGGTCAACACGATTCCTTATTTTCCACCAACTGGCAACTAATTTCCATGTAAAGATACTAAACAAAATATAAGATAAATAGCTGTCTGTCCCTAAGTAAAACACCATGTCACAGAATAGCTCAACGTACTCCTTTTTTGTGCCATGATAGAATATCAAGGGGTGAATTCACCATAACACAAAAACAATGCAAGCAGCGCTCATCTTATTTCTCTTCTATGCATATTCAGTCTTTCCATGCTAAAAATTATAAAGCAAGATGAAAGGGCACAACTAACTCCAATCCAGCTACACTTTATTCCTCCTAAACCTCTGGCTATGGATGAGTAGCACTGAGAGCCATTTTAGATTCCCCTGATCCTTCTGCACACCTGATTTGCTAACCCTGAGGCATGAAGTTGGCATAATTTTTTGAGGATTTTTTATAACTGTTATCCCACAATGAAATTATTTAAATCAGAGAAAAAAAAGAGGTAGGATGGGAAAATATATATGCAAACAAATCTCACTGCACTAATGAATACAATACTATTTGACAGACCATATGGCTGGCACAGTATTCTTCTTGGAAGAAAATCCTCAACATACCACAGAAGCCTTAGACAGGTTGAAAGCCCACCAGCCATCCCCATGCCTCCTTCCCTTTCTCCTCCCACAACAAAAAAAGACTCATAGAATAAAAAATATAAATATGCCTCAGCTAGGCATAAAAACAAGTACTCAATTGGACATCAAAATAAAGCAAATAAAACACAGAGAAAGTGCACTATTTGTAACTTGGGTGCCTGTCAGTCAGCACAGCTCTCCTACAGGCAGGAACCTGGAGGATCACACTCTCCTACTGTGAGTAAACCTCTGGGTGCCTGGCCAGTGCCTCTTCCTCTAGCCTGCCAAGCAACTCCCCCAAGGCCCTGGGCATGACCAGAAGGTAGTGTCCTTCCTGAGAAATGGACAATACAAATTCTTCTTCAAGCTCCAGCTTCCTCACAATAGCTCCGCTCACTTTGGTGATCAAATAGCAGCCACTCTTCCCACCCGCCAGACCAACATCTCTGTACGTGTCTGCTCACAACAGCAGCACCTCAACTGCAAGGGCATCTAAACCAAGTTTAGTCTCTGTCTGCCTGTCTGTACAGCCAAGCCAGATGGAGATTCTGGTTTCAAAGCTGTAGCTTCAGAGCAGTCCCACCAGGTTTTGAGACACATGTAAAGGCAACTGCTGAGCTAGGGGGAATCAAACAGTCAGCATCTTACAGAGCCAGGCCCGTATATGGATGTTCTTAATATGGCACTTCGTACTTTGCTACTAGAGACACATAAATATTTTATTTTTGGATTACAAGGGTTGCAAACAAGGTATGCCAACTAATGTCAAACAGAATAGCTTTACAAATTCCAGGAAAGTTACGTGCAACGTTTAGACAACACATACCCAACAACAGGCTTATTCGTAGTTACAGTAATAGGAGACGAGACATATACTCAAAATAAATGACCCCATTGGAAAATTCGAAGCACATTACTATAATTAAGCTAGAACATTTTCTGCAAAGTCATATTATGTAGACTTTTTAAAGTAAGGTTTATATCTGTTCATAAATTTTGGTGTTGAGAAATCATAAACTTTATTTTTCCAACATTGTAAAATACTATCTAGCGCTGTTCCTCAACTGATTAGTTTTTAATTACTTTTAAAAACATTTTGGGTAAAACTAGATGTCAGAATTTTATTAACTACAGTGACATAATATTGAATTCAAATATGAGTAATTCTTTTTAGCAACTGAAACAAAGTACTATTGTGCACTATGCTTATACATATCCCTCACACAGGGCATAGTAGTGTCTCTCCAGGTATATGATTGTCCAAGCCCTTTCTTTGATTTCATCTCCAGTCTATGAATGAAGGTAAAAACTGGCTTATGATCAATCTATTGATGGATATGCACTCTTACTGCATGCAAGCGTCAGCCTCTACTATGGCGCCTATGCCATACTCCCTTCTCCTAATCTACATGAAATCCCACAGGATTTTTCGTTCATTAGGGCTTATCAGTTATATTTATTTCAATCCACAGCATTCACTTGTTTTTGGGAAACCACCTTTCTTAGAGGAAAAATGTTATATATTTAGCACATCCTATAGATAAAAATAATACAGGCTTTACATAATTAGCAGCTGAAATATTTTTATAAGGAATTTGAGTTACAAAACTATTATTTATTCATTTTCTTGCTCAAACAATGGAATGTTGCTCAGTGATCTCTCTGTCACTGGCATGCTTTTAAAATTAAACACTAGAAATAAATTGCCTTAGGTTAAATAAAATAATCCAGAAAACAAAACAAAAGCAAAAGCAAAAACAGAGCAATCTCAGCAACGTATCCCGTTTTCATCCTTATCTAGCTCTAGCCAACACCCACTTCCACAAAGAACTAGAAGAAAAAAGTAGGCCCTGCCGTATGTCCCGGAGGTTAGCAAATCTGGGCTGTTAAACAGCAGGAACTGGCAAATTCTCCAAGTGCAGAGTCCTAAATAAGACGCCTGCCAGATACTTCCCTCTCCTACTCCAAAGAGGCTTCGATTCAATGCCTTCCACAGCCTGCATCTCTGGCAAAAAGGCTGTATTTCTGCACACATTTAACTGCAGTAATATTCAGTGTCTGCACAAAATTGTTACGCTCCAGCACGGCTGAGCATGGCATCATACCTGCTCTGCTCACAAACCACTTTAGCCCAGTTCTCAAACCAGCCAGTTCCTAGGTGTTCTTTCACTGCCTTTAAATTGAAGGCAGAGAGAGTGAGCGAGAGCACACAAAAGAAAGTAGAAAAAAAGAGTGAAAGCAAACATATACAAAAAGTGCATGCAGAGCCAGATTTTTTCACTGTGGAGTTTCAAATATTCACCACTCAAAATTCAAACCAGATTTTCAAGAACCTATGCCCCAGTGGTTTCTATTGTGATACTTAATGATTTGATAGTTAAACAGATTTTAACAATCTAATCAGTTATTTAGTTAACAGCTAATGAACTCCACTAAAAAAAAACCCTCTTGCAACTTAAAATCACATTTCTTTGCACACAAAACATTTCAGCAAAAAGTCATGCTCTATATTTTGCAAGTCCTTGCTATTTGTTTTAGAAAATATGAGAAAATCTCTCATAGCTGGGGCTTTTTTTTCCACAATATGTCACTTTCCACACAGCTGTGCGAGGATGAATTGTGGCAGTGAAGTTCATGGTAAGGATGAGATTTTGAGTAGAGGAATTCCTGTTCACTGAAGGTCATGCGTCAGAAATACCCTTTTCAGTATATCAGGCTTTAAAAGGACAACACCTCACTTCCTGGTCTGAGCTGAATCTGCTGTGAATTTTCAAAATAACACTGATGTGTTTTTAGTGGTTCAATTTGTAATGGCTAAATCTGCAGTTAAAAACCCCCAAAGCCCAACAACAACAAAAACAAGGCTATCATCCTGTAGCTGGCTGCACTTCGTATGTCTGCTTGTGGTTTACTTGCAGAAAACTTCAATAACAGAAGAATTGCTTTATTTTAAGGAGCGGGGGGAAAGTAATATTTTCCCAATATGATCTGTTCCTATTTATCTTCAGACACACTTCTAGGAGGAGGGAATATAAAGTACATTTTAGTTATAATATTTATTTTATTTGCAAACCATTTCTTTTTGTGCTTGAACACAAAGAGCAGAAAACAAAACAAACTCAGAGTGAAAAGAGAGCTATGACTATATTTTCTCCACCCCTTGCCAAAAACACTACAAAGAATGGAAAAAACAATGTCTCACTTTAAGCCCCAGAACTGGTTAATCAAAGCAGTTGATGATCACACACACCAGCTGGGAAAAAAATAGTCTTCTATCCCTACTGTACTCATAACTGCTACCTCTGGCAGGCTCAGATGGAAAACAGGAACTGCATGCTCCTGTCAGAGGTCTGCAGAGTGAGGAAATCTTCCAGTAACCCCCACAAAATGCACTGAGCCAAGGTGCAAGAAAACTCCTAGTGGGCAGCTACTGAGTGACCAGAGCAGCAAGGACACAGCAGTGACCTAATCCCCCTCAGCACCTATTTGGCCCATATTTGGATGCATCAGCACCTGAGGATGAGGTACCAGTTGGGACCAGAGGTATCAGAAGAGCCTACACAATTTTGTAATTAATGTAATAAGGCCTTGGTGTCAAAGATACAGTTCTCTATATAAGCAAATTTTATAAACCAGCCAGTGTGGAATAAGTTTGGTATAACCTAATAACCTTTCAGTACATCTTGTGAGCATACTTTTGTTGCCAGGTTATGGGATCACACTACACTCAGACTGGTTCATAAGACCCCAGTGGACTGTGCATGGCCTGTGATGATAAGCTTCTCACAAGCATTCTAACAGCAATATCAAGGCTCATTTATCAGTGCCACACATTTCTCTGGGGCAATATTGGGGTATTTCAGACATTATGTGGGTTTTTCTGCAATTATGATCCAGGTTTTTTCTTCCTCCTCTCCCTGCTCAGGCAATACTACCTAGCAGGACCAGCAGCCCAGACAGCTCTGATTCACACTCTCCAGCAGAAAACAAGGGGGTGAGGATCCGAGCTTCACCATCTTCATTTAAGAGAAGCACTCAGTTCCCAGTCAGGTCTCCAGATAAGCAAATGGGTTTCAAAAACACTCCAAACAACAGTCCATGCTTGTGCTCCATCTTACCTTGAAGGAAATTCTCTACCATGGAAGTCTTTCCCACCAGGCTTTCAACTGCCTGTCTCACAGAGAGGGGTTTCACAGCCAATAGAGTGACCCAATCTAAATGAACCTACTGATCACTATTTAGTAGTCCTCCTCATGAGCTAAAACAGAGTGACAGAGAGTGTACCTCTTCACCCATCTTTTATTCCACAGATGCTATGGAAAAGGAGGATATTCACCTGGCTCTCTTAGTTCTTTAAAACTTAGTGCAGGGAAGGGGAGGAAGCAGGGGAGGAGAGGGGAGAGGGACAATAGAAACATTTAGCCCTAATATTCAAAACCAGCACAAGGTACTTTTAAAGCTCTACAGGTATCTGGACTGCCCTTTTGAAGCTTAGTCTGCAGGTCAAAAATATCACAGTTACTCAAACAAAACAGATCTTTCCCAGCTTTTGATCCATACAGGCCTGCTGCAGGAAAGGTGGTTTTATCTTCTGTTTCAAAATTGATTACTAATATTCAACAAATTTCTACATGATCTGTACAGTGAAGAAGATTTTGTCGGGTCTTTTCTCAGTAGGCAGCATGAAGCACATTTATTTTTACTGAGAACCAAGAGATTCAAAGCACAGTCTCCAAATGTTTCAGAGGAAGTTACCCTTATCAGTAGTGTTTAGGGAAGTCCTGTACACCACATACTTGGGATCAAGAAGATGTCACGTGAAGTCTATAAGCTAAAAGAGGTTAAATATGCAAGTACCAGCACAGCTCCCTTTTCAGCGTTGTTTTGCAGTATTAAGATCATCCTTTAGGTAAATGGAAAAACACTGGCTACAAAATACTATCTTATCCCAGATGGTGATGTCATGATTATGTAATATTATCCTCCAAAGATTACTGTATATTAAAGTATATGCTGTATTTCCCAGGCTTTTCCCTTGCATAACTTCCAAGGTGATTTGCATCATTGAACAACGGGAAACAAGGCTCCCAAGGTTTGACAGGAGACTGCCTCTCCCTACACAGGAGTAACTCTTCTTGCTCACTAAATTTGGATTCATCTCCCTGTGGCCTCCCAGAAGATGTCACCATGCACCAAGTGAAAAAAATTTGCCCCAGCAAACAGCCCCCCACCCCAAAGGATCATAGCTCAGGATCTGTACCCTGGCTGTTTCCTGGGCACTGTTGGTCCTGGGGAAAGGAGGCACTGTTCCTCTGCAGCACAAGGAAGGCTATGAAGCCTCGTGATTAATTAAGCATGGTCAGCTTGACTCTCCTCAGGAGGAATGAGGAAACAGAGGTAGAAAAACCTGTTTGATGAAACTTTGAGCACTGAAGCCTGAGGCAGGATCTTTGGTAGAATTAAACACTGTTTCTTTTTCCTCCCCTTTGCCTCTAATCTGTCTATAACTCATATACTGGCAGGGTCAATGAACATGCAAGATCTGTTCAAGACACAGAAAACAGAGTAACAAACAAACCCTGGCAAAGATATAATATAATCAATATCCCTTTGAATCAAGGTGGCCCAAGCCTTCTATACAAGCATAGATTTAGAGTTTCAAAAAAAAAAAGAACCCACACTATCCCTCATATCTGTCATACTGATTTTAACTGAAGTTAAAAACTTCCACCGAATGAGAGATAAGATTTTTATTTCTACATGCTGCAATAACCAGATGCAAAAATTTTAGCCATTTCCTAAGCATAAGAGCAACAAATTATGAGGACTGAATCAGTCTGACTACAGTATGTACATTTCTCGTTCATGCTTAAGGCATATAGATTTCCTTGTATAACTTCTAAAAACTACTGTGAAGAAATAGTTTTCCCCTTAAGCATGACTAGCAGTGAAGCCTCATTATACCCACCCTTAGTTCAAATAATGCCAACAGTGACTGCAGTCATTGGTAGCACATTAACCTCACAGGGACAGTAAAGTCTGCACTAGAGGGAGAGGAGGAATCTAGTCCAAACATCCTTTACAACCTCTCAATCTCCATGCACAACATGGTGTATTGAGATGCCCATACAACATGAATGGCTCCAATGAAAGTCAAAAAAGCTAAATGTGAAGGGCTTTGCAATTCATGTGAAAGTGAAGAATTACACCAGTACATGCTTCTTTACCCAAAGGTCTTGATTGCATATTCAATACATTCATCAAATTGATATCCACTTAGGAATCTACTGATGAAAAGTACTACACAAATTTGGCGTTATTTTACTCTACATAAGGGAAAAAACATGTAAAAATGCTCCTAAGCATGACAGTAAAATTGAAGAAGGAGCTTCCTTTTGTCAGTAAGCATCTGGTATCTTGCTTCATCCTCTTGATGCCTCATTTTCATATCAGAGTTCTAATTAGTACAGCAGACAAACAATGAAAATGTGAAAGTGATACAGTCCCTGCAGATCAAGTGCTGTACGTGTCTGTGTACATACAGAGCACTGATGATAAGCACTGCAAGCAATATTGGCAGTCAAAAAAAGCTGACAGCAGTAACCTAATTTTACTTCAGAGGGTAGATCTAATCTAAGGACCTGATCCTGTCAGGAACCAAGAGCCGTAAACTTACTGGAAATCAAGCAAGCTCAGCATTTCACTGAAGACACTCCGCACCTCACAGGTTCAAATCCATACTTTTTGAAAGTCACTTCCTATTTCTCCTTTGTTTACCCTGGCTTATCCTGAACAGTGAGGTTTTCCGACATAGAGATAACTTTGGAAATGATTACTCTCATATTCTTTGATGATTTCAAAAGGCAGGAAAGAATCTCTCCCCTTTCTGAGGGCCACCCAGCTGAAGCAAAGAACATTATTTTTTTCAGGCATGTTAATAGGAGCCAGTAATAACTCAACTGAGTTTCCTTGGCCTTGAAATACCTGACCGAATTTGCTTTTGTTCTTTCTCAGTAACATATTTTGTTCCTGTATCTGCTGTCACACAATTATGTTTCAAACAACCCTAAAAGGGAGGTTGCCCAACAACTTCCAACCAACTTAACCTCTTCCTATGACACATATTCACTGCCTTAATGTGTTTTTTCCATTATTCCTGTCTCACAAGTGGATGGAGCCACTGGGAAACACAGTGTAACAAAGTAGGTCTTCAAATTAAGCTTCCCAATGCTTAAATATGTTAACTGTAACTAAAGCTGCTACTAGTCTCACTTTCCCCAGGGGAAAAAAGGGAACAAGCGAATACACAAGTGTTAGAGAATGGCATCTTCTTTCCTAGATTCCTAACCAGAAAAAAAAACACCGAATGAGTTGGACATACACACCCAAATAAATAAAGATAAATTATTTCATCCCTTTGCACCTACATTTAGGCCAGTTATTCTGAGCCAAAACGTTTTTTTTATATTTTTTTAAGTCAAGCTAGGAGATTTGGTAAGTGCAGCCTGTCACCTCCATTTTTTAATTCTGCTAAGAGCAGAAGTGAGTTACTTCTCAACTAAGGAGCTGCTAACAGCAACTAATGGATCAGGGATTACAAGTATCACTGGGAGAAGAAGGTACAACAGGGAAGTGGAACTGGAAAAGTAGTATCCCTTAGAATAACAGGGTTAAAAGAAAAGAAGGCTGAGCCTGTGGGTTTGAAAATGCAAGCCCTGGGACATGAGCTCTGAGCTTCAGGGCAGATGCATTTTGAGACACAAAGGAACTACCTAGCTGAGTTCTTTGATTACAGCTCTTACCAGGAATCTGGTTTGTAAGCAGGGATACTTTCAGGACAGCTGGGTACCCCTCCCATATGCTCTCTTTTCTGCTGTTCTGCAGCCTTGAGATGAACATCTAACATACTAGATTCATATTTTAAGAAGTGAGGACACAAATGTTAACTTCATACTGAAGTGGTGATGACTGATAGGGTTTCGCATTGTACAGTGGACCTGCTAACAATATTAATAAACAAATCTGTATTCACCTAGTATTCATTCAATCCCAGGATATATTCAAAACATTCTGTTGCAGCAAAGTTTATCCTTAACCAACGTTACTTATGTTTATCCTTAACCAACGTTACTTATCCAGGAAGGTAAACCTGTGACACCAGGGGAATTTGAAGAGAATTTGTCATTTTTAGGCACCATGTATTTTCATATTTGCCTAAAGAAAGAAAATAATAGCGTCTCTGAGGTAAAAGGTGTCACAGTATTATAAGCCTCCAGTATGAAATAAAGCATTAACATACTCCCTTAAGCTGCTATTCTAATTGATGTTCATGAGCCACATACATTTGAAAGATGAAGCAAATCCATCAGAATATTTTAAGGGCACTGCTTTCTTCCTGTAGATCACTGAGCAGTGTACTGCAAAGTCAATATTACATTCTGGATAGCCATATAGAAATGTGTAAGTAAAAGTACATTCTCCTAAACAGATGAAAACTGTAAGTAACTGAAGCCTTAAATTCAACACCTTTGCATGCCAATGCCTTCAGTTTCATGTAATATCACATAACTGATATTCCCATCACTGACTACTTTTAGGAAGATGGGCCTTAGCAATCCACCTTTCAACACTTTTTCTGTAGCATCTGCAAAATACCTTTTGGATGAAAGAAACGTAAATAAAAAGCTTTACTACACTTACAAGACTAGATGTTAAATTTATACTGATCAGGGAGGGCAATACTGTACGCAATATCAGGAAACCAAAGAGAATGCCCCTTCTTCACTGTGAAAGGATGGTAATGGGTACGTTGTGTCCTTCTCCCACTCCATGTGAGCTCCAAACACACTAAATAATGAATAATTTTGTGAAGCAACAATGACTAGCTAAATGAACACCCCCTTATAACTTCCCCAGAATCTCTCTTTCTAAAATTCATGAAGCCCCAGTTGCTATAATCTGCTCCAAATTTTTCCCAACTGGGGTCAGTCCTGAAGCACAGCATGTTAACCCCAAGCCATGTCAGCACATCTGGTGTAGTGAATATGTGGCTTTTTCAAAACCAGGGACAGCCTTGTGTAAACCACAGGCTAGCACTCTGCCAGGCAGGCAACACCAATATAATCTCTCTGCATCTGTTTTATAAACACACTCAGGTGTTGGGCTATCAGGCTTTGCTGCACTGCACAGCTGCTCCACAGCACACACCAGCTGTACTTACTCCCTCTTCACACCACTCCAGCTGGAGGATCCTAAGCCTTTCCACTCTTAGTAACAGAGAAAGACCCTAAAAATGTAAAATTAAATGTTCCATTTCCTTCAAATGATTGACTCAAATGGAAGTCCCCTTTCCTCCAAATTTAGTGCATGAACAATCAAACAACAAACACTTTGACTTTACATTTTGTCTGCTCTTATCTTCTACCATACTAATTGCAGTTATGGGGCTATAAAAATACACAAAATTAAAAGTTAGGATGGCAACTTTCAAAGTTTCAAACTTTTCAAAACAATCTGTTCTACATTTCAGAGGGATTTGCACATCCAACTCTTCCAGCCCTTTGACAGTTTATATGTATTCATACACAGGTAGGCTCAATACCAGGGACATTCTGAGTACATGCACACAGGATAATCCTCAGTGGTGATTTTTTCACTGAAACAGTAAAGCTGGTGCTGCCCCCAACTAGTCACCCAGAGGAGCAGCTCAGCTTCCAACTACTGTATCTGCTTTGACAGTCTGGAAGCCTGGTTTTATAGATCCACACCTCTACAGAAAAAGCTACAGTGTCAAGAAGGCAGCAAAACAGAGACCCTGCATTTCTGTTTGTTTACTGCAACAGAAGGAAAGCATCCTCACAATAAAGTGGCTGGAGAATTGAAACAGAAAAATACCCCTTCCAATCAAACCATAAATCCATAGCCTACAAAAGGTAAGCTACAAGAAGGAAATAGAAATGTAATAATGAGAATCCTTTTTCTACAAAAGTAAAAGGAGAGACTGACAGACGACTGAGAAGATTTAGGACAGAAAGAGGTATCTCTAGAAGGTATCAGGCTTATTTCACTAGTCTAGATTTCAGCCCCTGTCTCCCCACTGTAAAAATGAAACTGATACTTCCACTGCAAAATTGTGAGATTAAAACCACAATGCTTGTGCCATACTTTTGGGCAACATGGAGAAATCTTCATCCATTACACTTCCTCTCAGGAATGCTGTGAAGATGACTATACTCAAGATTCTCCAGACTCAGATTATTTTGCTAATGAGTTTCATTACAACCTGAGACAGACAGATCTATGTAGCAGACAAAGGCCTCTTCTGGAACCACTGATATAAAAGGCTGGATTATTCATTTTATAAGAAGATTTTATACCTGAATTATGAATGAATGTTTGTCCCATCATTTCCATTACTGACATGCTCATTTGTTTGAAGGAATTATGTGAATGGAAATAAAGGCATTAGTTACAGAAGAAAGAGAAGATAACATGCTATATCACAAGCAGATGCAGGACAACTAAGTATGTAAAAACTTGCATGACCAGTTCACAGCATGCAAGATTATAATAAAGTTATTACACATTATCTCATAGCTCACGCAAATTTCAGAAAATAATGTAACCAGGATAAGAAATAGCTTGTGTACTGTGAAAAATTAATTCACCAACCCCACCTGTTACCAGAAACACTAAGTAAAATCAAGCAATACTGATTATGGCTATTTTTTTGTTGATCTGTTTTGATATTTTGAAACTTTTAGTTAAATAAAGCCTGCTGCAAAAAAGATCTCCCTTATTTATACGAACTGCTCTATTACAAAGTGGCTTCACTTTGTTGACCATCTGTCATATTTACATGTTCCTTGGTCTGGCACACAAGCTTCAGCCTCTTTCTCTGCTGACTCATGTGAATAAAAACACTCTCCCTTAACTCCTCAGTTAGACAACTATTGCTTCCCCAAGGGCCATCAAATACATTTTTTAAAAGTTACAATAACACATAATTTATTTCTTTTGCATACACTACATCCTGTAAAGTATAGGTTTTTATTTTGTTACATATTTTCCACGGCTTTTGCAAGCCACATCTAGCTTGATACACAGGTTATTGCACTCCAAAAGTGAGATTTTTTTTTTATTTTACATCATAAACTCCTGAAGGAAGAAACTGTGAACTTTCTGTTACTGCACAACCTCATGTTATCAAAGAGAAACTAATAATTCCTACACTCAAAACTGTCATGCTGCCAGCATGTATGCATCCATGCTCTGACAAGGTTTCAGCACTCCTGTCTCACTGGGATATCACTAGCATCAAGTACAGTTTCATAGCTGCATAAAATGTCTCCAAGACTTCAAATTTTTTGCATCACAAAGTTCATTAACCATGCATAAATCTTACAATAGAGGGGTTCTGCAGAGCAGCACACTGCTGCCGGGAAGCGGATTTTGCTTGTGAGACTACAAATAGGGTGCAGGGCTGATTCACAGTTGCTGGAAGAGCTGCAAACTTTTTGGCAATTCTGCAAAACATTTGGCCTGTAATTTGTCTTACTGATCACTGCCACAATTATGTCCAGGTCCCACAGAGGAGAAGCCCATATAGTACAGCAAGCAGACTGCTGTAGGGAGAAAAGGCTCAGAGGTGCCCCCACTTCTCACTCTGCCTGCCTTCCCTTTCAGTCGGATGTTTTTTTTTAACCTCAGTGTTCCAGGAACAGCCTGAAAGACAAAATTACATTCTCACACTTCACATCTGATTTTAAACCTGATTTTTAAAAAAGGTAAACTTTAGAATACACTAAGGGCTTTGAAAGCTTTATGGTACCTTAATAAAACTGTTACAGTAAAACGGTTCTTGGCCAGACGCACACATTTTAAACCAAATGTAACATGTTTGTTACATGTTTGTTACATGATTGTCAGTTTGATTCAAACAGAGTACATTCAAACGAGGCTAGAGATCAGTTTCATTTAATTTGTTCAAATATCCAGTGATTTACTATAGTTTTATTAATGAAGTGTCAGCCAAAACAAATAGAAAAATGTTAAGGTTTTGAGGTTTTTTCTTAGTTTAAAAACACCCTGAACAATACCACTTCCAAAACAACACATATTACCAAACTGAAGAGAAGGCTTGATGGTCAGAACTGACACTTCTGACCGAACACGTTTACAAGCAGTTCACAATGTACTCACAAACTCATTTGCACACAGTTTAGGAGCTGTGTTGACTGGGTTTTTTACTCAGAGGATGGTTGGACATTGGAACAGACTCCCCAGAGAGTGGTCACAGCACCAAGTCTCTCGGGCACATGGTGATTCTTGGGTGACCTGTGCAGGGCCAGGAGCTGAACTCGGTTATCCTGATGGGACCCTTCCAACTCAGCAGATTCTGTGATTCTATGACAGCACAATCACTCATGAAAGGACAACTAGTAACACTTTCAAAAGGCTGCTGAATCAGGAGCCTAAATTCTTCATGTAATTTCTACATTGCTGAAAAATTTACAGTAGGTCTCAATTTGGAGAAATATGTAAAGTTCAATACTAAACCAGAAGGAATTCAATTGATGATGATGTAACTAGCTAGGAGCACAGAGGCATCCGTATGTATGTAACTAAATGATACACATACTCTCAATAGTTTCAGCAACAGAGAACACCCCTCGCAGAACTGCCCATTAAAATCAATATAGGAACAGCAGCTTTGTGTGCAAGACAACTTACCCCTGTCTGTCCTCCAGACATTAATAGACAGCAGTCACTACAAACTTCCAACTTTTGTATGTTTCTTTAAGGTATATTGATTTTGCTTACTCACACATCTACTTATCAACAAAACCAACACAGGAAAGTTTCGGGGGTTTTTGCACTGTTCTGGGCTGTGATGAACAGAGGTCAATTGCTCCTCATCTAATTTTGTTACCATATTACTAATGTAAAGTGAATACCCTTCAAAAAAGAATCATGACCCCCCATTTCTGCTAAATTATATATCCTAGAAGGTAACATTTTCCCCAAGGCCTCTTGCAACTAATGGGCAAAGCAGACAAGAATGAGCATGGACTGGCAAGAAAAGAGCATGTAAAGAGATTATAGGAGCTCGTCTATGTCGTAGCATCTGAGCTGCTCCTCAGAATTGTTCAAAGTAAGTTTAGCTGAACTTGTATTTTAAAACCTTTCACCCAGCCTTATAAAAATGCATATCCAAAGTTACCTCCCAAATACGACTACTAAACAATCATTATTTTTAAAGTTATATGTAGATATAGATATATAACTTATGATATAGTTATATAATGTATCTATGTATCTATAAATATATAAAGACATACATACATACATATATATATATATATATAAAGTATTGCCAAAGAGTCATCAGAAAGAAGCCCAAGGTTCTGCTTTTTAGGTGAAAAGCCCTGTCACTTGCTTCTGCTTCAATGGATAACACTTCTAAAAAATAGGCATGAGGTGTTAATAAAATTCTTCTTTGTTCTTTCTTCCTTTCGGAGGCTTGGCATGGCCCTGAGAAATTGCTAGCAGAAAGAGTAAAGGGGTATGTTAAAACTTAACATAGCTTATCTCAGCCCAGTGATATTAGTACATACTATTACCCCCATATGTCATATCCAAATTTGATTATTGTACTCTTAGTGGTCTAACCCACCTATCACTACAGAATAAAGGTCTAATGTAATAATACTATGCCAGCTTTCATTGAATTATACAGAAAAATCATGTAGCTCCCTCAAACTAAGCAGTAGAAACATTCTTGAAGCTATATGGGACACTAAGAAACAACTACAAATTTGGGAATCATGGATTAGATCATATGGGCTCTCCATCTAAACACATCAACTCCTTGAAGAGAAACACCACATTTTGCAAAGCATCAGAAACTCCCAAAAACCCTAGCAAAATTTCCACTATTGCCTCTCCCCTTGATATTTCGAGTTAGGGACACCAAGCAAAGCTGAGGTGATAGGCTTCTTCTCAACTATCACTGCAGCCTTTCACACTGGTAAGTGTTTTCCTAATATTTCTCTTGGCTTCCCCAGTCTGCCTTTTTGACTTGTGCTTGGACTGGAATTTTTTGAAGACAGAAACCACCATTTCACATTAAATAAAAGAAAAAAAAATTACCAAACACTAGTAGGTATTTTCTGTGATTAGGAGTCCCTGAAAATCCCAACAGTCAGTACCAATGAAAATTTTTTAATAGTACTTCCATGGCTTGGGAGAGTCCAGTTTTCCGGGATAGATCAATCATGTTCCTACAACACCCCATTGAGTCTGCTAAAACCAGAGCATTTTTGCCTGAAGTTCAAACCTACATACTACATTTATTCCTTCAAACACTTCAGTAGTATAATTAACTGGAAACTCAGTGCATCACTCCTTTCTGACTGAAAACAGCCACTCCAACAGCCACGAGTATGATCAGTTCCCTGCTGCTCTCTGAGCAGCACAGCGGGGACATGCTCTAGATGACAGCGACTGGGCAAATGCCACAGAGCTTCAGACACTGGGGAGGCTTCTGAGTCCTACTGACATGAGGAGCTTACTGGTCCACCAGAGTGACAAAAAAGGGGAAGGAGTTGGACTGCTGGGAATAATGGCAGTATGGATATAAAGGAAGTAATGACATGGAAAATGAAGGAAAAGTTACGACAGCTGGGACTTGAGGGCAAGGTGATAGTGGTGGATTAAGGAGAAAAGTGGGCCAAGAGGTCAAATGTTCAAGAGGTGCCAAGGCACTATGGGGTCACAAGGAAGGAAAAGACAATGAAACTCAGAGGAAGGGAAAAGAAAAAAGATTCCTCAGTAACTCTAAACAGAACCATGTGAGAGAGAAAACATAGTGAATGCAGCATGAATGACTTCAAGCCTTTCCTTTTCCAATACATTCTCAGACATCACTTTCTAAGGCCATGGATCAATCTCACCTTGAAATAAAGGGAAGTTGACAGATGCCAGAAAGACTTATGCAATGAGTAAATATGGCCCAAGCAAGGAAACTGTACTTGGAATAGATCTCTGTAGAGATCTATAGCAGGACATTTCATTCACATAGCCTGCTAGCATTGCCAACATCAAAATCTTATGCACTATTTTGAAAGTTGCCCTATAATTTCTTGACCATCTTAAAGCCAGAGCAGATAAAGAAAGACAGAGAATTGGCAGCATAAAGACAGAACAGATGATAAAGAGGAAACTGAAGGAAAACAGGGAAGGGCACTACTGCCTTGCTGGCTTTTAATCTGGAAACAAGCAAAGCAATTCCAGCCATTTCCTCATCACCTATGCAGAGGATGCACCAGTATTCCCTTCATCTTTCCACCACTATTATATCTGCTGCATTGCTACCACATCACTCTCTAAGTATAAATATTAACATTGTCAAAGCCATCTATCTTTTAATGATATTAAAAAGGCCAATGTACTGAAGAATGGAGAGTTCTAAATGCATAAGAAATCCTGGTCCCCCATAATAAGAGGCTTGTAACTTATTTATACTCTCAAGTACTGAAAGATACTAAGCTGGAAACACTAAGTATTACATTTCCCTACTCTTCATGTAAGATACAGAGATACCAAGGGGGCTTGCTGTTCAAACAATGCAGACATGAAATTTATTTGGTAACATCTAGCCATTTTTCATGCTTTTTTTGTTCCTGCCTGTGATGAAATTGCCCAGCAGGACACCAGAAACAAGCAAAATGATTCTATTGTCTGGAACAATCAAATCAGCTCAAGTTAGTCGATATAAGGCAGAAATGGCTGCCTGCAAGCCTCCGATGGAATCAAACTTTGCTTTTTTAAATTTTAAAAGCTACGGTCTGACATTACTTCTGTTCCTCAACAGTTCAAGCCCTAAAGAGTTCAGAGGGAAAAAAAAACCTCTTAGAACTGTGTAGCATTTCTCTAACACTGCTTCCAATAAAATAAACATTAAAACTCCTGTAATATTTAATGGGAACATGCCAATATCTCTAGGTTTCTTAGCTGTGCTATTCAGAAATATGTGAAATCTTGGCTTCTGTAACTTCTGTTAAATTACAGCAATTATACTTTAATATCATTGGCATTTTTAACTTTTGGAGGAATGCAACTGAGAGGACACTCAGAAATCAACTTTACTAGCAATTCAAGATACTGACTGAATAATGATCAGAGTAGATAAGAATTCTACAGATGTTCTTGCACCATATTAATTTGCATTTTCTTTACTAAAATATAGTACAAAGTACATAACTGCCATGAAAGTTACCCAATCTCTAGAATGGCTTATTAGCTTTACTGTTGCAGTTTCATATTAATATTACTGAATACACTTTTTAAGTTGTCTAGTGACTGCCTGCCAAACAGGAAAGTACTCACAAACACAAGGTTAAAACTTTCTGTCAGACTTCCATAATAACCACTTTCCCCCAGATGGTTGAAACCCCTGTAACTTCTACAATTTGCACGACTCAAAAGGGCATGCAAAATACCCCATTCTTCAGGCCTTGCTCTGTCCAGCTTGGCAAAAAGGTTTGTTTGATCCTCCCCAGCCCAAACTGTCAGTTTTCCAATCTGTCTATGGAATTCTGATCTTATTTATACCCAGATACTTCTAGCCCTACCTTTCCATGTGGATGGAGAAGTCTCTTCTCAGTCCTCTCAGACCACAAATATCCCATTACTTGCATGCTCTATTGTTCCCAAACCCTCTGTTACCATGAACTGCAGATGTCTTTCTCTTACAAGATAATAGTTGGGGTGGGGAAAGGAGGTTAAGATAGTACTGGGTAAAGCAGAACTGAATTCAACTAGCTAATTCCAAGCCAAAAAGCTCCTGCCTCTAATGTTTTACAAACTGTATTCACAGTCTCCCTTCAAAACCCAAAAACCTCAAAAAAAGTTAATTTAAATGAAAGTTATTTACAGAGTGAAACCAAATCACATTTAGTTGCCAAGTTCTACAATTCCAACTGAAATCAAATCCTCATTTTGGCAATATTTAAAGAATTCTGGACATGGAGGACAGAAATTCAGTTTGATGCTAGAGAGCAGAAACCAGACTTACACATTCAAGGTTTTCAGAAGAATAAAAAATCAGTAAGAAAAAAATACAAGTAAAGGATGTTGTTAACTGCTATTTATTCCTGGTTTTCCTTTGGAGCACAGGCCCCTGTTGAGGGAATAATTTAAATTGGCCTGTATGATATCCAGTGAACCCAGTGAACTCAGAACCATGAAGCTCTGCACAGTATCTATGGAACCACCTAAGCTGGAATAATGACATGCACTGTCTTAAAACTGGTACAAGAAGGACATGCAGGAATTGTTTTCACTCCACTTGGGCATTTCCTAAGTCTAGATTTGAACTAGTACCTATGAACTGGACTCTGCTACTGGTAACTTTTCTAACAAATACTTTCTACAGAGTTCATTAGAGTTATTTTCACTATGTGGAACTTTGTATCAGTATTTGGTATTAGCAACAATAAGATGAGATTCTGATCAGTGGTGGGATCAACTCCTGACCCACAGCTATGATAATTCAGTGTTACGTGAAATGCATGCTCCACTACACGCTTTTCATGCCCGGAGCAATTTTTTTTCACATCTGAAGTGAGACTTCAAAAGCTATATACTCAGCAAAGCAGGCAAAAAAAAATCCCAGAGCGGGTCAGTGATCACCATACGGCCTTCAACCAGCCAATTTGCCTATGCCAGCTCATCCCTGTCTCCTACCCGTGTAGCTTTCTGCTGTTGCCAAAAGGGCAGCCGGAGTACGCGGTGCAGCAGCAACTATTCATTACCCTCCTCCAGGTTTCTCCCTATGCCTCATCTCTCCCTTTCCCCACTATGCCCTTTCTCTCTCCCTGCAGTAACAACAGCAGAGGCAGCATTTTCCCCCTCTATTGCTTCTCAGCAGACTGGGAAGCACTGCAGGTAAGCAGGAGCTGTTAGGAGAGAACATTTCTAGCAGGGAGTAGGAGTAGATTTATGCAGCTGTAGAAAGGGATTGATACAAGACAGTGGGTGAGCTGTGTGTGACTGTACCATATCCCCAATAGAGAGGGAAAAGAGAAGGCACAGGAGGGAGACAGACTGTGGGAGAAGGCCAGGAAGACCCCTATCTATACAAAGGTCTCTCCAAAATCTCTCAGCTCCTCTTGACAATCACTTACCCTCAGAATGAGAGAGTCCCTGTGAAACCCTGCTGAGCCCCTGCAGCTCTCAGCCTTGCCCCACAAGCCTGACAGACCTTGCTCCATGGCCACCCTGTCATGCAGAAACCTCTCAAACAGGACCCCAGCAATTTCCCTTTCATCTCAACAAATATGATTCCTATAACAGCTTTTCAGCAGCCCATGAACCACAGTTGAGATGAGACCTAAAATTTTTGCAAGTGAAATCCTAGGCCTTTCAACATCACCAGCACAAATAAATTCAGTCAGCAGATGAAAATAAAAATGAAAATACGCTACAGTCATTTTCTGCCAAACTAATGCCAGCCCTCAGCAGTGCACAGCACAAACAGAGCTGAACGCATTGGGTGACCTGCACTACAGTGATGACAATTCCATTCTCTGTCTGCCAGCTACAACAGATCACCTGCTGACTGAAAGGAGTCCCCATTCCAGCAACAGAAATTACATTAAAAGAAGAGGGGAAAAAAAAAAAAAAAGCACCTAAGTAGTCTTTCCATCTCATTCAGATTAGAGGCACTGGAAAGAAACAGTTCTACTTCTCACATCCATGGACAGCTCACAGGACCAAGGACTCTGAAGCGCTTTAATTCCTCCCCTGCCACTACCTTTTGGGTGACATTCAGAGCTCAGTTAACCTAGGTGTTTAACTGTATAGACTGCAACTTCTTCCCCATGCCATTTCCTATAACTCATCATCCACCTGTTACTGAGATATTAATTTATAATAAACTTGCTTTATACAATGGCGGCACAGTTGCACAACTAACTTCATATTGGTGAAATGGAAATATGAAAGGATGCTTTCAAAAAAGTATAATGTTTTAAATTTAGATCTGAAGAAACCACACTGAAAGAAGAAAAATAGTATGGAAGATATTTTAGCAAAGAAAAACTCACTAAAATCTATGTTTTATTTTTTTTTCCTGACAGCATAAGGGATTTTTTTAAGACAGCAGAAAATGAAATCTCTTTCATTAACCTAAATATAGCTGTAAATTATTTTCAGTGGAAAGGGAGGCTTTTCTTGTTAAATGTTCTGATGTTCTCACTGATTTAGTGAGTTCTGCTACTCAGCCAGCAAAAGGATTTCTTAGGACAACTCAATAGGTTTTCTCATGTACTGCCAGGCTAATGGCTAAGACCCTTAGATGGAGTCTTTGGCATAGGTCCAATCATGCTGATTTCATCTGTCATCAACTCTGGAAAGTGGACTTGAACTCAGAACCCATACTACCAATCATCCACACACATAAACATTGATCATGATAATTTGCAGGAGTGGAACCACACGGCTAAATATCAATGGAATTTTCCTTCCTGATCTCAATTCCACTGATTAAAATGTAGCTGCATTGCCAACTCAAGTGAATCATTTACATATGCCACATGCAAGAAAGCTAGATAAAAACATACTTTATTATCACCTGAGTTACCTAACTCAAAAAAATACAGCCAGAGCTGTCAAGTTGCTAGTTTGTTTTTCAATCAGAACTTGCAAGTTGTTTATTGTTCTGTATTTTTTGTTTTTCAAAGAGTAAGTTCACCAGCATCCTCTTGAATACTCGGTGCCTTTCTGTATGACATTTTCTGTGCTTACAAAAAGCCTGAAATGTCATAAATCCAAAGCTCTCTTTAAAACTGCAGTGTAACCATGACTAAAAAAATCTGCAAAACTGACACTTTTACTGTGCTATGTCTGTATTGATGCACTACTGGAAAAGCAGACATCTTTTTAATTGTCACTATACCTATTTCAGAAACCTAAACAAGTGTTTTCTATTGATCTTACCAAAACACCACACAACTATGTATTTTGTTTAAAAGCTTTCATCCAGTAAACTCTAAATCACTGTTTCACACCACAACTTTGAATAATAATATATATATATTCAGAGAGAATACGTATCATAAGGTTAAATGTAACCAGAATTTTGCATATCTATCTGACTTGTGTTAATACAGTAGACATTATTGTGATTTCAAGCTTTGTACTTGTTTATCATTAGTGTTTCCACTGTAACCATGGCATCCATATATAGCACAGGCCTAAGAGTGAGAAAAATATCCAGTATTTTCCTAAAAAATTCATCTGAGAAAAAAATATAAGGATTTGAACAATGGCAAAAGTCAATCAAATTTGGTGATCTAGCTAAAATGAGAAACAGTTTCCTCTTAGGGGAAAAAAACCCCAAAACATTATTTTTTGTGAATCTTTTTTGCATTTTGGACTTATGACAAGAACCTAGAAACCTAGAAACATAACCTTGACCCTAGCACAGATATTATAAAAGAAATTCTGAAATTTCCTTAAAAAAACCCCATGCAGTACTACATGAGATCAAAAGCATTAAAGCTATTAATATGTTGACAAGACCTGCTCTCAGCACATGAACATCTTCTCAACCCTCTTTTAACAGTGACTGTCCAGTCCTGCAATAACTGTTGCATCATTCTGAAGGTAAGGAGGGGCAGTAGTGCAATTACTCTGATCACACTCAGCAAGTACTTGGTACCCAGTTCCAACTTTCAGGACTGCTTAAAGGGAAACCCTCAGAATGGCATAAAAAGACTTGATGGTCTCCAAGTGTGTTTCAAGTGTGTAGGCTGCATTTATTTGATATTTCAGGCAGTAAGGAAGAATAGGTTACTGTGATTGCTGGTTTTAATTTGCCTGTTACAGAGTTCAGAAAGAGTACTACAAAAATATCTGCCTTAAATGCCAAAAGTGAAATGAAGGAACTAGTCCTCTCATTAAAGAGAAAAAACTGACTGTATCATACCAGCAGATCTTAGCCTAATGTTGGTTTAGGCCATGTGCATTTTCCTTGTAGTGTGAAACTCATTCACTTTGCAGACTACTCCTTTTTCAGGTTTTAACACAGACTCCAGACACTGATGAAGCTACCAATAAATCTGTTTACTTCAGTATGGACTCTATAGAGATGTCATGGCCACAGGTCTTCCTGTAACTCAATGAAAAGAGACCCAAAAGCGGTACGATTTTATAAGAGTCAGTTCTCTGAAGGTCCCTATCTATTAATCCAATAAACACACTCAGTATTGCAATTACAGTGACACTCTCAGTAAATAGGAAGATTTTGGAGAGGGTAAAGCACAATCCTATAAATACTTACCGCCTCCCCCCCCNCATTAATATCTTCCCCCTCCCCCCCCCCCCCCCCAATCTAACTGTGATACGGGGAGAAGGTGTATGCTGTCTTTGTAGTATGTGAACACAATCCTAGTGGGAAGGATTTACAGTACAAAACAAGGTGAGTGATGTTTCAGAAGCTGCATTATATTGAGCTGACCAGTTATGATCCACTGCCATGTCCTCGATTCTGTCACATCAACAGACAACAAGCGTAGTCACTCCCTCGTCTCCTCCCACCCACTGAATGCTGGACAGCAATGAATCCTGATGCAATAAAAGCCAGCATTTATCTGATTCAGCTATCTAGCTCCTCACAGATCCTGTTTACAATGAATCTCAAGCTGTTAAATTCCACTATTTATCTAGGGAATGTGTTCAGACATTTGAGTTCACCTTAAATATCAGAGCCAGGATGCACTGCAGCCCCACCAAAATTCAAACTTGGTATCTGGAATCTGCAAGGTTCTTCCAGATTTGGTGACAAACTCACAACATGTACCATGCACAAAAATAACACACAAAATTATTATTCTTTCACTAAAAATCTGTGCAGATCTCCTCATCCCACTGGTCTCAAAGATGAAACCTCACTTGATTTCAGGAGAGTCCCAACTTGATTACCATTCAATACAGGTAAAAAGACATCTGCAATACTGCTGCATTTGTCTTTTCCTGTTATAGCTATTTTTCCTCCTTCTATCACCCACTTTTACCATTTTGAGCTTACTAATGTGTAGCTTTTATAGAGCATCAGAATAACCTAGACCCTGATTATCACAATGCAACGCAGAGGCAGTACAAATGAAAAATATTTTAAAGTTGTAAACATAAAAGTTTTAACAGCAAAGTTGATCAGCTCCTAATCAGCATAAATAGAGTCTGATTCTTTAATGCCCTTTCATCATTTCCCCATCCCTACACCACTGCATTAAGCAAAGAAGCCCTAAAGAATACATAAAACTCAGACCTATTAACCCTAGCTATTTTTCCTTTGGTCCTGGGTTCTTTGTCTGTTTGCCAAAAAACTACTAGCTAGTATCCTTGACCATGAAAAATAAATACATAAAAAGATGAGCGTATATAATTTCAGATGGCTGGTCGAGCAGGGCACACTGAAAATGAGATGATAGCTACTATTGTTTTATTATACATCTCATTTAAAGGCTATCCACCATTTAACTGTTTAACTGCAGAAATGTGAATATTCACGTTTCCTGTTTCTTCATTGTTTGATTGGTTTCTCCCTCTTAAATCACACTACCTGAGGATGTCAGAACAAGGATTTCCAGCTTTTTTGTATTCCCACTGAGGCACGTTAGCCTCTGGGTCTTAAAGACGCTGTGAAAGCTTTTAAGACATGTTGTGTGTACAGACAACAGAATTTCTCTAGTTGGGCCCAAATTCCACTAGGACCCTTTCATCAGTCTTGAG
The DNA here is from genome assembly GCA_013399945.1 of Ploceus nigricollis. NCBI lineage: Eukaryota > Metazoa > Chordata > Aves > Passeriformes > Ploceidae > Ploceus > Ploceus nigricollis. Next base: position 203,720 of record VXBC01005828.1, read on the forward strand.
CATTTGAAGAAGCATTGCGTTAGATCTACGCATAGAGGTGTCGATCATCTGAAGGAAGGAAGGAGGAGCATCAGTGTTGATGCAGTGAGCTCTCAAGTGACAGGAAGACCCTGAGGTGTCTCGTATCAGAGGTCAGATCTGGATTTTTAAGATTCATCATTGCCAGGCTAACCAAGAGTATTCACCCTGAAATGATGAAACTCACCTAGGCGCTGGCTCTGGGTTTTGCGGTAATGTTTGGTACGGATGCATTTGGTTCGGGTTCTTCAGACTCAGTAAGACAACTAGATCTGTATTTATGTCACATAATTTCAGAAATTTGCAAGGTAACTACATACCTCTTACTTAGATTCAGCATATTTTTCTTTCCTGCCTCGCCTGTAGATAACATGCATTAGTTATATAGTAACCATGACTATCTCAGTATAACAAAGTGTGGAAATAATGAAAAGCCTTCAGAGGTATTACATGCCCTTGGTAACCTAGCTCTGCAAGACAAATGTTGCATCCAGAGCCATGCCACTGAAAATCATATGTACATGTATGTATCTACAGCGTGAACACTTACCCAGTCCTCGAAGTGACGGCTCCCGTTCTGCAGCAAGTCCTCAAACTGTATAGTGCAGTTAGCTACAAAATCGTCGTACCCGATGGGGGCATCATGGAAAACAGCCATCTCTATCTTCCTGCCATTACAAACGTCGGTGACAAATTCATCGTTCCAAGCAGGACTGTTGGTCTTTTGCTTGGTCGAGGTCTGCCCGATCCTGGAGTCGTCCACATTGAGGGCGATGTAAGGGTCCAGCAAAAAGGTCTGTGGCCTGGGACCCACCGCATGCCTCAGAGACCACGCCGTGGGTTTCAGATTCACCGCCTCGCAGATCTTGATTTTCAGCAAGCCATTGAAAACCACCATGGCTGGGTAGCTGCACTTTTCCCGGGATCAAACACTCGCTCAACACACTCGCACCGAGAGGGAGGGAGGGAGGTCTCGCCAATAAATAGAAGGGCAGGTCTGGGAGGTGGGGGAGCAGGGTACGGTGCGGGTCTCTTCGCCTGGCTGCTGCTGTTACCTTTGATTATTTAGCCTTTGCTCTTGCGACACCCAGTGAATACATTTATTTTCTTGCCCGTGTTTCTAACGGAAAACAAGGGAGGGGGGCCGCCAGGGAGGGGGAGGCGGCCGCAGCTGCAGGAACCCCCGAATGCTATCAAAACCCGGGCATAATCAATCCGGAGGGTAAGCAAGAGCCTTCTCCCTTCACCCTGACCATAATCCTGGATCAGTCCTGCAAGAGGAAGCAGAGCCGCGATCCCGGGCTCCCGCACACGCCAGTCCTGCCCGTGCTCCGCACAACAATACACACAACCGCATACACACACACGCACACGCACACACACGGATCAGAAACACCGGCCGACCCACCAGCCCTGCCTACTGCACAGCCTCCGCTCAGCAAACATCCACTCGGGGACCTTCCATCCGCGCCGCCGCCCGCCACCGCCCGTCCTGCGCCTCCGCTGCCTTCTGCTCNTTGAGTGTAGAAAGTTTTGCCTGTTGGGGGAGCAGCGCGGCCGCCACCAGCCGGGAACCGCAGCGGGGGTCGCGCTCCCCGGGCTGGGCTTGCCGCTCCTCCACACCCGCCGNCCCAGCCCCACGCCTCCTCCGCCGCCTCCTCCTCCTGCTCCTCACGGGATAAAGTGGTGAACCAAAGGTGGATAAAGCACCCCCGGACGCCTTTATTAACGTGCCTGGCCACCAAGGTCCTGCGCGGACCGGGACCACCACTCACACCGCGCCGGGCGCTTCTGGCGCCGCAGTGCCGGCGGACGCCCCTTCCCNNCCCCCCTTCCCGCGGGGCTCCCCGCCCCGAGCCCTTCTCTCCGTGATCCTCGGGACGCCTCTGCCCGCGCCTGACGGGCAGCGCACTCCGCCGCCCCTGCCCTGCCCCGCCGCCTGACAGCGCCGAGCCCCGGCCCGCGTCTCCGCCACCCCCGCCCACCGCGGCAGCGGCACAGACAGCGCTACGTCAGCGGGGGCCGGGCCGGGCCGGAGGAAGAGTTTCCCCGCGGTGTGCGAGCGCCGGGAAGTGCTGAGTGCCGCCAGGGGAAGCGGGCTCCCGG
>VXBC01005831.1:0-11908 GCA_013399945.1 Ploceus nigricollis
AAATATATTAATGTCTTACAGTATAGTATATTACTATATTACTCTATATATACTATACAGATATATAGAAAAGTATATCTCTTTTTTAATAGAATGTTCAGCACTCCAAAGCCTTCTGATCTGCACAGACATCATTCATTATTTCCCTTTGGGGTTCACCTTTTTCACAATTCCCTGCATGCCCTGCTGTGCCTGGCTGCCTGCTGGAGCTGTTTGCCACCCCAGTTTTGGGTTACACAGGTCCTGCTGGCCCTGGCAGGGCACAGGGGAGCAGCACTTACCTGGGTTGCTCTTGGAGGTGCGCACTGGGGTGTAATGGTTTTTGGAGGAGGTCCTGACGGGGGTGTTCTCTTTGGGGGAGGTATCTATGGCCGAGATTGTCTCTCTTTCACAGTGTCCGATTGGGATTGGTCCCTGCTGCCTTAGGATGTCGGCCAGAGCCCTGGGGAGACAGAAAAAAAAGGGGAAAAATGTATTAAATGTCTTTTCACACAGCTAGAACTCAGTATTTCAGAATAAAATAGAAGAGAATTCAGGGTTTGTACTTGTGAATCCAGAAGCAGCTGGGTTCCTACCATAAACAGGGAAAAAAGCAATGATAGCAGTAATAACAAAATTTAAAAATATGGCTGAAAAGCTCTGGTTTTTCCTGTGTATCTGCTGCAAGTATTTCCAGGCTTGCCTGGCTATTGTTTGGTATCTCATCTGCTCTCTCTAATTCACTTCAGCCCAGGGTTATGGTACCTCTCCATCATCTCCCAGAGCAGACAAACTGCTCCTGGCACATACAGCACTGCCTCCACCAGGAGCCACTGCTGGCCCCAGCCCTGGCACCTCCTAAAAGTGACACCAAAACCACCCTGCCCAAGCCAAAGCCCTTTAAAACTGACCCAGATCAGGAGTGTGATCCCCACATCCTGAGATCCCTGCACACAGCTCAAACCCCAGCAGTGCTGGGAGCGTTTTTTAAAGGAGAACCACGAGCCAGAAAAATGGATTAACCAACTTGCAGGGGCTGATGCCAGCACAGCTCTGAGCCTACCTTGAGCTCTGTGCTCATCAGGGATTGCTGAGGTCTCCCTGCCATTCCCAGGAAAAAGCAATGTCACCCAGCTCAGCTGCAGCCAATGCTTTCCCCTTGGATACCCCAAGATTTTTTCCCCTCCTCTGTGAATGTCATGGACACAGTGAAATAATTACTGTGTGAAGTGCCCTGGTTTCCTCAGGGCAGCCCCAGGTTCTCTGCTGGGCCCAAGGAAAAGCAGGAAAGGGGTGGCTTGTGTGGGTTGTCAGGGACAGTGGCACCTGAAAGCTGATGGAGTTGGAAAAGCTCTTTTCTCCTGGCATGGAGACATGTCTGGAGTCACCTCTGGGAAGATGTCAGGAGGAGACATCCCCTCACTGCATATTAACCAGAGGGATGCTGGAGAGGCTCATATCCACTGGCATCCTTAAATGCCACATTTCTGGGCTTTCATATGAGAAATAGTTCGGGCCCTGGGTCCGTTCCATTTTCCAAATCATTTCCTCTCCACACTCCTGTCCCTGTGCATAATGGATGGCAATACTAATGTGCTTCACAGAAGGAACTCCTGGAGGATCTCAGAGGCTCCTGAGCAGGATCACATCAGTTCAGCACCAGCCTGTACAGAATAAGGGTATTTTTACCCTTTTTTTTTGATTATTTATTGGTTGTAGAAAGAGCAGACCTGGAGGCTATAACCAGCCAGGGGATATCTGTGTGTGCACACAGACTGATCTCGTGGGGTGAAGGGATTGTGGTTTGCAAGGACAGGAGAGCACAGGCTGTGCTGGGCCAGGCCCAGAGAGAGGGGAAGGTGGCAGCCATGAGAGAGGGGTGCTGAGCCTTGTGCCAGGGCAGGACTCCTTCTGCCTGCTCCTGGGGAAAGGAGGAACTGGTGTTTGGGGAGGAACTGGTGCTGAGAAACTGGTGTTGGGTGAGGAACTGGTGTTTGGAGAGTGAGAACTGGTGTTTGGGGAGGAACTGGTGTTGAAGAACTGGTTTTTAGTGAAGAACTGGTATTTGGTGAGGAACTGGTAATGAGGAACTGATGTTTCTTAAGGAACTGGCATTGGGTGAGGAGCTGGTTTTTAGTGAGGAGCTGGTTTTTGGTGTTGCCCCAGAGCTGCTGGATTCCTCCCCCCACAAGTGGCACAGAGCTGTGGGTGCTCCCCACCACGCCCAGCCATGCCTGAGGTGTCCCTAACTGGTCCGAAACCTGCAGGACACTTTTGGCACTTTATCTCCTTGCCCAAGGTCATGGAGAACGAGAGGGGCAGAACAAGGACTTGAGGCTGCTCCTGAGGCTCCTGCCCTGTGTGACAGCACAGGAGGAGGGCATTCATTCACCCCAGTGATCCTGGTGGCTTCTGCAGGCCAGAACCTCCCCACTGCACCCAACCCTGCTGCCTGGGGAGGATGGGGAGGCCAAGGAGCTCTGCCTGTCTGCCACCACCCCACACACCCAGCTGGGCCACCCCATTTGTCACAGACACCAGGCTGGCAGATCCAAGCCCTTGGCAGGGATCTCCAAGGTGTGTTAAGCATCAGGTGACCATTTAATGGCATCTGCAGAACAGAAACACTGAGGGCCATTTCTCAATCTCACACCTTGCATCAGCACTGTTATTTACTGGCCCACGGTGGCTCGGGCTCGTTTGGAGCTCTCTCCAAGACTCTCGGAGTGTTGAGAGTGCAATCAGTCAGAGATCAGGGGAAACACAAAACAGGCTGGAGAACTCCAGAACACTTCATTGCAGTGTTCTAATGGAGGGACTCAGGGAGGGCAGGGTGAGTGTGGGAATNAATTACAACTTCTTCTTTGGCACGGGGCTGAGAGACAGAGACTTTCTGCAATCTCAGAATCATTTAAATATCGCAGATTCTGACAGGTGAGGTGGGGTACACCCTGGGAGCTGGAGGAGCTGGAGGAGTTGGAGGAGCTGGAGGAGCTGGGGCTGTGGCAATGGGCCAGAACAAATCAGCAAGCCCAGCTTGGATGGAGCTGGTTCCTCCTGAGCCAGTTCAATTGGTGCTGTGTGGGATCCAGTGCATTTCCATAAGGCCCTGAGCGGGTGGAAGGTCAGTCCCACTTAAAAGAGGCAGATTTGGTTGGTGACAGTCCCTTGGGTCCAGCTGGCTCACTGCCCACTGCACAGCTCCAGGAGAACAGACTCACTGGAATATTGGGTCCTGTGTGTGCAGCCATTTGGGTACAATTAGTGCCACTGATGTCACCAGCCCCCTAATCACCTGCACAAGGATATGAGACACTCCAGAACCCTTCCTGTGACGGCACATCTCTTATCTGAGCAACACAAACCTCCCTGGCTGGAGCATGGCACTGATAAGGATTTGTGACACCTTTGTGACACCCTTCCCTCGCGTCATCACCAGAGCAGCCACGGTGCCAGCTGGGATGCTGCTCCAGGGGGCTGCACTGCCCTGGGGGAGGGAAACCTATGGATGTGTCCCGTGATCCTGCTCCCTGGGATGGCTCTCGTGGCTCTCTGGATGAATTTAGGAAAAAACCCCAGCGGGATGAACACCAGGGTTCATCGACTTTCAGACGGAAAAATCCAAAGGATTTGGTGTGAATCCAAAGGAATCGAGGGGGTGGGTGGAAGCAGTGGGGCAGCAAGGCTGGCCAGCAGCTGGGGCCTGGTGCTGGAAGGGGAAATGACAGACTTTGATCCCAAAATGTGGCTTTGTGTTCAGGGAGAAGGTGAAGCTGCAGGGCTGGGAGGGACCAGCTCGCTGCAGCTCATCCTGCCCCTCTACCCCAGCCCAGAACCTGAATGTGCTCCCTGAATTTCCCACGAGGACTGCTGTCCTCCCCACAGCGTTTTTGGGTAAGCATTGTCCCACTTTGCCCATACCCACAGGTTCCCAACACCAATTAACAGTCTGGCTGTGGACACGGGTGTCCCTCCTGCTCCAGGGGAGCTTTGGTGACAGCTCCAGCAGGCTGGGATGTGGCCTGAGGGAAATGGGATTGCACTGAGGGGTCTGTGGGTGCTGGATGGGAAGGGCACAGGGAAGAGCTGCCTGTTCCCAGCAGTGCAGGGGGTGCACACTCAAAACTTCACTGATTCTCCTGCTGAAAATCCCCTCCCGTGCAGACCTCACCAACAGAGTGCTAGAAAACAGAATTTCCTGTTCCAAGTCCCTGTGAATTTGGGGAGGAATGGAAGGAGAATGACCAAATGGGTCTGGCAGAGCACAGTGAAGAGAGCAGTGCCTGCCTGAGCTGGAGCTGCTAAAAGCAGAGCGGGGATGGAGTTGGTGGCAGAACTCCAATCTCTTTAGCACAGCCAGGATTTCACTACCAAAAAAGCCAGGTTAAAGACTCCCCTATGCTCTGTTACTGACTGGGAAAGAAAGAGGCAGTCATTCCAGGAGATGGATTTATCCTGGAGCCAGCTCACCTGGAAGGGACAGCTCTCTCCGAGGGACAGCACTTGGGTCACCAGCCACTCTCCCAGGGAGCAGCTGTGCATTATTCATGGCTTGGCTCCTGGCCCCACACCTGCTGTGTGCCCTGGGAGCTCCAAACGCTGACCAGCCTGGGCTGGGCACTCCTGGGACATTCCCACACTCCAGGGGCTGCCAGGTGGGTCCTGTGTGCCCAGGGCACGCAGGAAAAATCCTGAGAAATCTTAATGCCAAATACAACTTGGGAAGCTCCTGGAATTTAATCCAGCTCTAAAGACAACCACTTCACACACCTCACACCAGTGTCCACACTGAATGATGTCTTGCTATTGCTGTGATGTGGGCAAAGAATTTCCAGCAGTGACTGAGCTCAGAATGGGTGACACCAGTTCCTCTGAGCACAGCGGGCTCAAAGAGAACAAAACTGTTACATAAAGATTTGGTAATTAAAAGCTTAAAACGAGCCTTTCCAAGGGATGTTTCTCTGCAGAGAGGTGTCACCCTGAGCACAAAGTGTCCTCAGCAAGGGCAGGACCTGCACCTGAGCCATGGTCAGGCTGCTGGGGACAGTGAGTGGCAGAAGATTGGTACCCCCAGGTGCCACGAGGCTCGGGCTGGCTGCAGGAGGGAGCAGCCCCTGTGCCCCCCTGTCCCAGCTCCCACCTCCACCCAGCCAGCTCCAGCTCCTTCTGTTCCCAGAAAAATGGGGAGGTGTTGCATCTCTCCCCTCTAAGAGGGGAACGGGGCACAAACTTTTCATGAAGATCTGCTGGGACAGGCATCAAAGAGCTGCAGAAAGAAAAATAATCCTTATCTCTGTTCTCTGTTCTCCCTGTGGAATGTGAAATGGAGATGGTTTATCTTCAGTGACCAATCCTGGTCCAGCTGTGTCTGGACTCTGGAGAAGGTCACGAGTTAGTCTAGGATAGGTAAGTCAGAAGTAAATATGTAGTGTAGCCTCTCTTCAATTATTATTAATGTATTTCAGTATAGATTTAATAAAGTATATTCAGCACCTCAAAAGCCTTCTGATATCCTCGGACATCCCTCACATCACGTCTCATCTCCCATGGGGTTGCCCTGTTTATACAATGGGGAGGCTCCCTGGGAAGAGCTGCAGCCAGGAGAGACACCAGGGATGCTGGGGAGAGCAGGGAGCTGTGCAGGACAGGGACAGAGCACGTGGAAAGGAGAGAAAACAAAACCAGCAGGTCTTGCTGGGTGTGAAAGGCTGTGGGAACGATGCTCTGCTGGCCTAGCTCTTTGTCCTGCTCCTGTTTGTGCTGTGCATCCCCAGGCACAAACACAGCGACAGAAACCGGCGCTCACGCGGCTGCACCCGGGGAGGGGCCGAGCACAAGGGTCTGGTTTTACACCAAATCCTCTGCTCTGAGCACAGTTAAGGGCTTTGAACTCGCTGAAGAAAGCTGAACTTTCTCTGAAGAGCCCTCACAACAAAGGAGGTTGTGGTGAGAGCTGAAGCACAGCCCAGCATTTATTGTGGAGGAATTCTGTGTTTATCCACCTGGGGAAGGAGATGTCTGAGCCCTCCAAGCAGTGCAGTGCACACAGATCTAAGGGAACACAGCCAGCCCATGTGAGGGGGGGCAAAGGCAAGCAACACTTGCCCTGATCTCATCTTCCCCAGGAAGTTCAGATCTTATATGAAACAGAAATTTTAAAAGGCATCTGATCTCCAAAGGCGCAGAGATCAACTGCTACTTAAGGAGATAAGAGATTACAAAACTAAAAGGAATAGAAGTTCAGAGCTACACTGGAGTCCCTTGACACCTTCTGATGGAGCTGGACTAACAGAAAAAGTTAATTAGCAAGCAGGAAAATGCCAAATAAATGGGAATTAGAGGCACTGAGATGATCTGGTGGAGGCAGCGTGGTTTCTGAGCCTGGCCTCTCGTAATGGGAGAAGTTCAAAGGGAAAGGAGAAGCCCAGAAGCATCCAGAGGAAGTCAGTGGCCAGGCAGCCTCTGTGCTCCCACAGAGTCAATCTCTTCATCAAATGGACTCAGAGAGGAAAACACGGCAAAAAACCCCAATTATCAAACTGCAAACCACAGCCAGAGCTCCAGAGTGGAGCTTCTCCAGTGCATGGAGTGAAACAAAAGGAGAAAGGTTTTGTACAGGTACAGGCACACAGACACACACCTGGCCTGGATTTGGGTCTGCATCTGGACAATTCACCCTGCAAAAGGACAAGATCCAGGTGTTCTCCCTGCTGATCCAGGAGTTACCCCAAATCCAGCCAGGTGCAGGCTTGGTTTGAAACAGAACTAGTTCTGAGTAACTTCTCTGGTGTCACAAGTGGAAGGTGTCCCTGCCCATGGCAGGGAGTGCAATCAGATGATCTTTAAGGTTCCTTCCAACCCCATCCATTCTGTGATTCTGTGATTTTATGGATGCACCTTTTTTTGGTTTTTCTCAGTTCAGTCTGACCTGTGTTCTGTGCCTGTGAGAGGGACAGGGCACTTCAGAGGAGAGACTCAGAAACCATCAGGATTAAACAACTCAAAGCAGGGCAAAGAGCAGCTGAAAGGCACCCGAGTGAGTCTGAGTGGAGTGAAAAAGGGCAGAGCATAAAAACACATCAATGGAAAGAGACTGAAAGCAGGAGCAGCATCCAAGAAAGAAAACCTCCTGCAGAGTCCCTGTGGCCAGGTGTGTTCACAGCACTCCCTCCCTGCCCTGGGGACGATGGAGTTTGATCCTTTGGCTCCAGCAGCCCTCGGCAGCAGAGAGCAGAGCTGAAGGAGCTGCCTGTGATCCCCGCCTCAAACAGCAGGGCTGGAGAAAGGCACTGCTCATAACCTTCACACCTGAAAGCAGCTCCCTCCAGCAACCCCTCAGCAAGCACAGGGCCCGAGCTGCAGGGGATGCAGCCTGCAGGAACACAAACCCTGCTGTATTTCAAGCTGGGCTCCCACAGACCAGCACCTCCTTGGATCTGTGAGCAGACAGATCCATTGCCTCTGGTCCCTGTTGGAATTCAGAGCCACGGAGCAGAAACAAGCAGGAGTGGACCAGTTTAACTCTGGTCTCTACATGGGCAAAGGATGTTCCTTTATAAAAGCTGTCAGTTATCACTCACAGAGCAGGAGATGCCAAGAGGCTGAAGAGAAGAGCAGCACAGATACTTTCCCTCTTTGCAGCAACACAGATGCTGTGGGAGGAGGGTGAAGTGAAGCACAGCACAGAGCCTGTTTCCCCTCTCCCTTTCCCACCCCTCAGCCACGCTCCATGCAAGGCCAGATAAGGCCTTTTAGCAGCACACAGAGCTGGTCTGCTGGGAAAAATCCCTGTGCTGCTTCCCAGAGAGCAGCTGGGCTCCCAGCAGTGCCCCAGGGCCAGCCCTGCCACTGTGCCCCTCTGCCTTCAGCTGACCAGTGGGATGCACTTGGGATATTTCAATCCAGGCTCCAATCTGTGCATTCCCAGCTCAGCAGAGTGCAGTGGTTGCTGCTGAGGCTAAGCAGGAGTCATGGAGCAGTGCTACATCTGTGAATTATTTGTGTTCTGTGGTGTGGGGATGCAGGGTCACGGCCACGGAATGAGAACATTCTGTGTCACCCCTTCTTGCTGCAGAAAAACTCACCCAGCTTTGGGAAGAACCAGCTGATATTCCCTGCTCAAAGATTCCCTAACTCATCCCCAGACTGAAAGTAAAGCAAATACTTCTTAAATTTCACTTAAGAATGGCTCAAGAGAAGAAAACAACCCTGGCAATGAGATGAAAACAAACTGTCCTCACCAATGCACGAGAGAGCATCAGCACACACAGCACTGCTGGGTGTCATTCTCAGAAACCAGCCCCAGCTTCTACCTGGAGCCCAGCAAAGTTCTGGCTGTGTAACCCCCAAAGCAAGAGGCACTTCTATAGGGCCAGGCTGAAAGATCCTGTAATTGCCCAAAAAAAAAAAAAAAATCAGTTCCATTGAAAGCATTACAAGGGTTTCTGTACAATAGGAATATTTCAGCTCCTGGTTTTCAAAGCACTTCCACTTAACTGCTGTTAGAAAGGCCTGTCTCAGTGATTGTGAGCCCAGAATCACAGCAGTGCCTTGCTTTAAAGGGACGTGGCAGTGCCTGGAAACAGGAGCTGACTCCAGCTCGGAGCTGCACATGCACAGCCAGCCCTCCCTTCCACGGCACACTGACAGCTCTCCTGTGAATTTGTAAACCCTCCTTCCACCAAAAGACATTCTGTGAGCCCTGCCTCCCTCAAAATGTTCTTTCTCAGTGAGTTCATAAGGATTTTCTGTAAAAGCTGGACGAGAAATGAGCAGAGGGATGACATCCACACACGGCACTGTTGGGTGAGCATTTATGAGGAAGTAAAATTTACAGAGTGATCCTGCTCGTGGGGAGGTGCAGGGAAGTTCTGATTGATCCACCCTGCCTGTGGGATACGAGCCCAAGAGGCTCCTTCCAGCCCCTGTAGCAAGCTGTGCTCCTGCTGCTGCTCTCCTCCTCCCAGAGATTTCTCCCCCCGCTTTAATGCACTCACCATCACTACAGAGAATTATTCTGCATGTCACACTTCACTCCAACTGACACCACCTCAAACACACAGAAATATCTGACCCCAACCTGCTTTCCTCCTTCCCTGTTCCTCCCCAGCAGCTGTCAGAGACAAAGACAAACCATTCCTCTCCTCGTATTTACATTCTGCTTAGAGCACCCAGAGCATTCAGCCCAGTGCAGGAGATGCACTTCAAAATATTTAAACCCTCGTGTGATGTTGATCAAGTTCAGGTAACACAGCTCTGAAAGGTATAATCTTTTACCAGCTACCATATTATAGAAGTCAATCAACTCCTTAAAATGCTCTGGAAGTCAAGCTTCCCGAGCACTCAATCTGCCATTCATACTTCCACACACAGGTGAATCATTTCACCAGAACTTATCTAAATAAAGCAAAGCAAGCATCAAAGAAATGAAAACATCAGGAAGAATCCAGACAAGTCTGGCAACGCTGCCTCTGATTTCCAAGGGTGAAGGATCCAACCCTGCAGCAGGCTGGAGCTGGAGCAGAAATAACATATGGACATCCAACCCAGATTTCCAAATTTAGTGTGAAGATAAGGCCCAGGCAAAGTTGCCTTGAAGCCAGAAGAGCTGGGCAGCTGGGGAACCATCCCTTCATTAACAAAAGGCTTAAAAGAGCAGATTTTTCTGGCTAAGCCACTTGCAGGACGCTTGCCTCTACACAGCTGTGTGTAGTTTTTAACACTGTGGAGTTATATTCTTGCAGGGACCAGGGGCAGGTGGGATTTGGAATGGAATATGTGGGCCAGACCCTCGGCAAATGTAAACCAGCCTCACTGTTTGTCCTCACTGCAGGGAGGAGTCTAAATAAAACACATCTTCCCAAATAAATATAAACTGCGTCACTCATCTCTTTTTCCTGGTAAAAAAACTAACATTTCTCCCCCCAGTCTCTGTTGATTGCAGCTGAAGTTCAGCCTTAAAAATATGGTCAATGATTCCAAGAGTTCTGATTAAAAATCTTCATTAAAATGATTTCTAAAAGGCATTATCTGCTAGAGTTAAAGTCTTTCCCCCTGATGCTCACCACTGCTCTTCTAAAGAAGCCTCTCTCCAATTTTTATGTTCAGACACAGGGAGCTCTCGGATTCGTGGCACGCAAGCAGCACTCATCATTTGGAGGGACTTTTTCATCATAAAATAAATATGAACTGAGAGAGAACACGCGTTTGTCCAAAAGGAGGATTGCTCCAGAGCTTTTGCTTTGAAGCAGGATTTCCTGTGCCACGCCGAGCGTTCCTGTCCCTACAGCGCCGTGTGCCGCCGCTGCCGAGGGGACACCGAGCCGCCTCTCCAGCCGGCAGCGACGGACTTGTCGGGATTGGAGAGGGAGCCGAATGAAAAAGGCAATGTGCAGAGCTCTGCCACCACCAGCGCGTCCCCACACAGCCCCAGCGGCCACGCGGCGAAGGCACCACCCGGGGGTTCCGATCCATCCCCTCCGTACGGCCCAAACTTCTCCCTGCGGGCAGGGCAGGGAGGGCAGGACCCGCGGGGTCCGAGCGGCTCTGCTGCCCCTGGGGGAGATGGGGGGAGGCTTGGAGGGAGATNGCGGCTACGCGTGGAGCTCCGGGACGGACTCTGGGCAGAGCGGGGCAGTGCGGAGCTGTCCGGGAACAGTCCGGGAATTATCGGGAGCTGTCCGGGAACACTCCGGGAATTATCCGGGAGCTGTACGGGAGCTGACCGGGAATTATCGGGAGCTGTTCGGGAACAGTCCGGGAGCTGTCCCGGAGCTGTCCCGGAGCTGTCTGGGAATTACCGGGAGCTGTCCGGGAACAATCCGGGAATTATCCGGGAGCCGTCCCGGAGCTGTCCGCGGAGCCGGTGCTGAAGGCGAAGGCGCAGGGAGGAGCCCACAAACGCGGCCGCGGAAGAAGGGCCACGGGGCACCAGGACAGGCCCCGGGGTGGGCAGTGGGATGGCCAGAGGGGTGCGGGTGGCCCTGTCGGACCGTGGGAAGGAGGAGCTCCTGGGCAGAGGGTGGAAAGGGAAAACCCTTTGGTGGATGGTGCAAAGAGGGAACCCTTGGACAGCCCTCTCGAAGGGGGAAACCCTTGGATAAATGACTCAGGGGGGGACCCCTCGAAGCGCAGCACAATTGGAAATCGTTTGGACAGGTGGCACAGCCGTCGGAGAGTCATGGCACGGGGGAAACCCTTGGAAGGGTCGGCAGGGGAACTCATGGAGAGCCAGAGCAAAGCGTAGAGACCCAAGTGGGTGCTTCACAGGGAGACTCCTTGGGCAGAGAGCACGGCGGGAGAGCCCCTGGACAGCAGTGTAAAAACTGAGCCCTTGGACAGCAGGTCCAAAGGTGGAATCCCTGGAGGAGCCATGCAACGGGAAACTCCCGGACAGGCTGCACAGCTGGGAAACCCTTGGCTGGGTGCTCCAAAGGATGACCCTCGGCTGGGCAGCGCACTGGGAAACGCTCGAGCAGACGCTGCCAAGGGGGAAGGCTCGCTGAGGGGGCAGCAGGGGAAGGAGCGCACCTGTGAATGTTCATCTCCCGGGGTGGGCGCCGCGCCTTGTCGTAGGCCACCTTGGCAAAGACGCCGGCGATGAGCACGAAGGCGATGGCCCCGCACGAGATGTACACGGTGGCGTTGGTGCTGTCCTTGTCCGGGTCGTACTTGTTGGCGTCCCCGTCGCCGCCATCGCCGCCGTCGGCGGGCAGGGCACCGCTGGCCGTGGTGGGGTGGGCCCACTCGGGGCTCTTGTAGTTGCGGCACAGGCTCTGGTTGAGCTTCTCGGCGCGCTTGTTGCAGCAGAAGCGGTAGAAGCAGGTGCCGCAGCAGTAGCGGAAGCCCGTGAGGCTGTTGTTGCACTCGAACTCCTTGTCCCACTGCCCGCTCACGTCGTAGTCCCCCCAACCCGTCTCGTGCGCCGGGG
>VXBC01005831.1:12554-24235 GCA_013399945.1 Ploceus nigricollis
CCTGTTCCTGTCCCCGGGGGTGTGGTCCTTGCAGGGATGTGGTCCCTAAAGGTGTATGTGGGGTGTGGACCCCCTACCCGTCCCTGGCGTGTTGTCCCTGTGGGGATCGGCAGGAATGTGGTCCCTACAGATGTGTGTGACCCTGCAGCTGTCCCAGGGCAGTGCCCGCAGCACAGCCTGGTGCTGGGCACACGTTGTCCCCAGGGCTGCCCAGCCATGCTGCCCCCAGGCCGTGCTGTCCCCTGTGCCCTGCCAGCCCTGCACGGGACAAGCCTCCCAGGCTGCCCAGGGACTGCTGTGCCAGCCCGGGGCTGTTGGCACCTCCCTGGGAAGGTGCACTGGGCCCAGCTGAGTCCCAGATCCTGCTCCCTGATGTGCTCAGCGTGGAGAGAGAGCAGCACCCCCACCCCAGCCCGATACACTCCCCACTTCTTCCAACTGTTCCCCCTCCTGCAGAGCTCTGGGGTGCTGCAGGGGTGGGCTGGCACTGCCCCGGGCTGCCCAGTGACCCGGGCACAGCCACCACAGGTTTGTTCTGAGCAAGATCCCTTCAGGCACAGAAGCTTTCACTGCTGTGAGCCGCGGCCACCGAGGCAGGATTTCCTCAAAGTCCTGGTGCTTCCTCTGTGTCCCACTGCAAACCCGAGTAAAGCCTCTACAAACATTTCCTGAAGAAGCCAAGGTGCTGCCAGCTGTAAGGACACACAGAGGACAGCGAGGAATCCCAGCAAGGAGGAGCACACGGAGATGGGAACTGAAGGGATCCCTGCAGCTGCAGACAGGCAATTTTCAGGAGAGCAGTGTAGGAGGAAGGGAGCAATGGAAAGGGAGAACCACCCCTAAAAATCCCCTGTCTTGCACCCTGTGGGAATCATTTCCTCAAGCTACCAAAGTGTGAGTGCCCACAGCTCATTTGATAACTCCCTTAGGAGAGCCCACGGACTGTGAGGTTGGCAAAGAGAGTTTTAGCTCTACCATTTAAAGCTGCTCTGGTGCTGGGGAGCCCCCGGGGAAATCAAAAATCCCTTCATTGCTCACGGGAGGGAGGGCTGTTAGCCTTCCATGGCTGCTGAGAACTGCAGTTAAGGGAGGTGCCCAGGTGAGCCCACACCATGGGGTGCCCAGGCCTCATGCCTGAGCCCAGGCTCACACCTGAGGCAGAGGGAGGCAGCCAAGGCCAGCGTGGCCACCCAGGGCGAGTCTGAGCTGCTTTAATGCAGGCACCCCTCTGAACCCCAATACCCTGAGCCCAGCCCCTCCTTGGGGATAATTCTCCTGTTATGAGTGACCACCAAACCCTGAGAAGCAGATTTGACTGATGCAGGGAGGCCATCTCCAAATGCTGTGGGCCTTCCACATGTCCTCATCTAATTCACCACAGAAAGCATCCTCAGATCTGGGTTGCCTTGAAACTCTGTCTCTGCTTCTCCAAGGCTTTGCAAAGTGTGGGAGGCACCCAGATGGAACAATCCGGGTCCTTCCCTCAGCTGGCTGATCCCTGCACACCTACACAGGATCTGGGGTCTCTGCAGTGAGGGCAGCTCAGGGGAGAGGAGCTGCCACTGGAAAATCCCAGTGTCCTCTCCCGGGTGGGCAAGGCTTCCTGCTGCAGGCAGTCCTTGGGGGAAAGATCCAAGGGTTTTGAGACAGAAACAACTGGCAGACCTCTGTCCTTACATCAAACATCACAGGGGCACAGAGAGTGCCTGGTGAAACACTGAGGGTCAGGTTTTCTGCCCCACAGGATATTTGGGGGCTGAGATTGGCTTCTCCTCCGTGCCTGCCCAGCCTCCTGAACCGGCTGAGCCTGGGACTCCACGTGCTCCTCTGATGCCACCACAGCTTTATCACACCGAGGTGACGATGAAACCCCACCCAGATGGCTCTGCCTCCTCCTGCTCAATTTATCAACACCACCGAGCATGCTAAAGAAGGACAGAGCTTCCCCGGATGCCCGGTGTAATCCCATTGCCTTGCCTGGGGCCAAAATACGGGAGAGAAGAAGCTGAAGCAAATGTGAAAAGAAGGAAAGAGTCCCTGAGGAGCAGCGCTGGATTTCTGGGACTTTCCTGGGATTTGGAGCCGCGCTGCTGGCTGTGGGAGAGAAGGACAGAGGCTGAGATGCTTGTGGGAGAAAATGCTGAGCTGCACTCCCCCCATGCCCGCGGAGCTGTGCGACAGTGACTCTGTGACAGCTCCATCACCACCTGGAAGTCACTCCAAAACCTCCAGCACTTTCTCTTTCATCTCCCGTCCCATCCTCCCCGGGTTGTTTTTGGCAGCGTGACTGTTCCAGAGCTGTTTTCTTGTTTGTCTTCTCCGCCGGGTGCTTTCATCTCCGTGCCGGAGCTGCCGCGGCTGCAGGCAGGGAAGGGAAGTGCAGGTTCGGAAAGTCCCGAAATCCAATTCCCCCCCAGCATCCCTCCCCTCAGCCCCTTGTCCTGCCAGCCCTGATGACTTTGAGAGGAGTTTCTAATGAGTCTGATGTGCTCAAAAGCTGATTCCTCCTCGTCAGGGGATTCAGTTGTGACCGTGAATCTTCATTAAAATGAGCCCAGCACTTTGGACCTAATTTTTCTTCTAAAATTAATGTAGCTACAAAAAGCTCCTGATAGGAGTTTGGGGGGTTATTTCTGTTGAGCTGGGTTCCTTCTTGCCTGAATAGGAATGGGTGGCTCCCGGGTTTGTTGCAGGCAGGAGGCTGCTTGTTCCAGGTACAAAACAGACTGAGCAGAAAGCAGGGAAATGCAAGGGGAACAAGCAGGCACGGAATTGGCAGGGCCTCACACAGGCAGGGCCAGATGTGTCAGCTTCTCCTGCAGCTCCTGAGCAGCTGCCTCAAAGGACAGGACAAGAAACCAGAGCGAAACAGGGACATCTCACCCGTTTTCATGGTTGGTTTATTCTCTGCTGCCTGAGAGGATTCCGTGGTTTGTGTGGTTTTGTACAATCTGACGAGCTGGGATTCTCCTTCCCCATGGGAGCCTCTTGTTTCTTTCTCCTGTTCCCATCACTCAGCCCAGTGCAGTGACTGTCCCAGCTCTGTCCTGCAGCTGTCACCTGTCCCTGTCTCCTGTTCTGTCTCACTCAGGGCCAGGAGGCTGCCAGGCCAGGAACAGGCGTGAGCTCTGCCCAGCTGGGCAGACAAGGTGCCCACCTGTGCCAAAAAGGTGCCACCGCACTCCTGGGAGAGGGGCAGGGACTTCACTGAGGTGTCCCCAATGCACTCCCTTCAAATGGGGCCATCTGAAGCAGAAGACAAAGAAACTTCTACAGCAAATGAGAAATTCCTCATTATTTATCCAGCTCTGCTCATGTAGAAGCCTTTAGAAAGTGCTTTTACTACTGCAATTCTGCAATACCCTAAATTTTCCTAATATCCAACCTAAATTTTCCCTTTTTGGGTTGAAGCCATTCCCCCTTGTCCTGTCAGTCCAGCCTTATAAATCATCTCTCTATTTCTCTTGCAGGCTCCTTCCTGATATTAAGAGAAAATCCAGCACAAGGGAAACCCTCCAGGTATTCTCTGCAAACTGTGACAGCCCTGGGGATGCAGGGAGAAAGAGGGGGTTGAAGAGACCTCAGTGTGGGTTTCTCTTTCACTGCTCTCCTGTGCAGTGGCTCCTCCAGGCCAGGAGGAGGAAAGATCATTGATCTGCTTTGGCTCCCACCTTGTCCCTGCAGCTCTAGGGCTCCTCCAGGGTTCCCCAGGGCAGCACACACCTGAGGGTGACACCTGGCTGTGCAGGGCCCTGCCCACACGGGCTGCCAGGGGTTAATTGCCTTTATCTGGCTGCATGTGCACAGAAGGGAGAGCAGTGGGAGCTTTTCTTTTCCGTGTCATTAGAGTCCCTGTTGTCACTGCCATCAGCAGCACGGCACAGCCTGTCCCTGCCACCAGGGCAGGCTTCTCTCCCAGCTCCCAGCCAGGCGCTGCTCCATCCGTGTCCCACAGAGCTGGTTCTTCCTGGTTTGTCCTGGTTTTTCCTGGTTTTTCCTGGGATCTGGCACAGCCACTCTGCCATCCAGATTGCCCTGCAGCTCCAGGC
Source organism: Ploceus nigricollis (assembly GCA_013399945.1). Taxonomy (NCBI): domain Eukaryota; kingdom Metazoa; phylum Chordata; class Aves; order Passeriformes; family Ploceidae; genus Ploceus; species Ploceus nigricollis. The sequence goes on from VXBC01005831.1 coordinate 16,604, forward strand.
ACTGAGCAGCACCAGCCTGAGCCAGGAGGAGCCAGCAGAGGAGCAGATGGAGGGAGCCAGGCTGAACAGCCACGCCTTGCATGGTCATTACCAGCCAGGGCTGGATGCAGGTGATAACACCAGAGAGATGAGAGCAATTAGCACTGGCTTGATGCTGCCTCCAAGCCCAGAGTGTGACACTCAGAGAGCTCCCAGGCTCTGCAGCCCAACCATCCCTGTGTCCATCCCCCTCTTCCAGGCCCCCAGCTGGGTAATAATTAGCATTGACTCCATGGTTCAGAAGGCTGATCCATTGCTTTATTATTATATCATCTTACAGTATATTTTATTATACTTATATTTCACTATATTACAGTAGCAAGAGCTCTCACGAACTCACTAGAAAACCCGTGACTCTCTCCTGAGAGTCCTGACACAGCTGTGGATCCAACAGGTCAGTGAATCCAAACACTATCCCCAGAATCCAACCCAGCAATCACCTTGGGTAAACAATCTCCAAACGCATTCCACATGGGCACAACAACGAGCAGAGATAAGAATTGTTCTGATTCTCTTCACTGCTTCTCTCAGGAAAAATCCTGGGAAATCTGTGCCTGCTCTCTGTGGCCAGAGAGCTGCTGCCACAACCAGGAACAGCTCAGGCCCAGCCAGCCTTGAGGTGAGATGAACTGAGGGCCTTTTCCTTTCCTCCACACGTCTCATCCATTAGCTCTGACTCTTTTATTTGCATGTTTTAATTTAGCAGCAGGATCCAGGCGCTCAAGGCCACGCAGGAGTGCATCTGCAGCCTGCCAGAGCTTGGAAGGTGTGTGATCCCAGATCTCCTCACAGCTCACCCAGGGCTGGCCCTCACACCTGGCTGGGCAGCCTGAGGGACATCGATGCCATCACAGCCTGGGGGACATCAATGCCATCACAGCCTGGTGCTCCCGAGGGGCTGCAGCTCCTTGGGACAGGAACAGGAGCCAGGGAACAGCTGGAGCTGGGCCAGGGGCGGTTGGGGATGGATTTAGGGAAAGGTTCTTCCCCCAGAGGGTGCTGGCACTGCCCAGGCTCCCCGGGGAAGGGGCACGGCCCCGAGGCTGCCAGAGCTCCAGGAGCCTTTGGACAGCCAGGGGGTCTGGGCAGGGACAGCAGCTGGACTCATGATCCTTGTGGGGCCCTTCCAGCTCAGGAGATTCCTGGATTCCAAGTGAAGGGCTCATGCCATGGCCTGATAAAGACATGGAGTTTTCCAGGAGAGCTCCTGCCAGGTGCCAGCCCCTCCCTCAGCCCCTGTGCCAGGCAGGCAGATTTGTCCAGGAAGCAGATGAGTCCCTCAGGCATGACAGGGATGTCAGAGAGAGTGACACATCCGCTCCCAGGCTCCCTGAGTCCCTCTGTTTCTCTCTACAGGTGAATTTTATACCTTTTTTAAAATCCCCAGGGATGAGCCAGTTCTCCCCAGTTGCTCACGGGCCAGTGAATGACTGGAAAATGGGAGGATCCAAAAGTCCTTTGAATAGAGCTGAGAGCTCTCTGAAATCAGGATATTTTTCAAAGCTGAGAGGGAGACCAAAGAAAGCAGAACCCCAGGCTTGCACAATTGAGAAAAGAGTGTGGGATGGGAGCACGGTGTGCACGGCAGGCCAGGGCAGCCCTTGCCATGGGCACGAACAATCACAGACCCCGAGCAGGGGGCAGGGGGAGGAACAGCTCTGGGGCTGAGGCAGGCACTGCTCAGGCAGGGTGCCCCTGGCTTAATGGGAATTATTTTCCTTAAGTCTTTGTGCTGCTGCCAATTCACTCCTCTGAGCAGACAAAGGAGCACTTCAGGAGTCCAATTGCTGCTGCCTGCAGCCAGCACAGTGGCCCAGGAGAGGAGGAAGGAGCATCCCAAGTGGGCAAGAAGCAGGTTCTGTCAGGGCTTCTTCAAACTTCTCCAGAAAACTGGGCAATTGCAGGAGAAATGATCATAAAATCATGGGATGGTTGGAGTTGGAAGGGACATTTAAAGCCCATCCACGGGGCAGCCCACAGTGATGTCCCAGGTTGAAATGCAAGATTTTATTCAATCCCATCTGTGAGCAGTTTTTTTNGCTTTCAAACCAGAACAAGTGGGTAAAGTGGGGGACACCAAGTGACACCCACAGATTCAGAGCTGGAGGCCCAGGACCCCCAGTGTGTAAAGGGTTTTCTTTGCAGAGCCGTGTGTAGGTGGAACCATGGAATTGCAAGCACTCCTCACTCCAGCAGCTCCCTGCTTCCCATGGCAAGGCCTTCCACAGATCTCTCCTGTTTCTCCGTGGAAGCAGGGAAGGAGGTGCTGGGACCACAGGCTGCTCTCCCTGTGCCTGGGAAACCATTAGCAAACATGCCTGGGTCTGAAACTTTCCCATTCTGGTTTTATTAATTCTCCCTTTGCAATAATCCTCAATATGCTTCGTTTACATTCAACGAGCAAGAGGGGAGCAGTGCCTTAGTTAATTTAACTCCCACAAATTCCCATCTCTGCTGGGGAGAGATTGTGCTTCCTCGCAGATAAAGCAGCTTCTTCATATTTCAAAAGGTTAGAGATTAGATCTGCTTACTGCTATACTTTTATTAAAATTCCTATTTACATTTTTTTCCCACATTGATACAATTACAGAAAAGGCAGAAAAAAAACGTTTGAGCCAGAGCAATCCCTGAAGGCAGGAAAATCCCTCTACGTCCATGGATGTGGCAGGGGACAGCCCTGTTTGCTGTCCCTGCAGATGGGCAGGAGGAGCTGCCTGCCCTCCTCTTCCTCATCCTCCTCCTGTTCCATGTGCTGAGGGCTCAGAAGTAGCACAAAACCTGACCACAAAACCTGACTGAATTCCTCAGGCCTGTAGCAAGAGGGAAGTTGAACAAGAAGGCTCCAGGGTGACCTTATTGTGGCCTTTCAGTGCCTGAAGAGGCTCCAGGAGAGCTGGAGAGGGACTGGGGACAAGGGATGGAGGGACAGGACACAGGGAATGGCTCCCACTGCCAGAGGGTGAGTTAGATCGGATACTGGGAATTAGGAATTGTCCCCTGGGAGGGTGGGCAGGCCGTGGCACAGGTGCCCAGAGCAGCTGTGGCTGCCGCTGGATCCCTGGCAGTGCCCAAGGCCAGGCTGGACACTGGGGCTGGGAGCAGCCTGGGACAGTGGGAGGTGTCCCTGCCATGGCAGGGCTGGGGTCAGATTGAGATGAGATTGAGATTGAGATGAGGTGAGGCTCCAGCTGATGTTCTGGAAGGGTTCTGCTGTCACTGAGGAGTGAGATACCACCCCTGACTGCCCAACAGCAGCTCAGGTTTCTCCTTACCACCTCTTAACCCTCAGGACCAAGGGAATCCATCAGGAGAAAAGTGAGTGCTTGGCACAGACATTTTCCGAGGTGTCCTGAGCTTTGCTCTGTCATGCAAAGCCAGCAGGAAAACAAAACCAGCTAAGCATGGCAGGCTCCAAAGAGGAGCATTTATTGAACCCTGCGTTGGTGGGGAACTCGTTGCCACAAGAAATATAGACAGGTTTAAAAGGCTGTCAGACAAATCCACCCCGAATAACACCCCCAGGGCTCTCAGGCACTGATGCAGCTCCTGTCTGAGGAGATCTCTGAAGCTCAGCCTGCCTGGAGCTGCAGGCACGTGAGGAGCTGTGGATCCCTGCTCTCCTCCTCTTTCCCTAAGAACTGCAGCTCCATTATGTAGAAAACTCCCAGGATTTTGTTGGGCCCAGGGCTCCCCAGACCTCCAGGGATCACAAATCCACAGGGGATTTTGTGCTCCAGAGGCAGGAGAGGCACATCCAGGGGTTTGCAGGATTCCTTTCCTCCTGGGACATGAAGGGACATCGAGGCTTTGAAAAGGGCAGGAACCCCCTGAGAGCTGTGTTGGGACCCCTTTTCCCAGAGAGCTGGAGATCTTCCCCCTGGAGATCTTCACCCAGGGGTCCCCAGGCCTTTTTGCCCTGCTCTGGGCTCAGCTCAGTGGCTTTGACAGAACCAGAGGACACAGCCTTAAGTTATGCCAAGGGAAATTCAGGTTGGATATTGGGACGAAGTTTTTTACAGAAAGGGTGATAAAGTTCTGGAATGGCTGCCCGGGGAGGTGGTGGAGTCACCATCCCTGGGTGTGTTTAACAAAGCCTGGATGTGGCACTGGGTGCCAGGGTTTAGTTGAGGTGTTGGGGCTGGGCTGGACTCGATGATCTTGGAGGTCTCTTCCAGCCTGGTCATTCTGTGTATTCTGTGATTCTGGGCTCAGTCCCTGTGCCCTGCTGGCCCTGCCCTCCCTCTCTGAGCAGCGTTAAGCCACAGCCAGACTCTCAGGCAGCAAACACCACCTTCACTGAGACCTCTGGAGGAGCATTTCCTTGCACTGGGAGCGCTCCTCAGGGGGAGCAGACAGGGGCTGGGGACAAGAGCCCATCACACAAACCCTGGCCCAGGTGAGCTCAGCTTTGCACCTCAGGTGTCAGTGCCAGACAATTCCAAGCCTGACAAACCCAGTGCTCAGGACAGAGCAGCTGAAAGGCTCCTTCACCCCCAGGCCTGATTCCCCTGTTTCCACTCTGTTTCCCCTCTGTTTCCACTCTGTCACCTGCAGCAATAAAAGCTTTGACCTCTGCTGACAATTCCTTTTCCAGGGAGAGCAGCAGAGCTCCTGAGGCTGTGCTGAGGGGCACTGCCCACTCCTGGAGTTTTCAGCAAGCAGAGCGAGGCTGTTGGTAAATGTTATAAAACACAACAGCTATTGGAGTAAATCTTTGCTGTGATGGAGTGATCAACTGTGGGACGAGTTCCAGGGACAAAATGCCATCAGCACAGGCAATGTGTTTCTGCTCTTCTCGGAAGAGCAAGCACGAAGCTCTCTTCCCACCCCCAAAAATAACCAGCTGGATTTTTCAGGATGCACAAGCAATAGGTCTTTTCTAGCTTTACTAACCCCAGGATAATGATGCTCTCTAGATCTTCATTTTTCTCCAGCAAAACAACCAAAACCACAGATGTTTAAAGTCCTCTCTTAAACTGCCAGGACACTCTTTCTGCTCCACCCTTTCCCCACCAGCCCCAGCCTCATTCTCTGCCCTCCTGCATTTATTTACGTTTTAAGGAGGTGCCTTAAATTCCCAGGGATGCTCTGGGGCGCAGCAGAGGTGGAAATTTGATGTCTGGGATTCATTTGCTGGCAGTTGCGTGCCAGCAGCCTGTCCCCAGCACTGTGTCACAGCTGCTGTCCCTCTGGGCTGCAGGGACACATGGACAGGGGCAGGTGTGGGGGCACATCCTCACTGCTGCTGCTGCCCACACAGGTTGGGCTGGGGGAAAGGGCAGGGGGGAGACCCTGCTGGGGGACTGAGCCCTCTTTGTCCACTCTGTGTTGCAAAAAGTAAAGATAATATAAAAGAAAGGCCTTACAAAATATGGTTTAGCCCCAGCAGCTCCCCACATGCCTGCCCCCATTGCCAGCCCTCGATATTCAGCCATTAATTAATTAGTCCTTGCCGTTATTATTTACTTATCAGCCCTTTATTAGTCACACACAGCCCGGTGCCCTCGACACTTGCTTTGTTCTTTTGTGAGATTAGATCAGGCTGTTTGTTCTCCTGTTTACAGACGCGCTGTAATCCCGGGCGCCTCCTTCAGTGTTTAATGAAGGTATTTACTCCAAATTGTTTGCCGGGATTTTCTTCTACAGCTGAGGGATAAGAAGGGTTTGGAGCACGGTTATTTCATTCCAAGCGTTTGCATTAATTGATATTTTAGATCAAATGGAGGAGACTTAACTGGCCTAAGTGGTTGTTACCTCTGAGTCAGTGGCTTCTCTTGGAGGAATGAAACCCATGAATTTTGTTACAGACACTGACAGGGATGTTTTGAGCTCAAACAACAAATCCTCAGTGCAGCCACAAGAACGAGCACCAGGGAGATGGGAACGAGCCCTTACTGCCCTGCCACGGCCTGGAGATGGGAACGAGCCATTCCACCTTGGAATAACCCACCCGGGTATCACTCCCAGCACTGGGAAACATTCAGAAAAGTTGCTGCCACCACGAAGCTCAGCTGCCAACAGCCAGTGCTGCTTCCTCAGCACGACCTGGGGACAGCAGGGCCCCACTCGTGGGGACACCCCAGGCCCTGGCAGGAGGGGTGGTGGCTGCCCCTGCTCAGGGGAAGATTCCCCAGCTCCCCCCCAGCCCTGCCTGAGGGCTCTGGCCCTGTGGGGGACACCAGCTCTCCCCTGGCTCTCAGCAGCTGTGCCAAGGTCGCTGTCCCCAGGTGATGATGTTGTGTCACAGCCCAAGAGTCCTCAGCAGTGCCTGGGAAATCCAGCAGAAGCTGAACCACACGCAGTGAAAAAAGGATCAACCCCTGCTTCTCTGGGCTGCAAAGCACAGCCAAACCATTCCCCTGGGGCACAGCATCCCAGTGGGATTGTCCCCTCCCCTGAGCAGGGACAGCTGCACTGCCCTCCCTGCACCCCGCAGCTCCGGGCACGGCCGGACACCTCCGGACAGGTGCCACCACAGGCTCCAGACAGGTGCCACCACAGGCTCTGGACAGGTGTCACCAGAGGCTCCAGACAGGTGTCACCAGAGGCTCTGGACACCTCCAGACAGGTGGGTGTCACCAGAGGCTCTGGACAGGTGTCACCACAGGTTCTGGACAGGTGTCACCACAGGCTTCAGACACCTCTGGACAGGTGCCACCAGAGGCTCCGGGCAGGTGCCACCAGAGGCTTGGAATAACGAGTGGATCCAGCCAAGTGCCAAAGCCCTTCCCAGCCCAGCCAAGAGCAGGATTCCATGTGCTGATGAATAAATGCCTGCACTAAGAATAGTTCCTTCCAGCCTTGCTGCTCACCCACCTTATCCTGCTCCAATTACCTGCCTTAATTTACTCCAGCTGTTCCTCCAGAGCTCCATGATCTATTTTCTACCCCCTCCTGGTTCCTGCTTGATTTCCCTGTATATTTTAACATTCCCCATTCGTTCCTGTCTGGAAGTGCCTCTCCTGACAGGAAGGCTGCTTCCAGCGTCGCTGTGTTCCCGGTCCTTCCCGTTCCCATCCGCTCTCAGCAGGCTCTGCAGCACATCCAGCTGCTGGCAGCACGCTGCATCCCTGCAGAATGCATTCATCCCAGGAAGCACTTGTTCCTGAATGAAACTTATTGTCCTGACCCATTCCCGTCTCTCTCAGCAGACAGGTTTGAGGAGGAAAATCGCAGTCTGAATTCCTGATGCTCCACTGGAAACCTGGCTCAGCTGTTATTTCCCAAATAAGGGAAATTTCTCCTCTCCCAGTCCTGTCTGGGTGGGAATCCTGTTCCCACAGCAGGGCTGTGGCACTGTGGCTGTCACTTGGAGGGGCAGGGCCAGCCAATGGTGCTGTTCCCTAATTTCCTCTTTGCAGAGAGAAAAAATGGTGATGGGGACAGATTTTGGCACAGCCGGAGCTGCAGAGCTGCTCTGCTCCAGGATGAATCCCAGCACGGATCTGATCCTCCTTCCCCCTCCACAAACCTTTCACTGTCAGGCCCGGGAGCAGGAGGAAGCAAAACAATGCAGATTGCAGATGGGATGGGATGGGATGGGATGGGATGGGATGGGATGGGATGGGATGGGATGGGATGGGATGGGAGCTC